>JAHDVF020001281.1:855000-1229091 GCA_022606425.2 Lepidostoma basale
ATAAATTTATGAAGAACTAATAAAATTAATTATATTACAACAAAGAAATCCCTGTATTTTCTATTTTTCTTTAAAAAGTTTAAGTATTTGTTTCTGCAGCCTTCCAATCTATTTAGTTATTTGGATTGGCCCGGGATCGTATCTGGTTTGGGAAGCTCTGATTTAGATGGATAACAGGTGATCGAAGGAAACCTGATTGATGATAGTGAACATCAAAGGATCATCTCCGATCAGATGATCCTTTGGAAAATATTGAAGTATTTTAAGCATTCATATTTCAGTTGGCCTCTACTGGGGTGTAATTCACGAATAAAAGAAAAATGTTTCAGATTAACTTTGAGCTAATATCTGTAATATGTGGCTTGAGAGCTGTTAATCCTTAGAAAAGCAACTTAATTTCAGGAATACACTTTCCCTTTACTGTTTATAAAGCTGAGCATCCATTAGTCAGAATACTTCACCAAACCCCATTCATTATAGTGCAAATCGGCTTCCATAGGTTTTAGCAGCTTGCACTCAGGAGTCTGTTTACATGATAAACTGTTGTAGAAGTTTTCTTTGCTATTCTCTCGCTGCAATATCCATTACTGGATGTTTGTGACCACTATAATAATAATAATAATAATATGCTAACTTTTAAAGCGCCATTTTTGTGATGTAATCACCTCAAGGGCGCATTAAGACGTGTTTTAAATCTAAATGTGAACTGATTGATATTCGCGATCGATTAGAAAGTATAATAGAACAAAATATGCAAGTTTTGAATTGGGTATGAAATATGAAAAATATGCTCACTCATGCTATTCCTGTTCCTCGAATATACTGCACTATCTGATATTTCCCAGCCATAACATTCTTCTGTATCCCACGCCTCTTCTTCTCCTCAATTATCAGCTGCAGTAAATTATACTTCGGGTTGGGCATGTGCAAGTATGCCCTAATATTTATTTTCTTAATATTTACAAATTATAAAAAATGAATTGAATCTCCTTTATAAAGCATATTTTTTGAGAGTACATCAAATAACTTTGTTATAAGATTTCCTTTTATTTAGCATCAATTCTTCTTCTTCCTTGGCCTTGTCCCATTTACTCGGAATCGGCTCTTCTTGTATGGCGTCTAGTAATTTGATTTATTGCTCAATGTAAATGAAAATATCTTCAATATTCATCGTCAATTTGTGTTATGGATTCACATTTGAATAATTTTATTTTGAAAACATAATATTTTCACAATTTTTTTTCAACTTTTCATAAACACATTTTGGGCCACAGACCACCCTTCCTCGATGAAGGGAGTATGTGAGAAAAGTGCAAAAGTTTTATGAAACTACAATCAGTTTTATAACTGTATAGCTTAAAATGGGGGAATTTATGTTGGGAATAAAAGAAATAAAAAAAAATTAAAATATTATATTTTTTCATATAAATCATCTATTACACATTACTTAGGGCGAAATGAAGACACTTATAAGTACCATGTATTACACTTCTAGCTGCTGTTATAATAATAGTAACAATTTAATTGAAAGTGGTAACTTCGCTTTTTAAATTTAAGCCAATACGTCATTAGATTATCATAAAACGTCTAGGAATACATTTAATTCTTAACAAAAAAAAACTGTTGGAATAATTGACTATGATATGACAAATTTCCTTCAACAACCATTTGGTTTCGTGTTTGCAGTCTAAAATATAGTCTAAACATGATGCATTTACAGTACTTTATCACCAAACATGCTACTGAAAAAAAATAAGCATTTCATCAACTAAATCACATAAATATATTTACACAAAAACCTGAGATGCCGAGGCTTGCTAGAGATTCGGACAAGTATGTGTTGAGTTGCGGTAAATATGAATAAGTTGCAAAAATTCTAGTAAATTCACCGGGAATAGGAACTAAAATCTATTTAGTGCATGTTGTTTGGTTTCCTTTTGGGATATTCAAACTAAAATTAAATGTCATAGCTTGTGAAGATGTAAAAATATCAACATTATGGTAATTAATATGAATGAAAATGTCTGCCTTTTAGGAGTTTTATTATATTTTAGATGGAATGACATGTTTCGCCCTTCTAAGGCATTATCAAATGTCACATTTGATAATAAGGATTAATTGTATCTCAATAGAGACGAAGATGTAAATTGTTTTCTGGGAACAGAATATAGTGGTCGAGGCGCTTACAGGACTTATGACCTGTCATTGGTTGGGTTAAGTGATCGCTTTATGTTAACAACATTCCCGTTCCACCCTTCTTACGACCACCACATCTGACAAACATTTTAGGAAGATTCACATTTTTTAGTTCAATCTACACTAGCGCCATCCATTAAGATTAGGACATTTGATAATGCCTAGAAGGGAGAAACATGTCATTTCATCTCAAATATAATAAAATTCCTATAAAACAGACATTTTTAGTCATATTAATTATTTAATATGGAGTTTTACATCATTGTTCAAGAAACAATAAATAACATTATGAAACACACTGTATGTTAAAAAGGATCTGAATAAGTTTATTTCTTACAGAACAAAAAATAGAATGGATATTACAGATGTCCACCGGGATACAAAATAGGCAATAATAAAAAACTTCATTTAGTTTCTTAACATCTTACAAAATCATTTATAAAACAATATATTTTTATTTAGAAAAGTAATATTTTGTCTCAAAAGTAAATTAAATACAAAACATTTAAATAAAAAATTAAAGTCTTTTGTTTCGACCGAAACACTATGATACTTATTATTAACTGTTAAAATTTATTACACTGTTATAACATCACAATTTTTATTTATCGCTTATTGAGAATGTTGCGACAGCTGTTTCGCCAACCGATGTTGGGATCATCAGGTGTTACAAACAACTTTATTATGATGTCAACATCGGTTGGTGAAACAGCTATCGCAACATTCTCAAAAAGTGAATAATAAAAATTGTGATATTATTATAGCGGTATTATAATTTTTACAGTTAAATAATTATAAAAACCAATCTGTACCTGAGAGATATAAAGTCTCAAGTGAAATGTTGTCTGAAATGAGTTCGGAATATATCATGTTATCATCGACACAGTATTCAATTGGTATATTCAGCATATAGTAAAGTAAAAAGTAACCGTTAAGAGACGCACACTAAAAATATTATGAAAATCCGACATAACATACTCATTTCATCTAAATATTCATTTAAGACTTTATGGCTCTCACATACAGAAGAAATACATGCCAAGGATTTTTAAATGTTTATTTTATTGAGAGCAATTGAATGATTAGCTTGTGATAGTTGAAAGAATAAAATGATTATTGCACAATTAAATATTCTAAGACCCTTATATTATGGCACAACAAAAATGAATAAGTACTGCCAAGGATATTTGACAAAATATTGCAAAATTAAAAATATTTCAATGAGAAAACAAGTGTATAGGTACATATTCCAAAGAAAAATAAAATATGTACGCAATGAATGTGAATGTGACAAGTAGAGATTCACATGGTGCTAATAATATAAATGTTAGTGTACAAAAAATCTTAAGAATTATATCAACTTCAAACTTATTTAAAGTGTTTAAATGAAGATAGCTACATTGGATATATTAATATTATAGATATAAAGATAGAACACGATTTTGTACTGAGTTTTGGTTTACAAAATATTGAAGTTTTTTTATTTTAAATAATTGATAAATTAAGAGGAAAAACATAATTAAAGAAACATGTGTTAAAAATCTTTTTTTTTTATATAAATAAATCTATACTTATGCAACAACCAATAGCTTTTATGATTTATATCTTAGTTTGTACAAAATTATTAAAATAAGTTAGACATAAATCTATTGGCTAATAATTGCAGAGGGAAAGTGCATTATCGCAGTGACTTCTTGTAGAAGAAAACATTGTACAGTAGAACTCCAATTATCACAACTTACATATCCGATTTGTTTTTAAATTACAAAAAAAAAAGAAGGAAACGTACTGCGATTTGCAAAATAATGATTCTGTCTACACGCGCTATCGTCATTCCCTCCGCGAAGCCACCTCTCACTGTTCGGTTTGATTGGTGTACATGAATTTAAATTCAAGTGGCGAGAAGTTATCAGCAGACTCCAAAGCTGCAGAAGATTTTATTGAAAATTTTAAAGTTGAATGACACCGGTTTTGTTTGGAAAGCTCTGCCTAAAACCACTTTAGCATCTAAAAGGGAGTAATAGCTAACTTTGACCGAGATTTTCAGCAAGCAATGGCTTTCATTTACAGCATGGTACGTACATATCTCTTTCAGACCTGGCTAATAATCGTGCGGGTCCGTCAAATAACAAAAATCTCGTAAACGCTTTTAAATTTTCGCGGTATGCCAGCCCACATTGACTGTGCGGGTATTAGCCAGATCTGAAAGGGATATTATACTAATGTACAGCACTTGTTACTACGCTTAACATGTAACAAAAGTGTTGCCTTTTCATTTAATTAATTAAAAGCTCTTTTTCTTAAAAAAAATAGTTTGTTTCTCCTATTAGATAGACCCATTTATCGGAAAAAATCCAATTATTCGAATTTTTGATTATTCGAAAGGGGTCCGGTCCCAATTGATTAGGATAATTGGAGTTCTGTTGTATTATATATAGAATAGACTATAATTTAATATTGGGAAACATGTAATTAGATGAAAGTGTTGAGTCCCGATATTTCCAACTAAAATACTTAAATAATTAACATGATTAGTTTTATACCCAGAAATGAAAGTAGAAGATATGTATGATATTGAAAGAGCTGAAATTTAGTTTGATGTTATTTACTTAATTTCATTGAACACTATGTATAATATATCTATTTTTTGTCATTATTTAAAAATAATGTAGAGATGTTATTAAAAAAAAAAAATAACATGAAAATTTTATGTTTTATTTAAGGCACATTCCTGCATTTTGTAAAAACATGTTTATGAAAATTAATCTAAAAAATTATATCTTATGACTAGGTTAGACAAAGTAATTCGTCGGTGAAATCATTTTGCTTATCTCAAAAAGTTTCAGAAAAAAAAAGAGTTCAATCGATAAAAAAAAAAACGTATAAATCAGAATTAAAAAAATAAATTAATAAAAGACTCCGTTAATTGTTAGACAATAATAAAATACATCTTTATACAACTATTTATAAAATTTATCAAAGGTTTCGCACGTGCGAATAGAATTACCAAAAATTAGAATCACAAAGTGTAAACACTTATGGTAAAGCTAATACTTGTGAGAACATTATGAAGAGTCCTTTCATACACACACTCAGGGTTCGGTGCCACTAGATCAGAAGGAAGAAAACATATCCCAAAATATACAGGATTAAAGCATTTTAAAAGAATCAACCAAATTATAATACAAGAGTGCATGCGCAAGAATTGTGCAAAAAAAGATATATAAAATTGATACAATCATTTGGACGGATCACGACACAAATCCGTTCCTGAAACGAACTACATTCTCATCGACAATAGAACAGATTCATCTAACTATACATTTTACTTGGTGTAAACATAATTGTAACACTGTTTGTGAGAAAGATAGCACATCACTCACACCAACGTGTAGGTAAAGTTACGTGAAACTGGTCCACTAGACCTTATACCGCCATTATCTGTCCGGGCCGTCTCCGAAGAACGTGAAGTGATCAATTGGCTCGCCGTGGACACGGAAGCGGTACACGCACGTGTACAGCGGATTGCCGTGGTTGCTCTCGATGCGAAGCTCTACGAGGTCATGACCGGGCGGGTTCCCGGATTTGTTCTCAACAGGGTCCGCAGGGAAGTACTGCAGCGGGGTGGAATCATTCTGGTATTCAAAACTTCCAAACTCCACCGGTTCTCGATCAGTCAGATCTTGGAATCCCTGTATCAAAATAAATAATACAAAATTAACTTAAGATTATGTAAAAATCATTTAGTTATATTTGTACACAAATACATTTTTTTTATTATATGTTCATTTTTGATGAGTTTATTATGAATTACACAGATTTTTCTGCTTTTGAGTTTTAGTTTTCTCGACATATTTCGAAGGTCATCAGGAGAACGACGTAAACTTTTTGTTTTTGTTTATTTATAAACCATAAATTGTTCATTTATAAACATATATTGTTTATATATAAACATAAAACCTTATAACATTTTATATCATTCCTCCTATGATGAAGGTGTAAGAACTTCAAATCATGTTGAGAAATAAACTCAAAAATTGAAAAAAGTGATTTGATTTATTAAAAAATTCGTCATTATGGAATTCCGCAGTGTTAATGCCTTAAGTTTATCAAAAGTTATGTTCATTTTTGTTTACAATCGTTGAACAATAATAATAGTATTAAAAATAAAATTTGGAAAACAACTTACCCAGACTGTAAATTTCTTGGGAGCCGATTCTATCTGTCCATACGGAGTGAGGGTTCCAGGTGTATGTTCCAGAGTAAATCCAGTTATGGCTACTCTTTTGTACAGTTTGATCACTGGAATACAATATGTTGTCAATTTATATATAAAGAATTTGGATGAACGGCAAAATAAAACACCCATATTTACGTTAACGTTTACATTTTTAACCATTCTAACAATGGGTATATAACAAATAAATGGGTATATAACAAACCAATGGATTTATAACAAACCAATGGATATACAAAAAACCACTGGGTATATAACAAACCAAGATATCCGGGGAATCCGGTGAAGGCCCAACACTCCCCAGGGGAGGTGCCTGGGGTGATGACGGTGCGGGGGGAATTGGAAGGATACCACAAGGGAATGCCCAGCACGGAGAACACTGCGCTGTTGGCCTGGTACGATTCAGTGCAGCGCGTTGACACCACTTGGCCACCTGTAGAATGGTACACTTAAAATTAATTTCTGCCAAAAAACAGACAATTTTAATATGTAGATCGTTATACTTTTAAGCATTAGTTAATCTCCGGAAATCACTGTTTACAAGAAATCTTACTGTTCTTACAGACAAGTATACATTTTTTTTTTATAATCGTCATTAATTTGTGTTGTGGATTCACATTTGAATAAGTTTAAACATTCTATTATCACGCTTTTTTACATGTTTCGCAAACATGTTTCAGATACATAAGTCCTTTATCAAAGTAGAAATGAAACATTTATAAAAAAAATACATTGAGGAACGATGCTTATAATACCAAACCTGTTTGTGAAAAATGCAAAAAAAAAAAAACGTAAAAATGTGATGTTGCTCAAAATCTATTAGTAACCTTGATGTAAAAATGAGTACAGTGCGTATATGAAAATTTTAAGTTATACGTAAATTGTGGTACATTTAAAATGTTATAGGATTTCTATAATCAAATTAATATTAAGAATTTTATTTTCCAGTGAAAAATAATGCATAAAATATTATGTGTAAAATCAACTCCATTTACAAATAATTAATTTCAAATATCCATTTAAATAGTTTTATCTATAATTTTTTAAATCAGGAACTTACCCGCGGATTCTAGAGCATAATCCACCAGTCCAGTTTTGTCTGCGTCATAGACCAGCAAGGCGCTCGCCACTATTTCGCGGATCTTGTCATCACAGTGGCAACCCGAATCAGAGTGCACAAACTGCTGCGATCCCGACTGAACGACGATATCCTTCTTCAGTCCCTTAATCTCAGATTTGACTCCTTCGGTTATTTTTCCCAGGTCACTGGAAACCGAGTACTGGAATGCGCTTAATTTTTCATCTACGTAATCCCGGGATTCTCTCAATAACCCGTCTTTGACTTCTTCTCTTGCGACGGAGGAGTCGTCGGTTGCCGGTAAACCTAACAATTGCACGATGGTTCTGGTCGTGTGCTTGGATATCAGATCCGTCATTGATTCTTTGTAATCATCATTGTTTGCCGCTTTTAAGGCGTTAATTTCTAGCATTAGTTCATTTATAAGCTCTTGTTGTTTAGTTAGTATCGAAGGGTCAAAGTTATCGTTGGACTTTTCTACGATTCTTTCTATTATTTGCGGTGGGGGGCTTTCTACGGCGGGCAGGCTCTGCTTGACTCGGAGGACAATAGTGTTAATGAGATCATCGGTTATTTCAAATCTACCCGGTCTTTCAATAACAACGGGCAAATCTTTTTCTTTGGACGAATATATGGCATAGGGATAATAATAGTCGTTCACATTGCCGCCATAATACCAAACTAGAAAAGAAAATAAATGTTATTAGCTGGTGGTTTATAAATCAATAGATATGTTAAATAAATAATACTTCAAAGGTGATTAATGAGGAGTTCAACTAAATATTAGAATAAATATGGCATCATATTGAATTATACTCTTAACTTAAATAATCACACAAATGAAAACGTCTGTTTTCAAGAAGTTTTTATTATACTTTATTGGAATGACATGTGATTGAAGGTTAAGGCGTTAACACTGTGGAATTCATGAATTGAAAAACAATGCTGTTAAGTTCCACTTTAATTTATTAAATATCTTTATAAAATAGATATATTAAATTATATGTTTACCTTCGAAACATGTTGTGGTTAATATTTTAATTTTATAAAGATATTTCATAAATTAAAGTTGAACATAAACAGTGTTGTTTATCAATTCAAAAGAATGACATGTTTTGCTTTGTTAAGGTATTATCAAATATCCACATTTGATAATGCTTTAACAAGGGGGAAACATATAATTCCCAAAAAATATGATAGTTTTCAGAAAATGAATGTGAAAACACATGTTTACAACTGAGAATGGATGTCATATTGTGGTTAATATTTTTATTTTATAAATGTTTCGCTTTGTTAAGGTATTATCAAATGTCCACATTTTATAATGTTTTAACAAGGCGAAACATCTCATTCCCATAAAAAATAATAAAGCTTCCAGAAAACAAACATTTTCATTACAATTAATGATTTAATATGGAGTTTCATATCATTGTTGTTAAGAAACAATAAATTAGTAAAAATGTTAGTGATATTGTAAAACATGCTGTATTTAATATACAGTAAACTGATTCAAACTGAATTTAATGGGAATAATATAAATAGGCGGGTCAAATTTAAATTAAATATTAAATTGATGAGGGAATATGACCCCTTGGCTCCTGACAGAGTAAAATAATTCTAATATCATTGATTAAATCTTTGATGCTAGTCTTAAAAAAATAAAAATAAAATTACATGTGTAGTTAGAAAGCCTCATAATTAAATTGAAGCAAACTAATGATGGAATGAATAGTTATGATTAAAATAAACTTCGCCTCAAAGAAAGCAAAACCGTATAGAAAACACCTACAGGGGAACGCAGGGATTGAACGAGGAGTGAACGCGGGGAATGACGGCGACGATCGAGGAACACCGGGCGAGCGAAGCTATTTCACAATCGGTGTTTTCTATGGCTGTTTTGCTCCGACTTTTGAGGGAAGGATCGACAGTAACTTCTCAAAATGACTCACCGCCTCGAAATCCGGATTGAACATTTCCCGGAATGATATTATTCCCTGGAGGAAACGATCCGACATCCATTTGGCTTATTGACTCGGATGGCGGGGCCGTGTCACGCCCTATCCTTCCCTCGCAAGCCTTCCTTCCACCCGCACTCCCATCCCTAGGCTACCCCGTCACTGCCCCTATATCTTTGATGCCACTCTTGGGAGGAATATTTACTAAACCCTACGCCTTTTCAATTATCTGACACGTTAATAAAACAGCAGCCAGAAATAATACATGGATCTTACAAAACTTAGAAAATACGCTTACCTAAATACAATTTTTTATTATCATTAAATAGGTAAAAAATAGTGGAAGATTAAAATATATAAGTATTATTTTAAAGTTCACATATATTTAATATGAAACATTTCACAACACAGGAAAAAATTATTATAAATGATGGAAAACAATTTAATTATTACACATGTCTTTAAAAAAAATAATAAACACGAATCTTTAAAATAAAGAGCATAAGTACAAATTAATTAATTGATACAATCATTTTAAAAATCATAATAAATTAAATAATTATATTTGTATTTTAATCATTTATATATATTTATTTATATAAACTATGGAAGAGATCTTAAGGAGAAAAAAACATTTATAATGTTAAAGGAATAAACTGTACTTAAATTAGTTTGTACTTAATAATTCTAAAGTTTTTTTTTTTGTAATATATGTTTTTATGTTTTAAGGATACAAAGTACTTAAGACTAGACAGGAAATAAAAAGCTAAATGGAATAATTGTGACATGATTTGTGATGATACACTTAAACATTACAAAGGAGAAATACTAATAAACAAAATGGAGATAGCTCACAGTAAAAAATAATTTAAATATGAATGAATACAGAAATATTCTGTACTAAAAAAAAAGATCTAATGTGAAATTCTTGAAAAATACACAATTCACAAACACAAACTTTTTTTTTAAATAATTAGATGCACAAGTAAATAAATAAATAAAATATTTTGTAGCCTTGTGCGAAATAAATAATGAATAAATAAAAATACTGATATAATCACAAAATAAAATGGTATAAAAATAAAAAGCAGATTTTTTTGTTTATCTAAATGTATCTTTCATATTGGCAAAGTCTTTTTTAAAAATCACTAATACTTTAAACCTTATTTTAAAAATATATGAACTAAATAGCATAAGTTGGTAAATTCTCTAGAAAAAAAAATATACGTATTCACATTTCAGGATATCGTAAAAAAAGAATCTTACAATTTTCATTACGGTTACCAACTTTAGCAAACAATATTATACATCTAGTGTATAATTTTATAAAATAGTTTGTAATTTGATGCACATGGCTACACTCCTTGATCCCACAACATTTGAAGCAGCATATACTTTTTATTTTACGAATTATTAGGTGTATAAATTTGCTTCCGCCGTTTTGCAATATATGGCAGTAGCGGTAAGTGGTAGTTGGAATAAATAGATCATAGATGTCATACAATAAGCTAAAGTATTTGTAAACATAACGCCATCGAAATATTAGTCGATTTGTGTCTGCATCATAAAGTTATTCCCGATTAAACATGTCAGCTTACGAGCCAAATTCTCGTCATTTGCGGGAGGTTTTAATTTTATGCTTTAATATGAAGAAATCTGCGGCTGAGGCTCATCGAATGCTCTCAAATACCTATGGTGAGGCCGCTATTAGTGAAAGAACGTGCCGAGAGTGGTTTCAACGCTTCAAGAACGGTGATTTTAACGTCGAAGACCAGCATGGCGGTGGAAGAGAGAAGGTTTTCGAAGATGCAGAATTGGAGGCATTACTTGATCAAGACTCGTGTCAAACGCAACAAGAATTGGCAGGATCATTGGGAGTGACGCAACCAGCCATTTCAAAACGCCTGAAAGTCATGGGAATGATTCAGAAACAAGGAAATTGGGTGCCGTACGAGTTGAAGCCGAGAGATGTTGAACGGCGTTTGTGTGTTTGTGAACAGCTGCTTGCAAGGCAAAGACGGAAGGGATTTCTGCATCGCATTGTGACTGGGGACGAGAAATGGGTTCATTACGATAATCCCAAGCGCAGAAAATCATGGGGATATCCCGGCCATGCTTCCACGTCGACGGCCAAACCGAATATTCACGGTTCCAAGGTTATGCTCAGTATTTGGTGGGACCAGCTCGGCGTAGTGTATTATGAGTTGTTAAAACCGACTGAAACAATCACAGGCGATCGTTATCGAACGCAATTAATGCGTTTGAGCCGAGCATTGAAAGACAAACGGCCGCAATACAACGAGAGACATGATAAAGTGATTTTACAGCATGACAATGCTCGACCCCATGTTGCGAAAGTGGTCAAGACATACTTGGAAACTTTGAAATGGGAAGTCCTACCCCACCCGCCGTATTCTCCAGACGTTGCTCCCTCGGACTATCACTTGTTTCGATCAATGGCACACGGCCTAGCTGATCAGCACTTCCGGTCTTATGAAGAAGTCAAAAATTGGATCGATTCGTGGATCGCTTCAAAAGATGACCAGTTTTTTCAACGCGGGATTCGTATGCTGCCTGAAAGATGGGAGAAAGTAGTGGCCAGCGATGGACAATACTTTGAATCATAAATGTATAACCAGTTTTTTACGATAAAGCCTCGAATTTCGGAAAAAAACGGCGGAAGCAAATTTATACACCTAATATATATAAGCAAAAAAAAGTGGGGTTTGAGGAGGCATTCGTTAATATCTAAATAAATGTATTTCTTCAGTTCTAAGATGCAGAGTATATTGAAATTAACACATTGTCTGCGGTAGGGGTATTAATACCCGTTTACTGGACTAGCGATGATCGGTGGGTAGGGTATAATTATCCTTTTTCACATTTTTATACATAATATATTTTTTTACATGTCGAAGAATACACACAGTTAAATTTTATCTTTTTATTTCAGCTACATGCTGTGCATGGCAATAAGTGCGTGAATCTACCTGCAGATAATGTGTTAAGAGTGATAACATTGAATACATTCTAAAAGTAAACAAATCTTCTTTATGATTTAATTGTATCTAAATAGAGACGAAGATGCAAATTGGAAACTGAATATGGTTGATCAAGGTGTTTACAGGACTTATGACCTATCATTGGTTGGGTTAAGCGCACGCTTTATGTAATTACAACCATCCCCATTCCACCTTTCTTATGACCATGTCTGACAAATTTTTTTTGGAAGTTGTATATATGTTAAAGTCCAGATTTCACATGTCAGTTTCAATGCGCCATCTATGAAGATTTTGATTATATATGTTAATCTCTAAGATTACTCTATACATAATCTACATACTGACGCCATCTATGGAGACTTATGTTTAATAAAGCGTGCGCTTAACCCAACCAATGACAGGTCATAAGTCCTGTAAACACCTTGATCAACCATATTCAGTTTCCAATTTGCATCTTCGTCTCTGTTGAGATACAATTGAATCATGAATTGATAACCCGCAATGGGTGAAATCCAGTATTCGTATATAAGTATATGTATACATTAAAAAAAAAAATCTTCTTTACTTTGATATGGTGGTTTGACATACAGTGGAACCTCGGTAATCCGACAAACGTTTTGCAGGGCAGTGTCGGACTGTCGAATTCGTCGGATTATAGAGTACTGCCTAGGACCCCCCTATAGTCTGGAATTTTTTTAAAAAGAGTACCTTGTAATCCGACAAATTACAGATCAAAATGATAAGATTCTATCTGAACTACAAATCATACTACGTGTGTATATCGATACTACATATCATGTATACCTGTTCAATCATGCATTACCTACATTAGTGAAGATAGGCATGTCAGATTATAGGGGGCGCCGGATTAGACAGAGGCCAGAAAACCAGGGGTCCACTGTATTTAAAAATTAAACACTTTTCACTTACAATTTTTTTATGAATTAAAATAGTTTTTTTCCACGGTTGAGTTAATTTTTCTCTACATGTTTCAAAGGCTTACATCTTCATCACTGTCACTTCAGATTAGTTCGAGCATAGCCGTGAGGAAGCTCGCTACAGAGTGAAACCGGTTGGCGTTACTAATTCGATAAAGATGAATTAAAACACTGTTTTTTCCACTTTTGAGTGTATTTTTCTCGACATGTTTCGAAGGTTTAAACCTTCATCATCGGGAGAATGATATAAACTCGTTGTTAACATATGTTAACGCCTTAAGTTTATTTAAAATGAACTCGATAAAGTGGTTTATACTAAGTGAAAAGTGTTTAATATTATTTTTTAAATCTTTTTCAAGTCAAATATTCCACAATACCGTTGATACAAATCTTCTTGTAAACCAAATAGTATTAATGTCCTTAATATTTAAAACATCCGGTGGGTACTAAAAATAACAATGCATCTTTAAACCAAAGAAAAACAGTCAAATATTCAAATCATACATCAATAGTCTAAAATACAGGTCAAATATCTATTTTGCTAAACTTTCATCGAATAGTATAAGTACTATATAAATTAATATGACTAATAAAAAAATGGGATAATTGAAAATTAGTCTGATGATGTGTGAAGATGATGGCATATCTATGATATAATTCCGTTCCACAATTTCTGCAACTCGTTGAACCAATTCTGCCCCAAGACAGAGATGTATTTTCCAAAATCGGAGATGTGACCGGAGGCTGCTGTTTTATATTCGTAAAAAACTTCGGGCATTTCTACATCGGGCATACTTGGCAAATCGGGAAGAGAGAGTTCCGGCAACGAGATGTTTGGGAGAGAAAACTCAGGCATACTTATCTCGGGTAGGGTAATATTCGGAAACGATACATTAGGAAATGAAAGTTGTGGCAAAGAGATATTGGGGAATGTTAGAGCAGTGACACCGAGTGAGGCATAGTTTGTTAGTGTTTCCCTATACTCTGGGTTTGTATATAAAACTGAAATAAAAATTACATCAAATAAGTCTAAGTATCCAGTTTTTTTTTGTTAATAAATTTATAAGTTAAAATTTAATATCATATAAACAAAAATAAGAATAAAAACTTACATGCAAAGGGTAGGAGTAGAAGTGGAAGCAGGAGTAGCCACCATCTGCGCCTTTTGACCGATTCTGCGGCAGAAGTGTACCAGGCTGGAAGAGAAAAACATTCATAAGCGATATAATGCAAAGTTCCTGATTAACCCTTTTGTTTGCCGGCACTTTTGGGACTACTATGCCAAAATGACTGCGATTTTAGAGAAAGTAATTAAAAAATAAAATACGTACTTTAACAGTGTTTAAAATAAATCCTTTACAATACAATTTTCCCCTGTATAATCTAGCTTAAAAAAATAATAATACATACTACCGTCAACTTTTGTCACCTTTCCTATTAATGTAATCTACGTACTTCCTGTTATTGTTTATCGTTTTTAATTTATTATGTTTCATCGTTTTTGACTCTATACTATGTGTAATTGTTCCTTCTAATTACTGTTTTATTAATATTATTATTAATTTATTATTATATTTTCCACCTTTAATATTTTCTCCTATAAATAGTAACGAACCGTTATTTTAATTAAAATATTTAGGTACATAACTCAATTTCAGCAAGAACTTCAAAATTATATCAAAGAAATTATTCAAATTGACATAGGAACAAATACACATAAAGATTCGAAAAATAGCACCTGATGATGTCAACATCGGTTGATAAAACAGCTGTCGCGTGAAATAAAATACAATTGTGATACAAAAAACAAAGTTTATACATTAACGGTTTAAAATGTTAAGGTATCATAGTGTTTCGGCCAAAACAATGGACTATTAACCGTTTGAGTGCTAAGCAATTTTTGTAAAAATCTATTGGAAAATGCTATGCATATTTTGATTACTCTAAAGGAAAAAATTATGGTGTCAAATAAAACACTCTCATTTAGACAAATATTAATCAATTTTAATAAATCTTTTTGGGTTATACAGAAAAAAGGTTAATTAATATGAATATGAAGAAATAAACATAAAATATCATTACTATTATATTTTTATTTGGTTTTGAAAATAAAAATTATAAAAAAACCAAAATTTGTCAAAAGATTGTATTTCTTCCGTTGATGTAAGATGGTGATGAAGAAGAAGACTCACTTTCAATTCTCAATCTTTTTCTTCGATGTAATATGACACTGCTGTCATCACTACTAATTTCTGTTTCACTATCCGCAAAATCACTACACATCGAATTTACGTCTGAAATATTATCACATGACATGGCTATTTTTTTGTCAATAATTGTAAAAACGCAAAAAAGTTCTTTTTAAAAGCATAAAAATGCACCGTCGTTATAAATTATGTGTGAGGTCAGCGTACGTCCACTCCCGCGGAACGCCAAAAACGCACTGAAACTCGCGTCAGTTTTGCGCTGCGTCGCACTTTTCGATACAAATCGCCGCAGCGCAAAATCGCTGCTTAGCACTCTAACGGTTAAATCCTTTAATTTATAAATATTAAAACAAATCCATTTTTGTATTTCCTTGGCTTTTTTGATAAAGGTGCAGGTGTTCATATATATATGGGCCAAGAGCAACACAAAAACTTACCACTGTAGTTTCGTACGCACAGTGCAAAAAAGTACATAGCCAGCAGCCACCATTCTTATGAACACTGTCAAATTTGTAAGCCATGTCATTAATTTAGTTTTGTCGGTCTTCAAAAAATATTCCCAGCCGAGTCCAGACACTACAAGTAATTTATAATAAATGTACGTGATCTAAACAAAACTGATATAAGACATGCCTTCGAAACATGTCGAGAAAAATAAACTCAAAAGAAGAAAAAAACAGTGCCATATGTTTATCTAAAATTTAAAAAAAGTGATGTCAGGTTAGAACGGTGTGGTGGTCTATCCTCTTTGCCTGCCCCGTCAGAGACACGGCATGATGGTTAGTTAGTTATGAATTATGAAATACAACATACTGGTTTCTTCAGTCCTGGTGCTGTAGGCCTGGTAGTTCCTGATGGCGCTGTAGGGGTATCCCTGTAAGCCGTCCCGCCGGAGAATCTTGTCCCTCACGGTGGTGGTAGTGGTGACAATGGTGGTCCACACTGTAATCAGCAGGCTGGTGATCCACCAGTGCTCCGCTCTGGCCGCTCGGCTCTTCAGTCCCGCGTAGTTGGATGATGTGGCCTCGTCCAGCTCTGTGTCTGATATGCTCTGAAATTTAAATTTAAATTAAGCTCTTCGTGCGTACCGCCCCAACTCATATAGCGTATGGTCCCATGCTTGGGGCTTATTTGTAATCAGATTATGCCAAAATTTGGACTACCAGCGACATCTATTGGTGATAAACAAAATTAAATTTTTTGAACACGACATGTTTCATAAACTGAAAATAAATAATGTTTGGTAAATGTCATTAATTAATATCTTATTACTCGAAAAGTTAATAACACTTTATATTTATACAACACATATTTATTGATTAATTTTATGGTAAAGACAAACAGATGTGTTTTGACTGATAAACATTTTTCAGTGAAATTTTTTAAAATTGTTACTTGCTTGTTTTTATATAAAGTATTTTTTTATTTAACTCAAATAGAAATAGAGGTGAATAATAAAGAACGAAGATTCTAATAAAAATTTTAATAAAATAATAATACACTTGTAATATTTGTATCTAAACTTTATTTGTTAACACTAACCGGTTTCGCTCCCGCCGGAGCTTCGTCAGGGTAAGAGAACAAAAGTTTATTCTCTTATCCTGACGAAGCTCCGGCGCAGGAAACGAGAATACTTCGGGCACATTACGAGAAAAGATAAAGATAAATACAAAAATTCAACTGATTATGCATGGTAAAAATAAGGGAAAACAAGGTGTCGGGAGAAGAAAAAAATCCTGGCTAGAAAACCTTCGAGAATAGTTCAGTTTCAGCACAACATCCCTGTTTAGAGCTGCTGTATCAAGGGTAGAAATAGTCATGATGCTCCAACCTCCGATAGGAAAGGAACAACAAGAAGATCGTTAGCATTCTTCAATTGTTTTTACGAACAACGGAATACATCATTGTCAGACATTCTAACTAACTAACTAACCATCATGCCGTTTCCCCGAGGCGTAGGCAGAGATGATGGACCGCCATACTGCTCTGTTCTGACATACCTCTCTAGCTTCCTCTGCATTCATACATCGTAACATGCAAGCTTGTCGATTTTTCCGACATTGAATGTGGCTGCCTTTCAATATTTGATAAATTTGGTCATGATATGCTTTCCTTGGTCTTCCACGGCTTCTCGTTACACTCACACTGCTTGTATACAACATTTTAACCAATCTACTCACTGCCGTTCGTTTCATATGTTCAAAACATCTCAGGGATCCTTTTTTAATTTAACATTTTTTCCTTATTTCGTCGTTCGGTATTCTATCATATCGCCGTTCCGGAAGAACAGTGTCGTAAATGCAAAAACTTATTTTACAGGAGAGTAGAAAAACGATTTGCAGTTGTATAAAACGTTTAATTGAAAAGGGTGTAAGTGACAGAAAATAATAGTATATTGAATATACTATTTTTTTCTGTCACTTCCACCCTTTTCAATTAAATGTTTTATACAACTGCAAATCATTTTTTACTCTCCTGTAAAATTCAAGTTTTTGCATTTACGTCACTGTTCTTCCGGAACAGCGATATATCGTTTTCCCGCACATTCTTCTGTAATCTCATTTCTACGGCATTTATACTACTTTCATCCTTTTTTTAACTCCATTATCAGACATTCTAAGTATTAAAATGCTACCTCGTGCATTCGATGGTTCCCGTAGTTATTCTGGCCCAGGTATCTCTGGCGTGTCTCGGTGGAGCTGTAGGAGGAGGAGCCGGGCGAGTAGGCCAGGTCCTGCGAGGATCCGCCCCAGCCGGCCGAGTGCAGCGAGGGCCGCGACATGTTGGGCACCGCCACCTGCCCTGGAGCCAGCTCCACGCGGTCCTTGGATAGGCGGGAGTACGTGTAATCCGTCTTCGGGTATTTGCTGGAAGACAACAATTATGTTAAAAAAAAAACTAATATTTTTATACCAATAGCTTAAAATGATAGAAATGGTAAATCCAAATTAAAATAGAAACAAAGCACTGTCGACAAATTATATTTGAAAATAATATTATAAAATATTAGTGTAACAAAAAAAAAACAATAAATGATTGAATACAAAGAAATAAGTCAAGTAAGCAAGACAGATGAATGTGTCTTAACCGCCCTAACTTTGGGTTATTATTCAAAAAGTAGGTAAAAAATCATCTTTTTTTTTATAAGATTTTTCAATAACAATACTTATTTACAATGTAGCAGAAAATCACAAACATATCTGTGAACTTCGACTGACCTCGAAATACTAAACTCGCCGTATTCGTATGCGTAGGGCGAGGAGGAACAATTTGACGTGTCACGAACGTTTCCGTGATTGCGGGTATACATGTTTGTACCTGGACATACGGGATCCGGCTTGTTGCGTTCGGACGATAATATCGCAGACGTATCACATACGTTCGTATAGGTAGGGCGGTTAAATAACTAACTAACCATCACGCCAACTCTCCGAAAGGGTAGGCAGAAAGAATGGATTGCCACACTTTTCTTTCCTGACATACTTCTCTCACTTCCTACGCACGTCGATTTCTTCGACTCCTTACGTGACTGACATTCAATAGTTGATTTATTTTATCGTGCCATGTTATCCATGATATTCCTCTATTTCTAGTTCCATTTACATCGTTACATATACTTCAGTTAAATAAAGTCAAGAAAATGTCACTAAGATAGTTTGAAGATATGGAATGAACGGATGAGGGAAGAATGGTTAAAAAGTTGTAAAAAAAACAGCGTAATTAGAAAAAAAAGTCAAGAAAAACATGGCATAACTAAATTATATAATTATTAAAAAGGGGCTATGTTCGAAAAAACGTTATATAAATACTTTCAAATTAAATTACTCAAAATTAATTTGGCAAAACATGATTTGTGATAAATAATAAACAAAATTCTTCACAATGGGATTCAAACCAAAAACCCTCGTCGGCAGTATTTTCTATCGATCAAGCTACAAGGAGAAAACGATCTAGTGTATTTTTAAATTAATTTATTTAAAATATTGTTTAAAACAAGTGAAAAGATTTAAGAATGTTATGTGTCATTATTTTGTTTATAAAGTAATTTGCACCTAAATGCCAATATAAAAAATCAACATAGATTCTAAACCGATCTAATTCGACTCATTTGGACAAAATTTTTATGAAATTTACCCCATAGATTTAAACATATTTTTATAAACGCGAGTGATGGTACCCTATTTATCGACATTGGGATCAGTTGCCCGATTATATTTACAAGTGAAATATCGTAATATTTGAATAATAATCAACACAGTTCATTCACATTCTAACTGTAAACATTTGTATTGCAATTATGACATGCATTGTAAATTACTGAATATTATCAGGCACATGTTTGATCAAATGCAATAGTAAATTTGTTTAAAAAAAATGCAAACGTGACAGAGCACATTAAAAATCAATACCTTATTAATAATATTTTCTAGGGTTATGCAAAAAAGAATACATATTTAAAAAAAATCATTATAAAATTTCACATAAATCATGATATACACTATGGCAGGGTTTCCCAAACTCTTTCTGCAATGGAACACTTCTTAACCCTTAACGTACCGTGTTCAAAACAAAACGCTCGCTCCCATGTGGTAAGTTCAGTTTACCGCTAACTTTATCTAAATATCAAGCATATGACTAGATGAATCAAAATTTAATTTATGTCATCTTGTAGGGAATTTCATTAGGAATAGATCGATATCTATAACATACATGGATTATTTGAAAAACATATCATTATTAATTTTTTTCTGGAACCATGCGATTTCTGATATGTAATGCGTCATAGCATACGGGCGACTGGACATCGGGTATAAACTTGTCTGCGCGCAGCGGCCGGCGGGGCGGGGATAAAGGCACCTAGGCAAAATGTATAGTACGTTCAAGACAACGAGTACGTATTAATATTTTTCCCTTTTGGTAAAGTGTTAATATTTTCACAGTTCTGATATTATTAAGTTGCGTCCTGCGTTTCCGTCCACAGTGGTATTATTACGTACATATTGAAAAGGTCAAAGATATAATTTATAATACGTTCAAAACAGCGAGTAAGTATTTGTCACTTTTGATAAAGTTGTAAATATTAGCAAAACAAATTCTACCTTAACACGAATGAAGGTGAGGGCAGTCTTAGAAAATATTTTTTTTTGGGATGAAGGAAGTAATTTTTTGCTTTTTTTTTTATTACGAAATATTGAAAACACTTCAATGGAGGATTACAATTTTTTTTATAATATTAGGGTCCATAGGTTTTAAGAAAATCAACTTTAAATTGGCAGTGGAAACTCAATTTACCACATGGCAACGCGACGGTTAAACACTATGGTTTTTAAATTTCAGTTTAAGTCGATCAAATTTTAAGGTTACAAAAACAACAAAGACTTACTTCCCGCAGACTTTTCACTGCAGAATTTATACACTGATATAGTGAATATTTATTAGTTTATTGGTTCTTGAACAATGATTTAAAACTCCATATTAAATAATTAATATGAATGAAAACATATTTAATCTAGAAGTTTTATTATATTTTATGTAAATGACAAGTTTTTCTTTTCTAAGGCATTAACAAATGTAATTTGATAGACAGGCGAAACATGTCATTCACATAAACTATAATAAAACTTCTAGAAACCTTTGGATTCTTCTTCTCCACCCGACTCTATCGCATGCCTGATGCCTAACATCATCCCAAGTGAGGCCTGGTGCTTTAACCTTGTCTTGCAGGGCTCTTCTCCAGGTGGCGCTTCCTCTTTCCCCCTACAGGGGACCAGTCTAGTGCGCCCTGATCGATGCAGGCTGGGTTCCGTCTCAGAGTGTGACCGATCCACTGTCATTTGCGTCTAGCGACTTGTTCCCTGATTGGCTTTTCGCCTGCCATGGTCCCGAGAACGGCATTTGTCACTGTTTGGGGCCAATAGATCTTGAATATTGAGCGAAGGCACCTATTTATAAACACCTGGAGTTTTCCAATAACGTCTGCGGTAGATATCCAAGTCTCACACTGGATGCTATACAGAGCGAAGCATAGCGAAAGCTCCCCTTGCCTTGCAGAGTCTGCTGGGTACATCTTCCTCCGTACCTCCCGAGCCTGCTACCATACTACCGAGGTAGCTAAAGCTGGTCGTGGTCACAAGCGGGACACCGTAGAGCAAGATAGGGGTGGAGTCATTTGTGGACACTCGTAGGTCTAACGTCTTGGACGTGTTATTTTTGAGACCTACTTTTGCCGCTTCCTCGTGAAGTCTACACAGCTTCAGCTCTGCATCCACCCGGTTTAACGAAAGCCCATATCAAATAATTAATTTTAATGAAAATGTCTGTTTTCTAAAAGTTTTATTTACAATAAATGTCATTTGATAATGCCTTAGACAGGCAAAACATGTCATTCACATAAAATATAATAAAACATCTTGAAACCAGATGTTTTAATTTGGATTAATTAATATTAATTAGCGGGGCTAACTGTTCTGTCAATCTTAGCAATTTTCGTTAAACTGAAAAGACTTGTCACCCGGTCAGGTAAAAACAATATAGCCCATCTCTTTCGTGCACACGGTGTGAGAAAAGATGGTCTTCCACCTGTATCTAGATACTTGACGTCATAAACATAAGTGGAGATTGGTCACCACTTGCTTTTCAATATGAAGTAGAAAATCTTTAAATCTTTCCAAATTATATAAGTATACTGCGGAACATAGTTTGGGAAACCTTGCGTATTAAATAAAATACTATTAAATGTTTGGCTACTAGACTTTAAATACAAAATGTTTTGCAAAATAAAACTAAACAAAATGAAAATATAATCAACCCAAGACTAGAAATGTGAATATTCCTCGCGATACTCATAGTATAAGTGGAAACCTCCTTCTCAATTTTGGATACGCCTTTGGGCGTGCTTTCATCCATGGCACGGTATAAAAAATTCACTTTAACACATTCAAAAATAATTATTACACTCGCACACGACCACCGCTCTAAAAATAGTTTGACAACTGGCAATGTTATTGTTGCAAACACGAGTAATTACCTATCTAATAGCCGATACAAATTATGTATCAGTTTGAACAGCTGTGGCGTTTGTAAGTGTTACAAAATTCTTACAGGATAAAAAAACACCAGGTTTATTGTGTACATTCTGCCAAGGCCAAATTAAGAAAATGCCTTTTTTTATGGAATAAAATGTTTCGGCAAGAAAAAAAAATTAAATTATCCCTTTTTTCAACAGAAGAGTGATTTTTAAATCAAATGTGTTTAAATTCTAATTGTTGATGTTGCCATTTGTATTGCTAATAGTGACTATGTTGTATTTTGCTTATTGCTTTATTTACCAACGAACTTTTAAATTTTAAGTTTGAGCAAATTTATTTTTTAAATTTTAAATTCGTAGTAAGTATCCATTTTAAATGAATAGTCCGAATTTGAAATTGATATAGTGATTTACGTAATTGTGAGAATCATTTCCTGTAGCAATAGGGTAGAAAAACCGATTAATCGGCTTTTGGTAGTTAATGTGTTAATATCCTTTTATTCGGATATTATCCTAAGGTTTCATGGAATTCTTCTATACATAAATTTTTTATTATTAATATATGTATCAATTTATTATAACGAGACAACAATGGTATTTATGTAACAATTTTTGTATCAATGAAAAACATTGACAATGAGTGCAGTTTAGATATGCTGAAACACAGAGTCAGTATAAAATCATGACTGAAAATATTTTTTTAATATAAGAATAAATCCATTTGAACGTCGGCCAGTTGAGGAGTAGGATAAATCGACTACGTGCATGACACGATGTCAGGACATTACAGTGTGGTGGTCTATTCTTTCTGCCTAACCCTCAGGGGAGACGGCGTGACGGTTATTTGGTCTCCATTAGATTAATCAGGGTCTCCATCGTTTGTTATCTTGTCTCGCAATATGTCCTGCCCATTGCCACTTTAAAATAGCTGTAGGACACCATGATGACGACTACTTCGCTTCTGTCTTATTTCTTAATTTTTTATTCAATTTCTTAGACTCACACCAAATCTTTTCATAGATAATCTAATACTAATCAATATTGGGGTCTGTAAATTTTTTTTTCCTATAAAGGACTATTTTTTTTAGGTTAAGTATATTATCAAAAAATTTCACTTACTTCCAGTACTCCACGGCACTCTTGTATAGCCTGTAAGGAAGGTGGTCTACCCCGTCGTCGGACATCCGACTACAGTCTGCCAGAATGGAGTCAACGAAGCTCTCGTTGGAACGCTCACTTCCGGAGGGGCTGGGCTGTGGACGCCCCGTGGGGCTGACGGTGGTGCGGTTCGCCGAGCGCCGCCTGTCATAGGAGCTGGATGTTGTGATGCGCTCATACTCGTACGCGTAATTCTTCAGGTTCTGAAATAACACAATTGTTTTAAAAAAAATAATACTAGATTTAGTGGCAAATATAGCGGTTCACCGGAGGGGCGCTGGGGAGCCTGTGGCAAGGTATACCCCTACAAAATGCTGTAAAAACTCGATGAAGGTGGACGACAGTGGCGAGCCCATGCCGCCACTCAAATATAAGCATGTAGCCTGGAGAGTTGGGCCCCATCAACCCATTAACTAATACACTGGTAGCCCAAGTAGGAGAAGGAACACTCACTGCAAAACCTGGCATGTTCATGGGCTACAAAGGTGGCAGCCCCACCAATGAACTCGGGCTCTGTGGGCTAATAACCTGCAAGTCCTAAAACTAAACTTATTAAAGAAACTAAAAGGAAGAAAAACCGGACCGATTCTAAAACAACGACCTTTGGCTTAAAATTTAGGACACGATTGGCTTTTTGGAATGTGAGAACGATGTGGGAGCCGCAGACTCATTGAGGTAGCCACAGTCATGCAGCGATACAACATTGGTCTGCTGGGCTTGAACGAGACTAGGATGAATGGTTTTGGAGAGATCACAACTATTGGCAATGCTACGCTTCTCTACTCGGGAAAGGAAGACCTGCAAGGCACGAAGGAATTTGGCGTTGGCTTTTTGATGAGCAGTGAATTTCGGAAATCTCTTTTGGACTGGAGACCTGTCTCGGACAGAATCATTGTTGCAAGATTCCACTCTGCAGTTCGGAAAGTCTCTGTGGTACAGTGCTATGCCCCCACAAACATGTCCCAAGATAGCGATAAGGACAAATTCTACGACCAGCTTGCTACCACCCTGGCATCCATCAAGCGGCAGGATATTGTGATGATACGAGGAGACTTCAATGCCCAGGTTGGCGCAGAGAATACGCACTTGGAACGCTTCATGGGTAAGCACGGCATGGGCACTAGGAACGATAACGGGCAGCGTTTTATTGACTTTTGCTCCGCACATGACCTGGCAATCGGAGGTACGATGTTTCCACATAGAGATTGCCACAAATATACATGGAACCATCCAAACGGAGTAAACAAAAACCAGATCGACCATATTGCCATAGCCTGCAAATGGAAAAGGTCTCTGCTCGATGTTAGGAACAAGAGAGGGGCTGACGTAGACTCTGATCACCATTTGGTGCTGGCAGAGTTGCGTCTAAAGCTGGCTGTCCCTAAATCTCTCTCAAAGAGGGTAACGAGACGTTTCGATGTGACCAAGCTGCAGGATGAAGACGTCCGAAATGAGTACCAGTTGGAACTCGCTAACAGGTTCAGTGCTCTCGACGTTGCGGATATGGATACACACGAGGCATGGGGTCAGATCTCAGAGGTTTTCTCGGATGTTAATGGCAGACTTTTGGGCCACAATACTAATAAGAAGAAGCCCTGGATGTCTGACGCCAGTTGGGGACTGATCGAGCGACGGAATGAAATAAATCAGCAACTGCTGCAGGCACAGACTCGGGCAGAAAAGGAGACACTGCAGGAAGAACGTAAAGAATGTCGCAAATTTATAAAGCGACGCATCAGAGAGGACAAGCGCTTGTACATATCTAATTTGGCAAATCAAGCACAGTCTGCTGCAGCCCGGAAAATTTTTGGAGATGTGTACAAGATTACCAAGCAACTCTCTGGAGACGTTTTCTCGCATCGTGTTAATCGCCCTATTAGAGACAGGTTGGGAGTACCAATTGCCTCCTTAGACAAGCAGCTGGCTCGATGGCACGATCATTTTTCAGGCATCCTCAGCAATGTTCCAGACGCCGCAACTGCCCCACAAACGGAGGAACCCAATCAGCCCTTGCTGCAGATCGCTACTCACCCTCCTACGCAAGCCGAAATAATGTCAGCAATCCGCTCTCTAAAGAACAATAAGGCTCCTGGCAGTGACGGGATTGTTGCTGAGATGCTCAAGGCAAGCGAGACCTCCTCAACGAGCATCCTGACCCCTCTGTTGGAACGCATATGGATCTCAGAGAGGCTGCCACCCGCCTGGAAGGAAGGACTCCTTGTAACAGTGCCCAAAAAGGGAGACCTGAGCAACTGTAACAACTGGAGGGGAATCACTATCCTTTCCGTGGTGACAAAGATCCTTGCGAGAATTATACTGAGGAGAATGACTAGTGCACTTGAAGGAGGTATGCGAGAGGAACAGGCTGGCTTCCGAAGTGGCCGGTCTTGCGTTGAGCACATAAATACACTCCGCATCATAATTGAAGAGGCCTCTGAATGGCAGTACAGCATGTACCTAACGTTCGTCGACTTTGAAAAGGCCTTCGATACATTATCGTGGACTTCAATCTGGTCAACTCTCATTCGCAGAGGAGTCCCACGGAAGATTGTGAATGTCATCAGGGCAATGTATGACGGTTGTTCTTGTCGTGTAGTGCACCAGGGCAAACTCTCCGAGGCCATCAAACTGAGTGCGGGAGTGCGACAGGGATGTCTACTATCACCCCTGCTCTTCATAGTGGTTCTGGAGGATGTGTTGCGCCGTTCTTTCGACGGTCCCCGTGGCATTCCATGGATGCGTGATACCCAGTTGGAGGATCTGGATTATGCTGATGACCTCTGTTTGCTTTCGGTAAACCGGGTGGATGCGGAGCGGAAACTTTGTAGACTTCACGAGGAAGCGGCAAAAGTAGGTCTCAAGATTAACATGTCCAAGACAGTAGACCTACGAGTGTCCACAAATGACTCCACCCCAATCTTGCTCCACGGTGTCCCCCTTGTGACCACGACCAGCTTCTGCTACCTCGGTAGTATGATAGCAGGCTCAGGAGGTACGGAGGAGGATGTAGCCAGCAGACTTGACAAGGCAAGGGGAGCTTTCGCTATGCTTCGCCCTGTATGGCGCTCCGGTATCATTTCGAGAAAGCTCAAGCTCCAAGTATTCAGCAGTAACGTTAAAAGCGTACTGCTGTACGGATGTGAGACTTGGAAGTCTACCGCAGACGTTATTGGTAAACTCCAGATGTTTATAAATAGGTGCCTTCGCTCAATATTCAAAATCTATTGGCCCCAAACAGTGTCAAATGCCGTTCTCTGGACCATGGCAGGCGAAAAGCCAATTAGAGAACAAGTCGCTAGGCGCAAATGGCAGTGGATCGGTCACACTCTGAGACGGAACCCAGCCTGCATCGCTCAGGGCGCACTAGACTGGTCCCCTATGGGGGAAAAGAGAAAGCGAGGCAGACCTAGAGCCACCTGGAGAAGAACCCTGCAGGACGAGGTTAAGGCAGCAGGTCTCACTTGGGACGATGTTAAGCATCAGGCATGCGATAGTCGGGTGGAGAAGATTCCTTGAGGCCCTATGCACCACGGAGGTGTGACAGGACAAAAAGAAGAAGAAGATAGCGAATAATAAATAAGTTGACTTTTTTTTTTTTTTAGAATTTTTTTTATTTATTTATTGTTGGTACTTATATTTCTTTTAACTGTTAAAATTTAAAACCCTGTTATCATTTCGCCAACAGAAAAATCCAAAAAACTCCACACACGAAAAACTTAAGGATAAAATTTCAACATCAAACAGCACAAACGTATTTTGTTATAGAATTTCGATTTTTTTATGAATAACAGTTTTTTCCACTTTTGAGTTTATTTTTCTCGATATGTTTCGAAGGCTTAACATAGTGTTAACGCCTTAAGTTTATCTAAAATAAAATAAAAATAGTAAGTCATTCAATTTGTATCTCTATAAGAATAAAAACTTTAAATTATTATTTTAAATTGAATCATAATATTTGTTATAACAAAAGCATAAACGTTCCAAAATAAATATTTATAACATCTGTCAGATCATGTAAACAATTTTATAATATTTTTTGAAATGTATCTTTATAATATGTATCACTGAAGAAGGACTGTTTGTCCGAAACATGTCTATGTAATTTTTTTTTTAAATATAAGTGTTGTATATACAAAGTATATAAAAAAAGAGAAATAAATTTATATTTATAGTTGGTGATTAGAAATAAATGAAAAACCAGTTATATTTAAAGTGTGTTGGTAGCAATGCTTTATAAAAATGTTTGATCAATAGAACAAGATGTCCAAAAACGAGAAGCGGATAAACATACTAAGAAATTCACAAAGCACAAAATTTTCCCATCACTTTGTAAATATACACTCTGCAAGGAGAAGTGAGAGACCTTGTAATAAGTGCCTTTACGGCCACATTATGTTATAGTTATAACCCATAAATATTAAGAGACACTATGGGCCAAGAGTGGATTGCATCATTCAAGGTCTATTGCCGTTGAAAACTTAACAGACTTGCGATTCCTTGGTCCACTATGAATACTAAGAAATCTCATATAAACACGACAATTTAGTATGCATTAAAAATACGTTAACTGGAGACACCTGTTTAAAATTATTAAAAATAGTAACCGAAACAATTATAAAGTTTTTTTTTTAATTAGAAGTTTTTTTCTATTTTAGATAAAAAAATTAATTCATAAAAAAATTCATCATTATAGAATTCCACAGTGCTAATGCCTTAAATTTATCAACAACAAAAAATTAAGCATTATTTCAATAAAAAAAGATTTATCAATTCTTGAACAATGATGTAAAACTGCAATTAAATATTTTTTATTGAAGAAAACACATATTTTATAGAAGTTTTATTATATTTTATTGGAGTGATGCATTTTCACTTGCTAGGGCATTATCAAATAAAAATGCTAGATTTTTTTTCTACAATATATAATTAAAGTAAGATAGATAATTGTGATAATTTCTATTCCAAATGAAAAATCATATTTTAAGCATAGTTTTTAGCACTTTTCAGTATGGAATTAAAAGACTTAAAATGTGATCATTTTCCAGTGAAACCAATATCAAAGAAAAACATGTTTAAAAATAATGTAAGAAAATAATTTACGATACCTCGGATCCAAAGGATAAAAACTCGAGTTTAAAATTAGCACAGTTGAATTTGAATCATATCGGAATTTAAAAATATTCAAGCAGATACGTATACAGATTTCTAGCAGTAACCGTGTGAACACAAATTGAAGTTATTTTTATTCTAAACCAGAGCAAAGGCCCTCCTTCCTGTTTAGTCATCGACTCTAAACTAAAACAGTCTATATTGTGACTGTCCCCCCGCCCGAGTTGGTATTAGGGTGAGAAGTGTACTTGGAAGAGTATTTATAGAAGGAAACACATGTGCTAGGCATGCTGAGAAGAGAAAAAAAACATACCTCTCTTTTGAATGGTAAATTTAAACAAGGATTCGTTGAGAATATTTCAGTGACCGTTACATGATGTCATTATTGGAAAATAACAAATAAAAAACTTTCCACGGATCTAAAAGAGCTCTAGCATTATTCAAATCATATCGCACCGTGAGTGTAAAACCGACGTAAGTGCAAATATACAGTTTGGAGATATGGGAGTTTAAACATTTTATATTGTTTGGAAAAACTGTTTTTTCTAAATAAACCAATGATTTTCGGTTTATAGTAATATACCTACAAACCATATCTCCAAACTGTATATTTGCACTTACGTCGGTTTTACACTCACGGTGCGATATATATTTTTGATAAACTTCAGGCATTAACAGTATGTAATCTGTAATTTATTTTTTAAAAGTTTCTCATTATGGAATTCCAGTGTTAGCTCTTTGCACTCCTTATTTATCATTTTATTACTAACCACCAACTGTCAATTAATTTAAAAAAATATGTCAAGAAGTCTCAATAAAAAATTATCGTATTGGAATACTGTAGAGTGCATAATTATTATATTTTTAAATGTAAATTTAAAAAAATGCATTTTATAATGTTAAGTATAGCTTAACATGCTGCTTCAATGCTTCACCCTGTGTGGCGTTTCAGTATCATTTTGAGAAAACTCAAGCTCCAAATATTCAACAGTAGCATTAAAAGCGTACTGCTGTAAACTTGGAAATCTACCGCAGATGTTATTTGAAAACTCCAGGTGCCTTCGCTCATATTCAAGATCTATTGGCCCCAAACAGTGTCAAATGCCGTTCTCTGGACCATGGCAGGCGAAAAGCCAATTAGAGTGGATCGGTCACACTCTGAGACGGAACCCAGCCTGCGTCGCTCAGGGCGCACTAGATTGGTCCCTTACGGGGGAAAGAGGAAGCGAGGCAGACCTAGAGCCGCCTGGAGAAAAGCCCTACAGGACGAGGTCAAAGCAGCAGGCCTCACATGGGATGATGTTTGGCATCAGGCATGCGATAGAGTCGATTGGAGAAGGCTCTTTGAGGCCCTAGACACCACGGAGGTGTGACAGGGCAAGAAGATAGCTCAACATAGGAGTTGGTGTAAGAAATACTATGTCGAGCCACACTCAACATTGGAGTGTTAAGGACAAAAAAAATAACAATACAATTTTTGTCTTTATCTGAAATATTTTTAACATGCATATTTTGCCATTCAAAACAATACTTTATTTCAGAGTACTACAATGGCGACTCGCCCCACAAAAGCATCCGCCATGAACAGTGATTCGCAAGAAATAAGAAATTTAATACAATCCTTTGAAACTCGCACTTTTGTGTATGCTAAAACGTGAATAACCTTCCCTCCTTTCAATTTCTCATGAGTCATTCCACGCTCCGTGTTTACCTTTGAACAGACTTGTTTACGGGTAAAATCAACAAGTTTGCCACCGTGTGGCCTGTTCAAATATTTCAAGTTAGCTCTCTCGGCTTTGAAATTGACCTATTGCTAATTGAATTAAGCGAAACAGCTTATAATACTTATTGTGCTAATCCCATATATTATAATTGAAATATTAAAAAAATTGTTTTATAACTTAATTATTATTATTATAAGCAATAATTATGAGGTCGCTAAGAAGAATGTGCGGAAAAACAATGTATGATAGAATATCTAATGATGAAGAAAGGAATGTAAGACGGATGAACGCGTGATAGATAAAATTAGGAAAGGGTCACTAAGATGGTTTGGACATATGGAACGAACGAACGAAAGTTAAAAAGATATACGAGGTCTGTTCAAAAAGTATCGCGAATTTTATATTTTTTCAAAAAGTATTTATTTATTCATGAATATCTATTTTGTCCCCTTCAAAGTAATTCCCCTCGGATATAATACATTTATGCCAACGTTTTTTCCAATCCTCGAAGCACTTAAAAAAATCATTTTTTGTGATCTTGTTCAGCTCCTCCTTCGATGCCGTCTTTATCTCCTCAATCGTGGCGTAGCGTCGTCCTTTCATGGGCCTCTTCAGTTTTGGAAACAGGAAAAAGTCACAGGGGGCCAGGTCTGGGGAATACGGTGGCTGCGGCACCATTACTGTGTTGTTTTTGGCCAAATATTCGCGCACAAGCAACGATGTGTGAGCAGGGGCGTTATCATGGTGCAAAAGCCAGTTTTTGTTCTTCCACAAATCCGGGCGTTTCTGGCGGATTGCTTCGCGCAAATTGCGCATAACTTGCAGGTAATATTCCTTATTGACCGTACTACCCTGTGGCAAGAACTCATGATGCACCACGCCCCTGCAATCGAAGAAAACTGTGAGCAAAACCTTCACGTTCGACCGAACTTGGCGCGCTTTTTTTGGTCTTGGCTCATGCGGCAGCTTCCATTGGGATGATTGAGCTTTGGTTTCCACGTCATAACCATAAACCCATGATTCGTCACCAGTTATGACCCTCTGGAGCACATTTGGGTCGTCACGGACCGAGTCCAACATCTCCTGAGCAATGTTAACGCGATGCTGTTTTTGGTCGAAATTGAGCAATTTTGGCACGAATTTCGCGGCGACCCGACTCATGCCCAAATCATTGGTTAAAATCGAATGGCACGAGCCAATCGATATGTTTAGGTCCTCAGCAACTTCTCTAACGGTGATTCGACGATTGGCTAATACTATTTTCTTCACTTTATCAATGTTTTCGTCTGTTGTTGACGTGCTCGGGCGTCCGGCACGCTCTTCGTCGTTCATATCTTCTCGGCCCTCTGAGAACATTTTGTACCACCGATAAACGTTGCTTTGGTCCAAGGTAGCTTCACCATATGCCACAGTCAACATTCGAAATGCGTCCGCGCACTTTATTTTGTTTTTCACACAAAATTTGATACAGATTCTTTGATCCATTTTTTGGAATAGGCAAAAATCGAAGACGAGCCAAAACACATCCAAGCAAAACAGCTGTCAAAAATTAACTAAACATTCAAAATGGCCGACCTTGTCAGCATAAGTAAGGGACATGAGTACCAACATAACGCTACAAAAAAATCAAAAATCAAATATACGTAGCCAGCGGAAATTCAAAATTCGCGATACTTTTTGAACAGACCTCGTATACAAGTAGTGTGAATGGGAAAAGAAGTCGAGGAAGGCCAAGGAAGACATGGCATGGCCATGGGCATAAAGTGGCGATCCATCCTCTCTGCCTACCCCTCCGGAGAAACGGAGTGATAGTTTTATAAGCAATAATTTTGTGGTATCCATTGTTTTAAAATTAAAATTTTTACACCCATGTTCCTCTATTATAAATAGAGAAATATAATATATACATATAAAAAGTTATTCACAATAAAAATCACCCTTTACTTTATTCACCAAATTTTAAAAAATGCTTTGAATGTGTTACCATTGTACATACAATTTTAGGAAAACAATTTAAGTTTGATATTTCAAAACTATGATGTTAAACTTCATATTAAATATGTTGATGAAAACATTCTCTAGCTAGGTAAAACATGTCACTCCCATTAAATATAATAAAACTATTTATTATTAAACCTACATTTTTATTATTTGTGAAATAAAACGCAATATTATATTATATATGCAAAAAAAACAGTATTAATTCATTTTTTTAAATCTTCAAAATTATGATTAACAAATGTATTATATAAACCCAATTTGTATAATATAACATACAAAAAATGTCATTACAGTTAAATAGATATTGAATAACAAAGTACAAAGCATGACATCAACTTTCTAACAAACAAATTGAGCAAATAATTAATAATAACACACTGATACAATGAATATTTCTAATGATTTTTTTTTAATTCAACTTCTGACATACACTTCTTGGTTGAAATTAATTGAAACAGCCATTCAAAATTAGTTGCGCACGGGCAATCTAATTAATTCAGTTCAGAAAAAAAACTTTCTATGCTACGAATACTCATTTATTAAGAATTATATTCAAGTTAAATTGGTGAATTAGCATATTTTGAACATAAATATTGGTAATTTACAAACAGAGAAACATAATAGGGAATTAAATGGCATGTGCTTTTTTGATACTTAATTACATCAAATGCAATGTATTACGTAGTCCAGAATAAGATCCAAGCAATGTGTAAAAATTAAAAATAAGTAAATAAATATGGGTATCAATAATAAATAAGAGACCAACATGCAGAGTAAGGAAAAGATGAGGAGACTGCGTGAAAGAGGATTGAGAGAAATTAGAAAGATCTGGATAATGGAGAGATGGCCACCTTAACATCGTCCTGCGGGGTTCTTCTCCAGGTAGCTCTGTCTGGCTTTCGGAGCGATACATGCTGGGTTAAATCTCAAGCATTCCATTTACGCATATACAACTGTTATCTGTTGCATTCCCCATATTCGCCGGATCTCACACCATCTGAATCTTATTTATTTCGTTCTATGGAATATTTTTTAAGAGATCAAAATTTCAATTCCTTAGAAGAGGTGAATACAGCCCTATCCGAATATTTTCAGTCAAAATCCGCTGAATTTTACAAGAAGGACATGGATGATTTGAAAAACAGGTGGCAGAAGGTTATATATAATATGGGGAATCATTTTATATAAGAAAAGTTAAATAAAGTATAAAAATAATTATTTTGAATTTCATTGAAAAAAACGACATTACTTATGGGTACCCCTAATATAAACACCTAGAGTTTTCCAATTATGTAGATTTCCAAGTCTCACATCCACACAACAGCATGATTTTAATGCTGCTGCTAAATATTGTGAGATTTCTCAAAATAATGCTGGAATGCTATACAAGACATTATGAAGATGGTTTAGTTTTAGAAATCTAAAATATTACCTGTGTTTGCTCTTCGCTGGTGCTCGAGTAGATGTGAGTCTTGGTGGAGGCGAAGTCATTTTGATCCATAGAGAACTCTGATGTCTGTGGGATGGGGGTCGTTCTATGGCGGAGAGCATTTCTTGTCCTGTGGGCCGGGGGCGAGGTGAACACTTCCGGCTCCGAGTCCTCCGCAATCGGGTCTATTGTTGTCAACCTGGGGAGGAAGGAACAAATATTAACTATGATTTAAGTGACATCTTTGACATTCGTTGCAAATACTGTGACTGCCACAACAAAGGTCCCAGGTTTGATTTCCGGCGATGACAGTGTGATTCTCAGTCTTTGGTCTGTTATAGAATTCACACGATAATAAAATGGTGATAAATTAACTATATATCAAATGTCATGAGAATCAAATATAATAGCTATACCCTTTATTTTGATTTGGCACACGCTGTAATGATTTAAAGAGCAATTAATAATAATCTATTTGTGAACTAAAAATAAAACAGACATTGTTGCATACAACTACATAAAATAATAGTGTTTTTTCATTTACATTTATTAACCACTTCAATACCGTAAGGCCACTGGTGGCCGCTACGTAGGCGCACTTACCATAAGGCCACTTTGCATTAAAAATGATTCCAGTAGGAATTTTAACAATAATTTTTTTGTGTGGCTAGCGACATCTATACACTATCTCTGCAAGAAAAATGAACCTTCTGACGTTGGTCCATCTTATTGAAAAGGGGATTTTTGTAGAGTCGAGCACTAGGGTTACCGATTATGGTGAGATTGATATAAAGGATCAAAAGAATATTTTCTTCTTCTTCTTTTAATAGATCTGACGATCTGTAACACAGAAATCATATCTCGTCGGATGATGAGATCCAGCTGTCCCTCCATCTCTTAGGCGGTCTTCCAGGTGGGCGGTGTCCGGAGGGGATTTCATAAGCGGCTGTATATGCGAGTCTGTCACCATCCATTCGGGTTACATGGTCCCTCCAGTATCTTCTTCTGGATCTACTCCACTGAACGATATCCTCTATTTCGCAGGTTTTTCTTATGTCTGCGTTGTGGACACGATCTCGGAGGGTTTTTCCAGTAATTGATCTTAGGACCTTCATCACTTGAAAGAATTAAATTTCAAGTGATAATAGACAAGAACTGATACAACATACTTTGATTTTTTAATCAAATATACGAAATTTCGATAATGCAACTTGAAAAATTTTAACTTGATATATCATTTTATAGGTAAACTTTAAACATAATGCATAAAATCCATTAGCCCTATTTTTTTTAAATAATCAAAAACATGTAGTATGTGAGTGTTCCTTAGCTTAAAACATCACGGTACCAAAAAGGTTAATTTTAAGAAACAACCTTCTGATGATGATGTCAGAAAATACAGGAATGCATTTTCAATTCAATAATTAACGAATCAATTGTATCTCAATAGAGACGAAGATGCAAATTGGAAACAGAATATGGTTGATTGAGGTGTTTACAGGACTTATGACCTGTCATTGGTTGGGTTAAGCGCACGCTTTATGTAATACAACATTCCCCATTCCACTTTTTTCTTATGACCACCATGTCTGACAAATTTTTGGAAGTTGTATATATGTTAATCGGCAACACCAACCTTTGCATGGTAGTATATTCAATCTACACACTAACGCCATCTATGAAGATTGTATTTTTAAGCATTAAGCAGAATATCTTTTAAGCACAATGTGAAAGGCTACCGCCATTTAGCACATTGCTAGAAACCGCCTGGAGATGTCACTCCAATCTATATGCTATAATTTTGACCAGTTTTTGTTTTTTACAACATTTTGAATGTATAAAAATACTTGTAGACGAACAACTGGATTTCACTATCAATTCAAGAATCAATTCTATTGATTCTTGAATTGATAGCCCGCAATGGGTGAAATCCAGTTGTTCGTCCACAAGTATTTGTATACATTCAAAATCTTGTAAAAAATCAATAATTAACATCCGACACTCAGTTAATTTAAAAACTTATAATATGCCTTTTAAAAAGTGCATCAACCTCAGACCGCAAAAGACATAAATGATATTTTTTTATGATTTTAAGACAACACATACAAAGATTAGATCTGTTGAACTTATATACTAGTCATTGATATTACTATGAGAACATTTTTTACATATTGATATGCAATTTAAAAAGCTAACAATGGTGCTAATTAAACAGACAATGAATGCACTACTACAAATTAGTCTAATACAATGAATTTTGCACATATACAATAATGAGAACTTCACATATTCTTCGGTGAATGGCTATTCTTAACCAATCGACTTACTGAATTATTTTTTCATACTTTGAATTTGAAACATGTCGTAATCGATGGGTTAACAAAAACTTTTACCAAATGTTGTCAATATATTAACTACATAATAACATGGTATAGTTCTTTCACTACAGGGAGATTGATTGCAATAGTATGAGTGAAACTGCGTTTACAAAAAATCTAGACGCTGTTTTATTTTATTTTTTATGATTGGAAAACCAAAAAAATGTGACTATTATAATATTAATAATGGTGTTTTGCTTCCATTATTGGTTTCAATTAGAATATTTGATCATTGCAGGTGTTTATCTCTAAGATATTATTTCTAGTTATTATAAAATTCCCTTTCTATATTATGTGTTTAAACTGACATGAAAGTGGCTTTCCTTTTCCGTATTTCGACGTGGTAAATTTGCGATTAATCAATAATAGAAATAATATTTAAAAAACACTCCTGCGAAAGGAGTATTTTTCTAATCACCTAGTATGAGCAGCGGAACGCGTGTGCTCCACCTCGCGTCTCGGAATACACTGACGTTTCATGAATCAGATTCCAAGAAAGACCACCATACTAACACATAAGCAATAGCTCTTCGGTTTTTGAATCAACCTTCTAACCAGTTTGCAATACTCAATATACAAACTATTCACAATTTCTATTCAAAATAATGCATATTATACATTACTCCTTACATTAAAATTAAGGATCATTAAGATGGTTTGGACACAAGGAAATAATGAATGCAGAAAGAACGGTAAAAAAAATATATATTAACAATGTAAATGGAACTAGAAATAAAGGAAGATAGCACGATCAAATAAATCAAATATTGAATGTCAGTCACGTGAGGAGTCAGAGAAATCAGGGTGTGTGCATGACACAATGTTTGAATGTTGAAGAAGCGAGAGAAGTATGTCAGGAAAGAAAAGTGTGGCAATCCATTGGAGGCAGCGTGATGGTTAGTTAGTTGTATAAAATTTACCCCATAAAAAAATATACAAATGTGTATAACAAAATACAGGCAGTATCCTATCCAAGATGCCAATGTTGAGTCAGTGGTTGCTAAAGTGTTATACTGATTATTATTTTTATCTTAAATACACGTAATAAAAACATGATTCAATTGCCCTACAAACATGCAATACTTAATCTCATGTGTTTGTGTGGTATGTGACAACAAAATCTATTTGAAAGAAATATACACAAATAATGGAATGTTACACTATCAATATTATCTTTTTACTGTATGTGATGAATAAAAACATAATTCCAACTCCATAAAGGTATTCAGTATCTTAATATATGAAATCTAAAAATCTGGAACACATAGATGAGTTTGTATATTTAGGTAGTATGTTTACAAAGGATGTGCGAGTGAAGAGGGATATTGAAAACAGGGTTGGGGCAGGCAACAATGTGAATGGTATACTTAAAGTAGGCAAACAAAAGTCTATCCAAAAAAGCTAAAATGGCAGTATAAAATTGTGTTCTTGTATAGACCCTTATATATGGAAGCGAAGCATGGAACTGGCAAAAGGATGAAAGTAGAATAAATGCAGTAGAAATAAGATCTCTTAGACGAATGTGTAGATACACTGCGTATGATAGAGTGTCGAATGAAAATATAAGAAGTGAATGCGATGCAAATGAAAATGTTATGGGGACACATGGGAAGAATGAATAAACAAAGAATGTTATAAAGGTATATGTTAATGATGTAATTGGAAATATAAATGGAGGAATACCGAGGAAAACGTGGCACGATCCAATAAATCAAATATTGAATGTCAACCATATGAGAAGTCGGAGAAATCAATGTGCGTGCATGACTCAATGTATGGATGGAGAGGAAGCGTCAGGACAGACTAGTGTGGATGTCTATTCTTTCTGTCTACCCCTTCGGAGACACGGCGTGATGGTTAGTTAGTTATGTTCATAGATAATACTTTATCAAGTTTAAAAATTAACTTTGTAAAAGTCCGTAAAATTGTAATAAATGAACATAACAAAAAAATACTGAGAATGACTATTAACTTCGACAAATTCAAATGCATAAATTTCATTTGATTCATAAATAATAAACGGAATAAATTTCAGGGATTGATTTGAGTCTGACATAAGTCAAACTAACTAAATCAGTTCACTCAATTATAATGAATATTGAGTGTGGGCTGTGCCATTCAATGGTAATACATCAGTATCTATTTAGTGTTTGATTAAATAATTGTTTGAACAATAACCATTCACCGTGTATAATAAACAATAATGTTGATCTCAAAATGGTATCCAAATGATCTATGAATGAGAATATCAACAACAATGAGTGTGCAAAATTATCTTCTACGCTTTCCAATGTCCTTTTAAATCTTGTAAACAAAATTAATTCAAGTTTTTTCTTGCCCGCTACCATTTGCAGAGTGACATTAACCGACAAGAATGGAGTTGATACAGGTGTATTGGGATTTTAATCACATCAATAATTACATCCAAAATTACATAGGCGTGAATGAATATTTCAGATCATTAATAATCTCAAACATCGCATATTATTTACATTAACAGTGTTGACAGAATCTACTAATTAAGTTAATTATATTAGATCATTTTATTAACAACTCTTCCAAACAAGTTTTGAGGATTACAATTATGTCAAGTTACACTGAGCAGGCAAAACACTGAGAGATCTCATAAGGAACATTAGAATAAGAGAGATATGTGAGGTTGAGGATATTACAAGATGAAGTAGACAGCAAAGAAGGGACTGGTATGGTCATGTCCAAAGAATGGATTCCACCAAACTCCCCTATATTGCACTAAAAATTAGCTTTACAGGACTGTTCTCGTGGAAGACCTTCTGAAAGATGGAAAAACAGCTGGGAATCGACCTCTGGAGAACAGACCGCAAAATGTAAATGACAAATTTAGTTCTTCAAATAATTGCGTAGATTTTCATGGTGATGTCAAAAGTATGCAGAGCATAATTTTTTTTGAATAGAATTAAATAAATATGTAAACAAATGTAACCTTATTATTATAGTAAATAAATATGTTTTGTGATTTTGGGTAACACGTGTGATTTCTCCTTCTTGACCGACGTTTCGGAGATTGTTGCAGTCTCCATCTTCAGGTGGAGACTACATCTACTACGTCTACATCTGAAGATGGAGACTGCAACGATCTCCGAATTGTCCATCGAGAAAGAGAAATCACATGTTGTTAAAGACAGCCGGAGATATTGAATGAAAATATAAGAAGTGAATGCGGTGCAAATGAAAGTGTTATGAACAAAATAATGAAAGGATCATTAAGATGGTTTGGACACATGGAAAGAATAAATTAAGAAAGAATGGTAAAAAAGTTTATGTTAACAATGTAAAAGGAACTAGAAATAGAGTAAGACCGAGGTAAATGTGGCACGATCAAATAAATCAAATATTGAATGTCTGCCACGTGAGGAGTCGGAGAAATCGACGTACGTGCATGACACGATGTATGAATGTTCAGGAAGCGAGAGAAACATGGCAGCCCATTCTTTCTGATTATCCCTTTGGGAAAGCGCGATGGTTAGTTAGTTAGTTTAGTCTATTATTATAGTTTAAAAAAGGTTTATATTATTTAACCTCATTTAAAAAAAAACACATCTTTTTTAAATTTGGAACAACACATCAAAAATTTGTTTGCAGTACAAAAATGTTATCAGTGTGTTTGCTTAGGTTCCATGGTGAAACTTGCTAAAGTTAACAAAAAATTTCAAAACAAGTCTTAGATCATATCTACTTTAATTACAAATGTTACTTTAATCATAGATAATAAAATATATGGAATGCTAGTAAAGTTGTAAATACACAGGTACTACTCAGTACTTATTTACTAAACCTCAAGTGGTAAGTATACGAAAATAGAGATTATCTCACCAGCAAAAATTAGAAGTACTCACTATTCAAGATGTAGGTTAGAAATTAAAATATTTATTGATATTATTCTGTCTAACTGAGTGAATGTAATCAAGCTAACACTTCGTAAAGGTACACCAATGTATAGAATTTCTCGTAATTAATGAAGTGTAACAAATTGATTTAAACAGTTGATTGATTTCAGATCAAATCATGAAAACGATATTTCATTTCTTATCGGTTAAATACAATGAAAGCCTTGTGTCGTATTAACCTACAACATTTTAACAATAAACCGTTAATATGATAATATCTATCCGTACAATAGATTCATTATTTATTGTTAAAGTAAAAATAAAATGGTAGACAGGACGCCACAAAAAAAAACATTACAGAAATGCGGCGGTATTCATCATCGAAGGTTAATTAAAACGGATTTGCCACGAATTGATCAGATAACAAGTTTGAAATTGCCAAATTGTAGCAATCAATAACAGAATAGAACGTTTCACAATAGAAAATCAGCTTACCGGGTAGGTGTGTCTCTGGATATGACAGGAGTCTTCCGTCCCGATTTGGTTTGTCCATTTTCTATAGCTACTTCTTCACGGTCATGGTTCAACTGAATCGAAGGTGTCTTGGATCGTGACCTAGATCTCAAATTAGGAGTGGTGGTTTCCTCCATCGTACAAAATCAATTTGTGCGTCGCGACATAAACAAAATCTTAACCTTCCATCTGCGAAATGTCAACGCGCACCAGGGAACCGAAACACTATTCGAAAAACGCAGTCCTATTTCGGTCGGCCCTAGGAGATGAAACCTGTTCAAATGCAAATCACCGACCTCATTACAGACCACGGTTTTTCGACACAAAAATCATTGCACAACGTTTATTCTATTTGTAGAACCGCCGAATAGCGTCTCCCGCGTACTTTAGCAACGCGCTCTACACAACAGTCCGTTGGATAATGCCATACACGTTACCACGCCACAAGCACGACGCGAACTTACGTAAAAACCTCGTTTTCTGCACAGCGCACACGTCAATATTGATAGCGTTACACGTCTAATTAAAGTTAATCCTTATTGTTTAACGGAAAATTCGAAAATCAGACAGCGCGATCCGACCACAAACTCGTCAAACCTAAACATAAACTGATGACGTCAACTTTTCAATATCGCTAAAAGGAATGACGCGTAATACAAATGTATATTTATCTCTGTTCCACCTACGGAGATCTTACGAACATGAGTGCGGATTAAAAGAGATACAATTTCTTTGGTTTCACACAAAACTTTGAATAATGCCATCTATCGAAATGTGTTAATACCACATTGTAGTACACTGAATCATAGATGGCACTATAAGATTGAAATTTTACTTTGAGTATTAATTTATGGTTTAAAAAGCAATATTATTAATTCGGAATTACAAATAAGTTTACTAATTAAATTTGAAAAACTCCTGGATATTGAAAAATACGTTTTTAGATTTGTGAATAATTATTTAGTATTTTTTTATATAATTTATACTTCAAAATTTTCAAGTTGATATGGAGGTTTTTAATTATAAAATCACGAAAACGCTAGAGTATTATAACATATTTAGGGACATTATTAAAACATATTAATGGACGGTTTTTATTCAACATAACTGTGTATTTGTACGTTTATGCGGGTTTCAAAATAACGTTTTTGTTTTAATTATATTGTTTGAGAATATTTGTTCTTGATATTATATCAATGCAAGTATTGTAGTTACAATATTCACGATGCGCAGAAAAATTTTACGGATGCATAACGGTCATATATTTTTTCTATATCACGTTTTGCCGCATTTCGTTATATAAATGGAGTTGGAAAGGGAATAACGGAAAGGGACGCTGCGGTGATTAAATTTACAGCGCATGGCATTTGGCGGGCTTAACGTTACGCATGCGCTCGCATGCAGTGTGCGCACGCATACTCCCTTCTGTCAAATATAATGTTACCAAGTAATGGAAAAATAATAATAAATATCCAAAAAGCAAATTGTTATAAAATTCCGTTTTTTTTAAATATTACGTTTGGACATTTTTTAACAGAAATTCACTTTGTGTAACCGTTAAACATTGAGTTTTAATCAATAAGGTTTTAAAGATAATTTTTGTGAAATACATATTTTTTAATTCGATGAACGCTCAAATCAAATATTACTAATACAAATAATCAAAGAAAATCAGAATAAAATAATGTTCATTTGCTAGGTTTAGTCCAGTAAAAAAGAGTTTAAATATGTTCAAGACTATCTCAATATACTCAACTGTGAATAGGGGAACTTGCAAAGAAACAATAAATTAATATCGTTATGTTAAACCGTTAATCATGTAAGTAATATAAAACCAATATTACGCATTTTTTAAAACACTTGTTATCGTTTGTGGTAACCGAAGATATAATATTTGCTTTATAATATTTTTTCTAGTTTTTTTGCTAATAGTTACAACAAATTTAGATAGTGAAAAAAATCTTTAATGTAATTCACTAATTAAATATTATGCTTATAACTGTTTTGCTGTCTTGTTTCCTCATCCAGTGTTTTAAGCAATTGTTACTTTATAAATAAGAGTTAACTATTTATAAAAATAATCGGATGATTTATAAAAATCAAAAGGAAAGAACTTATTAAACGCAACACATAGATACATAATTAGTTACAAATTCATAAAAACAAAATAAGTAGTACCATTCGTTATTTGGTTAAGTAAAATTTGACGTTTTGAAAGTGTCGAGTTTCTGTGCTAGGCTGGCAACATCGCTGCACAGCTGTAGGCCGTATACAAATTAAAAATATATTTACACCGATCACGGCTTGCGGAGCGAATTACCTGTCCTAGGCTTTGTGTTGCACATTTTAGTAATTTGTACGCTTTTTAATTCAATTTCGCGACTAACAACGTAACGATTGTGATACTGACATTGTTAAATAAATGTTGGCATCGGCTCTTGCCAGTGATCCACCCGAGTCTTAAATAAAGACCACTCTTGACGCTAATTTTACGACAGAAATTTCACTTTCAAATTGTGTGTGCATAGAATATAGCGTTTGCAGCGATCGAAATTCGTTTATGCTCGTTTTGCAATAATTTTCGTTATTCGGACAGGAACTTCCACTCGCCTGTAACCTCGAGAACTCGAGAAGTGAATTAAATTATTCCGTGTTCGTACAATAAGTAAACCTAAAAACTTTTGTGATTTCTAAATTATATCAAGTGTTTTTTGACGTTCCCGCAATGGTCGGGGACGTTTTCTAGCGGTCTACAACAGGGGTTTGCTTTTCAGGTAAATATAAATAATGTTTCATTTAAATTAAAAACAAAATGATTCGAACTTGTGTTGACGCCTGGATGTCTAAAGTCACGAGGCTGTTACAATACGTATAAAAATATTAATAAATAGTTTTATTTTGTTAAATTCATAGAGTTATAACACGAGTTTTAAGTAATGATAAGATTCCAATAAGTTAATTATTATTTGTGGTTTTGTTGATGTATCCAATTTGCTAGTTGGAAACGTAATATTTTTGTTTGTTTTTCATCACAAAGAACAAACATGTTATCCGATGTGTGCTGATTTCAAACAATGAAAACTTGCTACCTGTATTTATTTACTGATAGACCGATATTGGGCAAATTGAAAACACGTGTTTTTAACATCGTGCCTATTCGGACAAATGTAATATAATATACAACATTTTTGGTAAGCATTGTTTATATAACTTTTGTATTTACTAACAAATATTATTATTAGCGAACCTTAAATTAAAAATAACAGATATTTTAATTAAGTGACATATTATTTTACAATATTCTGCGTATTGCTTTAGATTGTCACAGTTGGCAGAATTATATATTTTCGGATCTTGGAAAGTTATTTGCCATCTACCCTGTAGAGATGCAACGATCTCCGAAATATCGCTCGAAGAGGATACCACGAGACACTGATATACCCAAGATCCCGTAAAATATATAGTCAATTGTTTTTATATGATTATTTCATTGTTTAAAGAACATACCTACACGTAAAATACATAACATATATTATATTCGAATCAGTAATTGGAATTTGAGCACCGCATTAAACAAAATATTGTTAAATGATTAATACGAATGAAAACGTCTGTTTTCTAGATTTTTATTATATTTTATTTGAACATGTTTCGCTTGCCTAAGTGATATATTTTTCAAATCAAATCAGTTTATTAACTCAAAAGACATTACAAACCGCAAAATGTTTAAGGCATCTATTGAGTACAGATAAAATATTATAAAAATACAACATAATACCAGGAACGCATTAGGGATGGTTCGACATTAGGAAGACAAGATACTTTCTAAAATCAAGAGTATTTATCCCCTGAACGTACTTTCACTAATATGAAAGACGTCGATCTCCGAGGAGACCGCGTTCAGCAGACTAATTGCTCTTCCCACCGGTGTCACCAGAGGCAGATTGGTTCTGGTAGGTAAAAAAATCTGTGCTGTCGTTGTCGGAGAATTCTATCAGGGACTAAAAGACCAACACCCTCTAGCACGGCCGAGTTCTCGAAATATCCCCTGATTAATTTAAAGAAATGGGTTATGAGATGCCCATCTCTTCGAAGCTGTAACAAATTGGTTCCGAGCATTCCTAAAAGAAATCCCGTGGGATAGAGCCACGGATAACTACCATATTCCCTCATGTAGAGATACCTCAGAATTTTTTTCTGAACTCTCTCCAGCATAACGGAATATCTTGCCTCGTGAGGACTCCATATCACAGAACCACTTTCGAGTCTGCTCCGAACCAACGCGTTGTATAGGACTCTGAGCACATTGGGATTTCTGAAAACTCTTCCGGTCCGAATGATGAAGCCCAACATCCTCAGTGCAATGTCACAAATCCTCTCGATATGTGCACGAAAAGTCAGCCTACTCTCATAGATGCCTATAGTGCCTTTCTATCAAATGATAATGCCAGGCGAAACATGTCATTCACATAAAATATAAGAAAACTTGTAGAAAACAGACGTTTTCATTCGTATTAATAATTTAATATGGAGTTTTACATCATTTTTCGAGACACAATAAATACAAAATATTGTCTTACCTATAATCTAGAAGGTAAAAAGAGTTCGTACGTTTTCTTTACCTTAAAACGGTTATCAAAGCTTTGCTATACCCAACTGATTTGTAACTTGATATATAGTCGATTACCACCCATTTGGGTCTTTTTTCCAATGATTCGTGGTCGAATACATAATTCCAACATTTTGAATGATTAGACAATGTTTGTTCCCGACAATTATCTACGACAACGGCAAAATAGATTATTTCACCTGCCACTGTGTAGAGCGAATCTACCTAAGGTAATGCCTGTGGGCAGTGCGGACATTTTTCACGATAGTTAGGATACCTTCAAAAAGTGTGAATATCTAATGTGTTAAATTGTTTACTTTTATTCAATTTTTTTATGTTTGTTATTTACATATATTATTTGGATTAATCTGCTATTAACTCTACTTGGAAGACTTCAGCAAGTGCAATATATTACAAAGATATTTTGATAATGTCTAGTGTGCAGAAATAACTCAATCATAAAAACAAAAACGAAATTTCCGATAGACTCAAATTATATGAAAATGTATTTTTTCAAGACTATTGATATGAGTTCATTTATACCTCCATTATCTGGATAATAATAATTATAATATGCTAATTTTTATAGCGCCGTTTTTGTGATGTAATCACCTCAAGGGCGCATTAAGACGTGTTTTAAATCTAAAAATTTAAATGTGAACGCTGCTTCTGATTTTCGCGATCGGGTAAAAAGTACAGTAGAACAAAGTATAACCGTTTAAATTGGGTATGAAATATGAAAAATATGGGATGGAGAAGATGGGATGAAGAAGAGATGGGTTTTCAGTTCAGCTCTGAAATCTGTCGGATCATTTATGCATCTGAGGTGTGAAGGGAGATTGTTCCAAGCTGATGGACCGGCTACCGCGAACGCTCGATCCCCGAAATTTGTACTGGGGCAACGCTTCGGCTCAACTAATCTCCCTATTGCCGAGGAGTTCGCCGAGCGAAGTGTGGATTTCCTTGTATTTAGGCTGTCCGTTATACAGAGTTCAGATATATAACTTGGTGCCATTCCATGTAACGCTTTGAAGACTGTCCAGCAGAGTTTGATAGGATGATAGAATAAACTTAATAACTTGTTTATTTTTTCTGATAATTTAGGTAAAATATTTTGGGAATTTGTCGAAATGAATATAGATGGAAAGACATCTTATTTTTCTTCTTCTTCCTCTTAGTTTAGGTCGTATGACCTGTTTGTGACGGTGAGCTGTCCTGGGATGATGATGTCCAGCCATCTCTCCATCTCTTTGGCGACCTTCCTGGTAATCTCTTGCTGCTTGGGTTTTCATCTTTAACAATTTTTGCAATTCTTGTATTCTCCATGCGGTCAACGTGGTCTCTGCAAAAGCGCCTTCTGTTTCTTCCCCATCTCACTATGACCTCAACACCACAGACAGACCTTCTCGTTTAATTTCTGATCCGATCTCTGAGGGTAAAACATCAAGTAAACGAAATAAAAAATCTTAGTGGCGATGAGGTTCGCAACCGATCACACCGCGTCTCCTGCGGGGGCGAAAAGAGAAGGATGGAGTGCCACATCGGTTAAAGTGTGGCAGTCCATTTGGGGAGACGGCGTGATGGTTAATTTATTAATTTATTAATTAAGGATTTTTATGAATTAAAACACTGTTTTTTCCACTTTTGAGTTTATTTTTCTCGACATGTTTGTGTGTCAAACGTTGTATGATAGAATACCGAACGATGAAATAAGAGAGAAATGTAAGGCAGATGACTGCATCATGGATAAAATAAAAAAAGGATCCCTGAGATGGTTTGGACATATGGAACGAATGGATGAGAGTAGAATGGTTAAAAAGTTGTACACAAGCAGCGTGAGTTGTAAAGAAGCCGAGGACGACTGAGGAAAACATGGCATTAATCAATTACTAAAAGGCGACCACATTCAAAGTCGGAATAATCGACGTGCGTGCATGGTACGATGTATAAGTGTAGAGAAAGCTCGAGAGGTATGCCAGGACAGAGCATTGTGGCGATCCATCCTCTCTGCCTAACCCTTCTGGGAAATGGCGTGATGGTTAGTTAGTTAGTTAGACATGTTTCGAAGGCTTACACCTTCATCATCGGGAGAACGATATAAACTGTATATACTCGTAGATGTAAAGTTTATATCGTACTCCCAATGATGAAGAAAAATAAACTGAAAGGTGGAAAAAACAGTGTTTTAATTCTTAAAAAAAATCGTCATTATGGAATTCCACAGTGTTAATGCCTTAAGTTTATCGAAAATTTATTAATTAATTAAAAAAATTCAATAACTTATATGAATACATTATTATGATGCGTCAACATGGCGATATTTTGATACGATTCTAAAGCCACAGTGTAGATATTTCTGGCCAAAGACAGATGAACTATATCCGGTAGGTACAGAAATAATTCCCTTAGGTTGGTATTCAAGTGGAAGTGATGACAGGGGCAACCCACGAACAGCGGTGAAGATCAACATCGTTAAACGCATTGCCGTAATTAATAAAGAGCCAGTAACTATCGCCAAGGCTATATGTATGTATTATACTTACATTTGTACACACGTTGATAGTCGAAGATCATTCGGGTTAGTGCAGTTTCACATTCAATTATATGCTAATCTTTGTATTCTAACGGATGGATTATTACGCATAATTGGAGTTTGAATTACATAAACGTATTCTTATATACACCGGAGTTTTATTTTTATTATTTTGTTGAATCGCTCTATTTCTAGTGCCAACCCTCATTTTTCCTCACGGAGTCCCCACGAAGCGAGATATTCCGTTATGCTGGAGAGGGTTCAGAAAAAAATTCTGAGGTATTTCTAGATGAGGGAGTATGGTAGTTATCCGTGGCTCTATCCCACGGCATTTCTTTTGGGAATGCTCGGAACCAATTCTCTACAGCTTCGAAGAGATGGACATCTAATAACCCTGAGAGATAAATGTAAGGCAGATGACTGCATCATGGATAAAATTAAAAAAGGATCCCTGAGATGGTTTGGACATATGGAACGAATGTATGAGAGTAGAATGGTTAAAAAGTTGTACGCAAGCAGCGTGAGTGGAAAAAGAAGCCGAGGACGACCGAGGAACTTCACTTCCATACATGAGGGTTGGCACTAGAACTCCATTGTGTACTGCCATCTTTGCTTCTGTGGATATATTTATTATTTTTTCGAGTGAATGAATTAATAAAGAGAATAGTAAACTTGTGATATGAGCATAAGAGTAATTAATTTTGAAATTATTTTTTATGTGATTATCTAAATGGATAATCACGAATATACGTATATTTTTATAAATCGATATTATTAATTTATTATATAAGGAGCGCTAGACCTCCTGAACGTCCCCTAAATGCTTTTGAACCCACTATCACCCCTTAGAAGGCTTCGCTCCCACAAAGAGGCGGTACCGCCCATTTTGGATGAATCTATTATTTATATGTATTTTGATTAATAACTAACTAACTAACTAACCATCACGCCGTCTCCCCGAAGGTGTAGGCAGAAAGAATGGACTGCCACACTTTTCTTTCCTGACATATTTCTCTCGCTTCCTCAACATTCATACATCGTGTCATGCACGCGCGTCGATTTCTCTGACTCCTCACATGGCCGACATTCAATATTTGATTTATTTGATCGTGCCACGTTTTCTCGGTCTTCCTCTATTTCTGGTTCCATTTACATCATTAACATATAATTTTTTTACCATTCTTTCTTCATTCATTCATTCCATATGTCCAAACCATCTTAATGATCCTTTATGTATCCACACATTCGTCTAAGAGATCTCATTTCTACTGCATTTATTCTACTTTCATCCTTCTTTTGCCAGTTCCATGCTTCGCTTCCATACATAAGGATCGGTAGGAGAACACCATTGTGCACTGCCATTCTACCTTTTTTGGATAGGTTTTTGTTTGCGATGACAACTTTAAGTGCACCATTCACTTTGTTGCCTGCCCCAACCCTTCTTTCAATATCCCTCTCGACTCGCCATCTCTTGTAAACATACTACCTAAATACACGAACTCAACTACTTGCTCCAAATTTTCACCATTCACGCTAATGTTGCAGACTGTCATTTTGATTCATACATTTTAATAAATGCAATTGTGCCAAGCACAGGACAATTCACCGCCACAAACAGGTCACGCGACATAAATTAAGAAGAAAAATTATTATATATTTTCTTTGTTTTTTTTAAACACTCACCTTCGTCACCAGTGGCGCTACTGATAGTGAGCTATGAGCCTTAGACTTTTCCAGATTTTTTTCCCGCTCTCACCTGTCCATCGCCCGCATTCTCCAATTTACAACTCCAAGCACCCTGAGACCCCCCTTTGTGCCATCCATCCATCACAGTTTGTATCTTCCCACACTTCGTCTTCAATCTGGTAGGGTGTCAAGAAACTTAACGATAAGTAATTTAACTTAACTCTCACTTTACGGTTATAAATTCATACTTTATCCCCGATGCTGATCTCTGAATATCCAGTTAAAATATTGTCTAAAATGTACGGTTTAACACTCGCTTTACGGTAATAAATTCATCCTTTACTGACGATGCTGATATTTGAATATCCAGTTAAAACATTGTTTTTAGTTGACGCTCTACAGTAGTTAATTCGTACTTTACTCACAATGCTGATCTTTGAATATCTAGTTGAAATATTAGTTAAAATGGACGCTTTAACACTAGGTTTACGGCAATAAATTCATCCTTTACCTACTCACGAAGCTGATCTCTAAATATACAGTTAAAATATTGTTTTGAATTGACGCTTTAACACTCGGTTTACGGCAATAAATTCATCCTTTACTCACGATGCTGATCCCTGAATATCCATTTAAATATTGTTTTGAATTGACGCTTTAACACTCGCTTTACGGTTAAAAATTTATCCTTTATTTACGATGCTGATATCTGAATATCCAGTTTTAAAAAAAAAAGTTTAAACCATTACGCCTTAACACTCGCTTTATGGTAATAAATGTATGCTTTACTCAAGATGCTGATATCTGAATATCCATTTAAAGTATTATTTTTAATTGTCTCTATAACACTCGCTTTACGGTAAAAAAAAAATATCGTTTATTCACGATGCTGAAATCTGAATATCCAGTTAAAATATTGTTTAAAATGGACGCCTTAACACTAGCTTTACGGTAATTATTTCATACTTTACTCACGATGCTGATATCTGAATATCCAGTTAAAATATTGTTGTAAATTGACGCTTTAACACTCGCTTTACGGTAATAAATTTATGCTTTACTCACGATGCTGATATCTGAATATCCAGTTAAAATATTGTTTTAAATTGACGCTTTAACACTAGGTTTACGGTAATAAATTAATCCTTTACCCACGATGCTGATATCTGAATATCCAGTTAAAATATAGTTAAAAATGGACGCCTTAACACTCGTTTTACAGTAATTAGTTCATACTTTACTCACAATGCTGATCTCTGAATATCCAGTTGAAATATAGTTTAAAATGGACGTTTTAACACTCGTTTTACGGTAATAAATTTATGCTTTACTCACAATGCTGATCTCTGAATATCCAGTTGAAATATTGTTTTAAATTGACGCTTTAACACTCGGTTTACGGTAAAAAATGTATGCTTTACTCACGATGCTGATCTCTGAATATCCAGTTGAAATATTGTTTTAAATTGACGCTTTAACACTCGCTTTACGGTAATAAATTTATGCTTTACTCACGATGCTGATATATGAATATCCAGTTGAAATATTGTTTAAAATGGACGGTTTAACACTCGCTTTACGGTAATAAATTGTCACTCACGATGCTGATATCTGAATGTCCAGTTTAAATATTGTTTTAAATTGACGCTTTAATGCTCGCTTTACGGTAAAAAAATCCTTTATTCACGATGCTGAAATCTGAATATCCAGTTAAAATATTGTTTTAAATGGACGCCTTAACACTCGCTTTATGGTAATAAAATTAATGCTTTTCTCACGATGCTGATCTCTGAATATCCAATTAAAATATTATTTTTAAATTGATACAAGACAAAAACTATAAGGTTATATTATTATAATTAGCAATAAAATGGTTTGGTCATGAATCAAACGTGGAATAATTTAAATATAACACTAAATGAGTGAAAGAAATGAACAGACGTCTTTCGGTATCAATCACAGTGTAGCGAGTGTTAATAATGATCTTTTTTTTTATCCCTGCCAAATCAGTGGACCATCCCACTGTTGTGTGCTGTTGAAGGGGGCGTATTTCGTTATTTTAATTTTGGCACAAACTCGAAACAAGTCTGCCATTTTGAAGTCGGTACCGAGACGGAACAGAGGGGAGAGCTATTTCTATTTGACTCGTATATTTCTAGATTATTTTGAACGAGACTGATGGTTTGTTTTCGAAAAACAATAACAACGAAAAAAAAGTGAAATATGGTTCGTTCGTTATTTCTCTAAAGCTTAGTGGGAGCATTGCGGCAGGTCGAGGTTTCACGTCTCGTGTTCGATTCTCGTTGCGACTGTTTTTATATTTTATTTAAATAACGCTAATTAATGACAATTGCGTAGATTTTCACGGTTGGTGGAAATATGATTTTTTGGGATCTTGGAAAAATCCTAAAACTTGTCTTTCTCGACCGACGTTTCGGAGATCGTTGAAGTCGTTGAAGTAGTTATAGATTTGAATGAAGTTAAATTATTTATATATTTGATTTAATCGTTGAAGTAGTTATAGATTTGAATGCCATCTCAAAATTAAGTCAACATAACTAACGCTCACAATTGAAGACCGTTTTCACAAAGTGAAATTTCTACAAAAAAAAAACGTTTTTTATGGAAATGGGTTCTTCTCTATCGATTGGTGAAATAAAATTTTAACAAAACGGTATATGTGCGAAGTTGTAGCGGTTCAAATATCGCGATTTCATAGAAAACGTATTATTTTTAACATAAAAAACCTTCTCCTGAAAAATTTACATTTTGTAGATATTTCGCTTTGTGAAAACGGTCCTCAATTTCACTTATACGACAAGTGCAAGTTTGAATTTCATACTATAACCAATTTTAAGGTTTATACTGTACGTATATGAAGAGCAGAAAGCGAATTATTTTAAAAATAAAGCTATCCGACAGTGCAAAACGTTACACGATACAACAACGTGTTTTCATAATTGAACAATATCTAAAAAAATAATGAAATTTTGAGGCCGCAGTTCGAATGTTTCAAACAAAATATGATCGGAATAGTGTTTTAACTTCGTCAACTGTGTTTAACTTGTTCATGACACGTTTTTCTCGATCTATCTCGATTCTCTATTCACATCGTTTTCACATTATGTTTCGTAAAGTATTTTAATTTTCATTTGATCATTTTTTTACGTGGAATAACGTTTACGTGGAACATAATAATGAAATAATATTATATATGGCCGAGCCATAGAGGGCACCCTCCGCTTACCCGAAGCTGTTATAGGCGCAGCGGTGCATTTCGTCAGCTTCACTCGTGCACTCCCTAGGTCCTTACCCGTCCATGCGGGACTTACGTTAAAAAAAAATGTATATTTGCAACCGAGGGGGACCCAGACCACATTTAAACTACGCTACTCTCCCTCGATGTTCCGCCGTACACACATAGCAATACAACAGCAAAAAAAAATACACAATTGATACATAAATAACATATGTTAGAGAAAGAATAAACAAGAAATAATGCAATAATGAAATAATAATGGCAAATACAAGTATTGTATGTATTATCGATGATAATGAAATATGAATTTAAAAACATGGCAAATATAAACTTGATTGTTCCGGCCAAGAAAATCATGACTACATCCTGTTATCCCGTATAAATAACGAGAATATATGAGTATTGATTTTGTCCTTAAATATATTTTTTACCCATATTTTTCATATTCGAATTGAACTATCTGACGTCTTCGGAAGCCCCTTCTCCGAATTTGTGGTTCAAACGACGAGATGATTTTTGAATTTCCGAGATCATAAAACTGAATCGAGAGAGCTTTCGTTTTTTATTTGGCTCCTTATTGCTTTCTTTTATGGTCAGAAACAAAAGGAAAATTTTCTATTTGAATTACAGAAATTTGATATAATAAACAATATGTTTCTCTTGTAAATAAATTAATGTAGTTATTTATTGTTTCTTGAGGAGTAATGTTTTATTACATTGCATATAAATGTTTTCAAATCTGTCGAAACTTTTACTTCTATAAAATTATCCCATAGAATTTAAATAAATCTTGAAAACGAACGTTTTAATAGATATTAAATATTTCGTTTCATTATGATGTTTTTATGTATGAAAATAGTTTTTTTTTACATTTGATATGAGAAAACAGTGTTTTAAAATATTTTTTAAGTATGTCAAAAATCTTCTTCTTCTTCGATGGCCACACAGCACATATACAAGTTTTAGCCTCCATTATTCTTCGCCTCTACTCTACGTCGATCCTCCAACTTGATAACTAACTAACTAACCATCACGTCATTTCCCCGGAGGGGTAGGCAGAGAGGATGGATCGCCACAATGCTTTGTCCTGGCATACCTCTCGGGATCCTCTACATTCATACATCGTACCATGCACGCACGTCGATTATTCCGACTTCGAATGTAGCCGCCTTTTAGTAATTGATTAATTTGGTCATGCCATGTTTTCCTCGGTCGTCCTCGATATGTCCTCCAACTTGATATGTTGCATTATTTTTTAATGTGTTTTTTAATGAATATTCTTAAAGTTTTCATTAATATATAATATTTTAATAAAAAAAAAATTATTGTAGTTTTCACTGACGAATATTAGATGATGAATTGAACTTCAGAACTCTAGATAAATAACATAGGAATATGGTACGGTACGTCTGTCGACATCTCTAGATTATCTGCAATCACAGCAAACCTCACAGAGAAAACGATGTAATGAGATGAACTGATTTGTGTGAAGGATGAGAATTACGAAGCAATCGTTATAGAATGTGGTTCCACGGGCATTTGATCGATATTTTTGAAATATCGCAATTTTATTGCTTAAATTTTTTTTCTTATTCAAATAATTTACTAGAACAATGGTAGAGTAATTATAAAATCAATGGAGGTTTTTAACAGTTATTTATACTCGGGTATATTTGAGAAGTACCTTGAATATTATGCCGGCTTATGCGTCAGAATTATCGATTTTCCATATGTTGACCTTCTTCTTTTTCTTCTTTCGGTGCCGTGTCAGGTCCCTCCAACGTTGCCAATCATGGCACCAATGGCATATCTATCCTGCGCCACTTGAAACGTGTTCTGAACTCTTGTTATTCCTGTCCACTCTTTAATGTTCCGCAGCCAGGACAGCTGCCTTCTACCAACTTCCCGACATGCCTCCATTTTACCCATTAATATCAGTCGAAGGAGGTGGTATTTTTCTCCCCTCAGAACATGACCCATATATGAGGCCTTTCTAATTTTCACACTCGACAACAGCTCTCTGGCTCTCTGTACTGTCTGTTTCTGTTGACCTTACGCAATCATTATTTAATTCTAAAAGTTTAATTAATAGTCCGTTTTATTAACTACAATACGAGTATATATTATTAATAAGGCAAAAATATTTCTAACAAGACCAAGATGAGACTGGTTCAAACCCTTGTTTTCTCCATATTGTTTTATGGTTGTGAGTCTTGAGCTATGCGAACATCGGAGAGGTCCAAAATTGATGCTTTCGAGATGTGGTGCTGGCAGCGAATGCTATCAGGTCAAGACTTTCGCAGATGTGCTTTCAGAGAGTGTTAAAGTATTTTGTGCACATGACCCGAAGAGATCAGGAAAACCTTGAAAAGCTCATCATCACGGGCAAAATGAAGGGAAAGTGACCACAATGTTGATGCCGCTAATCTGATCATCAGGGTGCCGACTGGTCTCTCATTAGCTGCAGTCTGGAGACTGACGGGTGACAGGAGCGCATGGCGTGCCATGGTCAATGGTTTACAGCATGGGTCGGCAACCTGCGGCCCGCGGGCCGCATGCGGCCCGCGAGACATCTTGGTGCGGCCCGCGAGATTCTCGCCGCAACGCACATGACGGACGATATTATACACAATCGAGTGAAAGGAAGCGAGAAAGGGAGCGAAGAAATAGTGAAGTTGGAGCGAAGGGGGAGCGGGGGGAAAGAGAAGGAAGGCAAGAACGCCACACGCACCTCGCATCATTCCGCTGTCGACCGCCAGTAACACTACTCGTTCGCTCGCGCTGCGCTAACTACCACCCACGCGGCGTTTACATTCGCTGCAAGTTTTATTTTTTTATAAAATCTGTTTTGTGAATTCTCTTAGTGTTTTTGGTAAGTACCTACCTACTGCATGATAATAATATTATTCCTAAGATTACAAGTAATGAATATAACAATGCAATATTAAAGTATCCATGAGTTTACGACAGTTTAAAAAAAAATTACAATGATAAACTTTTTAAGACGAGGTGCACTATGAATGTAATATTTTTATAAGCCTGAAAAACTCCATACACATTAAAAATAGCTTCCGAGAAAAAATAAATACCGCCAACGGGACTCGAAGTTACAATTGCCTTTTCTACAAAAAAATAAAATTGGTAGGTTCAGGTGAAAAAATTAATAAGAAATAATTGTTGAAAAAAAAAAGCAATGACTGTTGAATGAATAAATACTTGTATGTTACATATTTAGTTATTTGGCGGAATGGGAATAAGCCGACGTTGCTCAATGGCGAGAGCATCTGACCGGCAATCAGAAGGCTGCGGGTTCGAGTCCCGTCGGCGTTATTTATTCTTTCTCGGCAGATATTTTCAATGCGTATGGAGTTTTTCAGGCTAATAATTATTGCTTTTAAAATTTTCACAACGATAGTATTTGTTTACTCGTCAATAAAGGTGTACTTTAGGTATACTTGACATAAATTTTACGATTTTGTTTTTCGAATAAAAATATTGCTCACTGGGGGAGTATTTATTTAAGGATTTTATATAGGACAAAACTATGACTCTTTCCGTAAAAATAAATACATATTTTTATGTTTCTGTATTGTTACAGATTTATACACCCAAGATGGCTTCTAAAAAAGGAAGATCGTTGATGAAAGACGGATTTTTAATGAAGCATGGACAAATTTATATTTTTTTATCGAATTTAAAGAAAAACCACTATGTATTATCTGTCAAAAGAGTATTTCCGTAGTAAAGGAATATAACCTGAAGCGACATTATGATATTGAGCACAAAACTAAATTTCAGTGTCTTGAAGGGGAATCTCGAAAAAACAAAATCATTAACTTGAAATCGTCACTCAAAAATCAGCAGAATACCTTTAAAGTTGTAACAGACAAAAGCGAATCAGCTGTTCGTGCCAGCTACAAAGTAGCAGAGATAATTGCAAAGCATTGTCGCCCATTTACTGACAGTGAACTTGTAAAAGATTGTGTCTTAGCTATCGCGGAGGAAGTATGCCCGGAACAGAAAAAAATGTTTGAAAACGTTAGTCTCTCTGCTAGAACTTGCACCAGACGCACTGAAGACTTGGGTGCTAACTTGCGTGAACAACTTAAGGATAAAGCGCAGTATTTTACTTACTTCTCTCTTGCGATGGACGAAAGTACGGACGTGTCGGATACGGCACAATTCCTTATATTTGTACGAGGAATTGACGAAAACTTTTCTGTTTATGAGGAGTTATTAAAAATGTGCAGTCTCGAAGGAACTACAAAGGGAGAGGATTTATTTCACCACTTGGACCAAGCTCTGATTTCGTGTGGCTTGAGCTGGGATAAATTAACTAGCATCACCACGGACGGCGGAAAAAATATGAGCGGTCATAATAAAGGTGTTGTCGGAAGAGTCAACAGCAAACTGCAAGAGTTTGGATCGGAAGTTCCATTTACATTTCACTGTATTGTCCATCAAGAAGCATTGTGTTGCAAAGTTTTATCGTGGAAAGAAATAATGGATACCGTTGTATCTGCTATTAATTTTATAAGAAAAAATGGGCTTACTCACCGCCAGTTCCAAAAGTTTTTGGAAGATGTAGAAGCTGAATATGGTGACGTGATGTATTACTGTGAAGTAAGATGGCTAAGCCGAGGAGCAGTACTTCAACGATTTTTTTATTTGAGGAAAGAAATTTGTAACTTTATGGAGATGAAAGGAAAGGCAATACATGAACTTTCCAACCACCAGTGGGTTGTAGATCTTGGGTTTTTAACTGATTTGACTGCCGAACTGAATATACTCAATACACGTTTACAGGGGAAAAATAAATTGATATGCAATATGTATTCAGATGTTAAATCATTTGAAATGAAACTAACATTATTTATCGAGCATATCGATGAAAGGAAACTCGATCATTTTCCAAATTGCAAGAAAGCAGTAGAAGAAGCTGGAATGAATTTTGTTTGGCAAAATACTAAAATGAAAAGTGCATTAATGCAACTACAAACTGAGTTTGAAAACCGGTTTGCTGATTTCAAAAAGATCTCACGTAAGATGGAGATTTTCGAAAACCCCTTTGCAGTAGATATCGGTAATGTACCAAGCGATTTGCAAATCAACGTGATAGATTTGCAAAGTAATAACACACTTAAAATGGCTTTTAAGGAAAAAACTAATTTGGTGGATTTCTATGGGAGTTTGCCTTCTGAAAACTACAAGGATTTAAAAAGGTTTGCTCAGCAAATAATTACTATGTTTGGTAGTACATATATTTGTGAACAAACTTTTTCAATTCTGAATTATCGAAAAAACAAACACTGTTCTCGGTTATCGAATTCACATTTAGACGCAATACTACGCGTCTCTACTTCAAAAATGCAAGCTGATATTAAAAAACTTGCAAGTCAAATGCAATCACAAAAATCTCATTGATTTTATTAAATACAATAAATGTCGTTAAAATATACACTTAGCGTTTTATTTTTAAAACTAAAATATTTGTACATAAATATTGTATGTATACCTACTGCAAGTGCGGCCCGCACTGATCCCCATGAAAAATATTTGGCCCTTTTACAACAAAAGGTTGCCGACTCATGGTTTACAGGATGGACACGACCCTCAATCCAGTGGCGGTACTCCCATAGAAGCCCAGAAGCCCGGCTTGCGTAAGAAATTTTGAATCAAAACGCTCAAATCTAAGTAATCATGCCCCCGCATAAACCAACAACCCACCAAATCACCTTCCAACAATGTTCCCTTCAGGCGTTAGAAGAATAGCCACAAGAGCTGAACCTCTGTAAGCCAGAAGAAGTTTTGATTCAAAATTTCTTACGCAAGCCGGGCTTCTGGGCTTCTATGGGAGTACCGCCACTGCCTCAATCATGAGGAATACAAGTGAGAATAAGAATTTAGAAACTATATATTTTATAACATGGACGATCATTTATTTTTTATATTAAAAAAAAAATTAGCTCGCTTTTGGGAGAGAATATTTGATATTAATATCACCTTTTACAACCTTGTGTTGTTCGAATATACTTTATATGAAAAATCCCTGACTCAGCGGTCCCAAAAATATCTCACTTCCTCGGTTATGCTTGCGGTAAAAAGTAACCGCAAAATATAAAATATTTATTATCCTTATTAAGAACATTATCATGTTTTTTTCATCGCAGTGTATTTAATTAAGTCAAATGAACATAACCTCGCACAATATAAAATAACCTAACCTCACTTCTGTAAAACTTTAAACGTATTTTGGTTTATTTTATATTGTTGTAAATGCGTAAATTTATCAATCGTTTGCTTTAATACTGACCATATATTTATCAATGAAAATATAACATATGTATATTAGAGTGTCCCTTATATGGGGAAAAAAATATTTTTTGGATTATTGAAACGCATACCCCCTAATTATGTTTAATAGTCTACTAGTTACCCAAATACAAAATCTCAACTTCCTACGTTAATTCTAAGCCGTGCCGACTTGCCCTCAAAGTTTTAGAAAATAGCTGCTTTGAGTGTCTCTTAAATGTAGTTGTAAATGATCACTTAAAACCATTATGTTTGATAAATATTGATGAAAACATATATTAATATAATGTTTTTCTTGTAATTATCAAAAAAGATCCAAATTTATATTTATTTACTTGGATATTTCCTCTTCAAAGTCTCTTTTTTTACAGTCTGGGTAAATTTTTCTATGTTCTTGCACACAACATAATATGAACTGCTTATGTTCTTCATCTGCGGTAGTCAAACCATGAAAGTTTGTCATTAGATTAACAGCTCTTTCAGCTGTGTCATTAACTGCTTTTAAGCTAGTAACCTTATTTTGGCTTCCACAAACGCCGCGCTGTCTTTCTTTGAAGATACAATTTCTTGAAGAGACTACTATCAAGTTTTAGTCGCGATAGTCGTGACATTGAAAATTGCAGAATCTTCTACACGCTACAGTTGCCAAATCACATTACCGTTTTTGTAAAACTCTCGCACGCACATACGCGGTCCTCTCCCGAAAAACGCTCCATAGTGACTGAATTCCTAAGAGCCAGGCCACCAATTGACATACCCCCCATGCCTCGTAGATTCGTTGCGTTCACGCAGTTAGCTAAACAAACATAAACTTTCTTGAGACACTCTGTATATCTAGTATAATGTATACAGTTTGTTTAAAAAATAGAAATAACCGTTTGGACAGATCATAACATAATGAAAATGTGATTTGACCATTATAATCTAATTCAGTCAAACATTTATTTGAGACTTTATGGCTTTCAGATACAGAATATAAGTTACCGTCAGTACCGCATGGACGGGGAACGGGCCTAGGAAGGGGCAATAGCGAATCTGACGAAAAGGCGCTGTTGCGTCCTATAACAGTTTTGGGTGTATGACAGGACTCTTGTATGGTAAATTAAAAAAAAATCGGTTTCGTGATGTGAGATAGTTTAAAACTCCGCGAATTTTTTTTTAAATGTATGGATTTAGAAAAAAAAATCTCTAAAGGAAGTAAGGTAGAATTTTGTCAATATATTTTAGCAGCTCTACAGTAGACTAGTTAATAATTATTTAACATTTTATTATTATTATTAATTATTATAAATATGTAAGAGAGAAGACGATTCTGGAGGGTCCACATCGAGAGAATGGATCCAGCGAGGATTCCTAAGATCGTGATGCACGAGATTCAAGAGAGCCGTTGATCGCCAAAAAGATGGACGAAAGGCTGGTCGTCTTCATCCCAGAAAGAAAGTTGATATCCTGCATAAACAGATAGCAAGATCTACAATAAAGGAAAGAAGAACAAGAAAAAAAAAATGTATTCATAAGGAAAATCTTCTTCTTGTTCTTTGGGAAGAAATTGCTTCGTCTTGATTTTCTCGTAGCGTTGGAATGATACTATAACCGTGTGTGTGTGTGCTACCAATATTGTGTCAAATTACACGACCCACACTCCCATCGCGTTGGAACATAGCTATAAGTTATTCTTGTAAAAGTTTTTTATTTTATTCCAGCCTCAGGGAAATTCTCATGCCGAACATTTGTTCTGGAACAACTCGCAAAACTTTGGGAATAATAAGTTTTATTTCGGGAGTTTGACCATTGTTACATACGAAGGTAGCATTTGCCCGATCACAATGTTATTTTCTCCATTGCCGAGTAAACGTAATAAAGTGCTGGCTTTACATAATAAGACTTGACTGTCCAACTGATATTGGATTACGCTTAAGAAAAACATTTAGCAAAGATTTGTAGACTATACGTTTTCTATACTCACTAACTATACGTATTTTGTTTTTCACTTATCGTTTTACCATACTTATTGATCACGTATTCGAATAAACCCTAAATCCTTCCTAGCCCTCTTCGGAGGAGCACTCCGGGCAACACATCTAGCCACTGCATAAAACAAGTACCAAATCACATTTCCCACAATGTTTCCTACAGACGTAAGAGGAATAGCCTTTAGAGCTGAACCTCTGTAAGCCAGAAGATCCGTGAGGACCTCATCGCCCTCTCTAGGCATTTTCCCGCATCTTATTTACCCACATCAACTTCGGAGAAAGACAATAGTTTCAAAAACAATTATTAAAAGTTACTTTGTAAAAGAAAAAGTTTCAAAAACAAATAATTAGTGAAATACCTCCAGCCGCCACAAGCGCCCAAAATCGATCCTCCTTCAGAGGAACACTCCGGGTCACACAAATCATGCCCCCGCATAAACCAAAAACCCATCAAATCACCTTTCCAAAAATGTTCCCATCAGATGTAGGAGGAATAGCCACAAGAGCTGAACCTCTGTAAGCCAGAAGATCCAAGTCCGAGCTTTTGTAAACCTGCCAACACAAAATTAAATGGTGTAAAAATAATGTACAAAAGTTTTAATAAGGCCACACCACAAATTAAGTGCTTCATATGCAAGTATGAAACAATAAACATTTGTATGCTTACGTATACGATATCGTATGGGAAAATCTCATTTAATTCCTTTGGCAAAACCTCAAAGATTAGTAAGCAAAATGAAAAAGAAGTAATTCAGAGGCTATTAAGCGATGGTCTTCCTGAGATAAGATTAGTCGCCCTCCGCCCGTGGGTTGAGATGGTCGGGCTGGCGGACAGATTATTTCACCGGATTGATTCACACGCCCATTAAACAATTATTGTCTCCATGTTTACTTTGATCGCCTTTAATTTATTTTTAAGTGGAAAATTCAGTACACCTTTGTTTTTTTTCCCCACCACAAAAGCGAATGTCTACGTTACAATTTAACATTGATGAAAACGTACGTTTTCTTGAAGGCTTATTATATTATATGGTCGATCATCTGCTAGAGCATAATCAAATGTGCAAAAACACGGTACGATGAATTCAATCAAATATTATTTATATTAAATGTCGGCCACGTGAGAAGTCGGAGAAATCGACGTATGTGTATAACACGATGTATGAATGTTGAGGAAACGAGAAAAGTGTATCAGGACAAAAAAGTGCGGGAGTCCTTTATTTCTTGTTTTTTTTTTATCTTCTCTTTTTCTTAAAATGCCCTGTCAGGTCTCTCCGACGTTGACGATCACTCTGGTAAACTTTTCCCTATCCTGCGCTGTCCGGAATAGCTCCTCCACAGTTCCGATTCCCATCCATTCCTTCACATTGCGCAGCCAAGAGATTGATTTCTCTCCATAGTGATTTCCTGGGAAAATATATAATCAGAGTGGTTTCCCGTGCCTTCTCTGGTGGTGATCTGGTTTTGAGGCGCCAGAAACTCGCCTTCCATCCTCTCGTTACCTGCTTTGACTCCTCTGCCAGAGTGAAGCCACATTGCCTGGGGTTCGTGACGAGGACACTTACGAGTAGGACTAGCTAGTAGTTTTGCTGGTGTTATGCAAGAGAGCGTTACGCAGCATTTTATAGACTTACATCCTACAGCACAGATGTAAATCACTGCGGCTCCTACTAGCAATAAACCCCATTTTTTTATTTTTTTTATAATATACATTAATTACTGGGCATGATTCAATTAGTCAAATTTTAATGGTCGGTCATGTCAGAAGTCGGAAGAATCGACATGCGTGTATGACATGTTATATGAATGTGAAGGAAGCTAGATAGGTGTTTCAGGATCAAGTAGTGTGGCGGTCGATTCTCTCGTGACTCTCGATGTGACGGTTTGTTGTTGTACATTAATTACATATTCTTAACTAATCTGACATTGTAAGTACGCCAAAAATTGATAGTATTAATCAAAAATCGCTTCGTTACGTACTTAACAATATAATCTAAACGCGTTATTTTATTATACTGTAATATTTTAAGTTAATAATAATCTATTTTAAATTTCACCTTGAACTTGGGACTAGCTAATCGATGAATACTTAGAATTAGATTTGATCTGCCAAATAATTTAAACGTTGGTTACCAAGCGTAAGGGCATGCCAACATTAGCTCATTCTTACTAAAAGCAGTGGCAACCGGTGAGCATTGGTTTTTACAAAACGTTAATATAACAAATGATTTTTTTATTGTTTCTTAAACAATGATGTAAAATTTCTTCTATATTCGTCATGACATTGTGTTGTGAATGTTCATTTTTTTATATATAGTATATACTTAGTATACAACACTCACTTTATTAAAAATAAAAATTAAATACGAAACATGTTTCGAACGAATATAAATATTAAAAATATTGTAATTTTTTTTTTCACAAATGTGGTCAGTTTTGACAGATGATGTTAATTTTTTTTAGCATCTGTCAAAACTGACCACATTTGTAATTTTTAAATTTTTTTTTTAAATATTTATATTTATATAAAATCACTGATGAAGGGGTTGTGTGTACGAAACATGTTTGGTATTTAATTTTTAGTTTTAATAAAGTGAGTGTTGTATACTAAGTATACAAAAAAATAAACATTTATGATCTCAAACTCTATATTCAAATATTTATACATAGGTATGAATGAAAACGTCTATCTTCTAGGAGTTTTATTATATTTTAGATGGAATGACATGTTTCGCCCTTCTAAGGCATTACCAAATGTTAATAATCAAACGGATATTTTGAACTCTATTATTGTATACATTATTTTAGCTATTGATTCTTATGACATGTGATACGTAGCTATCTATCGTTATTTTTATTGTCTCGTGAATTCTACCAGATTAAAGACAGGGTGATTTTTTTTAACACTGTCATCATTGGGAATCGAACCCGGGATCTTGGGTGTAACAGTGACGGCTTTTGCTACCTTTCCACGAATTTCGTTGATTTAAATGAAGAAAAATCAATATGGTTCAATTATGGAGTAAATGTAAGATAAAGATTATATATAAAGTTTTACTCCAAGCTCCATGCCCCACCCCTTCCTTTTCTGCCATCCTTATCCCATATTGTGTCTCAACCCTATTTGCCATATTGGTCCCCACCTAAGACCACCGGCCCACACCTATGGACACTCTCGTTCCACTCAGTTTCGTACTCAGGACCAATCGGCCCCCATCCATGGCCACACGTTGTCATCATCCCTCGGTCTCCACATCTATCTCGACCCCTGTCCAAGGCAACCCTCGACCCCTCCACTCTCCTCGGACCTAACCCACCACATCGTCCAAGAAACCCTCTCACCACCCAACAATATCGTACCTCAACACCCAAGAAATAAAATTTCAACATGTGGGGAAGCAATAGCCTCCGGGCTGGTACTCCCGAAAAGACAATATCAATCAAAGAACTGTTCAAATATGTCATTACAGAAAAAATATTCCATTGCTTACTTTTTGAATAATTGTATTCTTATTTCAACTGTTTTATTTTGTCATTGTGCAGAGCTGTCCCTGACAAACAGTTAAACGGAATTAATAGCGAATTAAATCTGAAATAGTACATAAGATCTACAATTAAACGAACATACGATTATTGCTCATTCATCCGTAAACCCATTAGGTTAGTCCGCTCACAAATTCTCCTCAAACAGGTACATAGGTAGATACTGCGGGGTGTAATATTAATATTTATGAACAGAGCATTTCAATATGAGAGGAGGCCTACGTCCAGGAGTGGACGGCCACAACAAGCTGAAAAAGAAGTAGACGAACCTGCGTATACAAATGTGGAAACAGAGCATTTCAAAAAAGTTGGTATCTAAATTATTCAGTTACTTGTGCTACGAATATTAAGACTTTGAGTCGTCTAGACTCTGTTCTCAAAGATTATTTAGAAATTTATTAAATGTCTTCGTCAGCTTGTCTCCATCCACTGCTGGACGTAAGCCCCTCCACCCCCACGCCATATCTCTCGGTCTCTCGCCAGTGTTCTCCAGGCCCTTCCCGCCGTCCGCACAATATCTTCGCTCCACCTGGTTGGCTGTCTCACCGACACTTCTACGGCCCAACCTCGGCCTCCATTCAGTAACCCTCTGGCTCCATCTTCTATCATCCCGTCGACACACATGACTAGCCCACTGCCACTTCATCCTTGCAATGCGTATCCCTACATCGGTGACCCTTTTGCGTCTACTATTTTCCATGTTGGGTATACGGTCTCTAAGCGAGATACCCAACATGGATCTTTCCATGGCCCGTTGTGCAACTTTGATTTTGTGCATTGCTTCTTTAGTTAACGTCCATGACTCGCATCCATAGGTCATCACATGTAAACACACACTGGTCCAGCACTTTTGTTTTTAAATTTTGTGGCATGTCCGACTTGCCCAGCCTTCCGAATGCAGACTAACCGAGCTGTATTCTCCTATCAATCTCCTTGACTTGACCCCCTCTTCCAAAAGCCAACTAAATATATTTAATTGTTATTATTTTTAGATAATATATTCATATAAAAGTTCTCGCTTCGCTAGTTTCAATCCAAAGGATTGGTGTGCAGCAAAGTGTAACATTAAGCTGGTTTTTAGGATGCCACTTGGGCCTTTTAATGTTATAGTTTCCCGTTGCTTTCACATTTGTATACGCAGGTTCGTCTACTTCTTTTTCAGCTTGTTGTGGCCGTTCACTCCTAGACGTAGGCCTCCCCTCGTATTTTACACTTCATTTTATCTTGAGCGATTCGCATCCAGGCACTTCGCGCACTCTTCCGGATATCGTCGCGCCAACGCAACCGTGGGCGTCCAACTCCTTACTGTTCTCGGGCACCAGCACAGCAGTCGCCTTGTCCACTTATCATCTGGGTCACGAGCGAAGTGTCCCGCCAACTTGATTGAACTGCCTCTGGTGATGCCGGTGGGTAGAGCAATCAAACTGCTGAACACGATCGCTTCGGAGATCGATGTCTTTCATATTCGTGAAAGTACGTTCAGAAGACAATACTCTTGACTTTGGAGAGTATCTTGTATTACTAATGTCGAACCATCTCTCATGCGTTCCTGGTATTATAAGTATTTATTATATTTTACCTGTTCTCAATAGATGTCTTAAACTTTAATAATTGTTTGTAACATCTTTTGAGAAAATAAACTGATTTGATTTGATTTGATTTGATGACGTCGGATTGCTTGATTCTCATGACTTCTGATAGGTAGCTAATCAATCGCCATTTTAATGTCACGTGAATTCTACACCAGACCAAAGACAGTGTGACAATCACACTGCCGTATAAGGAGGTGGCAGGCAGCAGCTCTTGGTACTCTGTCACGAAGGTCGTCAAATAAATGTTTTATAGACATTAAATGAGCTATTAATTAAATCGCGTTCATTTTCTATATTAATAAAAATTCGCTTCTGAATCATTCCTATTTTGTTTTATAATTAAAGTTTAAAAAAATCTTCTAGTTCGCGTGAGTTTAATTATATGAATTGTAACAAAACACGTACATAAATAACATTGCGCACAAATAAGGTGATTTATTTATTCAAAACACATTTCTAATTATTATATGAATTAGCAATAATTTATTTATTTTTGAATTTAAACGTTAATCTCTTGTTAAAACGTTAATTCTTCGTGATGTATTATACTATTAATTTCTGCTTCTTATGTGAAAGACTGTACATTTAAAATGGAAATCCAAAGAAGAAATATTTTAACGATTTTTAAACGAATTGAAACACAAAATTTTCCACTGATTATTTTTCTAAACACGTTTCGAAGATTTTACACCTTCATTATCAGGAGAACGATATTACTTACGATTTATTTATATCGTTCTCCCGATAAAGCCTTCAAAACATGTCGAGAAAAATGAACTCAAAAGTGGAAAAAAAAACATTGTTTTGATTCATAAAAAAATGTAATTTGGGAATTTCTAAGTGTTAACGTCTTAAGTTTTTTTCCAAATTTAATGATACATCATTGTCATTTTAATATTTCAGCTGACTTCACATTTTTAGATAACAGCTCCCTGTATTCATTTTAAACATTTTAGCGCTATCTGCCATTCGCGTAGGTACCCTATAATTGTAGGGTCGCAACAGCGTAGGCACCGAATTGGTCGTATGTGGGGCTTCCTTTGTAAATTTCACTATTGCGGCTTCTTTAGGTAAAATAATAATATTACCCCTAAAAGGTCCTTTTTTGTTTTCGGTTCGTTCTGTATTTAAATTTTGAATCCACAAAGTCAAAGGGGTGACCCTTTAGTAAAAATTAATCGCTTTGCGACTTGACATTATATTACAAATTTGATGCAAAAATACTTTTTTCAAATTAGTAAGTAAAAAAAAACTTACTAACTAATCACCATGCCGTTTCTCTGAAGGTTAAGCAGAAAGAATGGACCGCCACACTGTTCTATCCTGACATACTTCTTTCAATTTCTCTGCATTCATACGTCGTTTCATGCACGCACGTCGATTTCTCCGACTCCTCACGTGGTCGAAATTCAATATTTGATTAATTTGATCGTGGCAATTTTTCCTCGGCCATCTTATGTTTCTAGCTGCGTTCATGTCATTAACATATGCTTTCTTCACCATTCTTTATTTGTTCATTCTTTCCGTGTGTCCAAACCATCTTAACGAACCTTTCATTATTTTGTTCATAACACTTTCATTCGCACCGCATTGGGGGTAGTTTTTTGAATGTTAAAACTAACTAATTAACCATAATGCCATATCTTCGAAGGGATGATTGGACCGCCACACTGTTGGTACTATCCTGACACACTTTTAGAGATCTCTTCTCTATATTCATACAATACATAATGACAGAAGCGCTCGTAAATTAACCTAACCTAACCTAACCTAACCTAACCTAACCTAACTAATTAACCATAATGCCATATCTTCGAAGGGATGATTGGACCGCCACACTGTTGGTACTATCCTGACACACTTTTAGAGATCTCTTCTCTATATTCATACAATACATAATGACAGAAGCGCTCGTAAATTTTTATTTAAATCGATTTAGTAATGCAATGTTTTCCTGGACCTTCCTCTACCTCTTTTTTCCATTCGCAATGGGGAGAGCAATATAACTGCTGAACATGATCGTTTCGGAGATCTAAGTCTTTTATATTCGTGAAAGAACGTTCAGAAGACAAATACTCTTGACTTTGGAGAGTATCTTGTATTCCTAATGTCGAACTGTCTCTCATGCGTTCCTGGTATTATATATTTTTTATGTTTTACTTGTTCTCAATAGGTGCCTTAAACTATAATTCTTCTTCTTCTTCTTCTCTGCTCTGAGTGTTGCTCCTCCTGTGAGGTAGATTCCCAGCTGTCCTTCCATCTTTTAGGAGGTTTTCCACGAGGACGAGTCCCATGAGGTTGATTATGCAATGCGATATAGGGGAGTCTGGTGGTGTCCATTTTTTGAACATGACCGTACCAGTCCCTTTTTCGCTATCTGCTCCATCTTATAATATCCTCAACCTCACATATCTCTCTTATTCTGGTGTTCCTCGCGCGATCTCTCAGTGTCTTGCTATGCAACTATAATTGTTGTTTGTAATATCCTTTGAGAAAATAAACTAATTTGGTTTGATTTGATTTGTTGGCCGCTGTGATCCTTTTTCTTATTTCTGCTGCTTCATTGTTTTCTGTCAGACAGCAAAATCCCATCCTGAAGTCAATTTCCTATATCGTGCACTCCCCTTGTCAGTGTCGACCTTAAAGGCCGTGTCACACTGTTTGAAACAAACTCTCCACAGGGGTGACCTTGGTGGAGAGCTGTGGAGCCCACGGTTGGTGTAGCGTCCACACACTGTTGTAAACAAGCTCTCCACACGTGGAATGCGTGTTTAAACGCGCGTCCGTCCACAAAGTTTGTTGAAGGTCAAACGAATTTTGTTTCAAACAAGTGTCTACACAGCAATGGTGTTCTTGTGCCGACCCTTATGTATGGAAGTGAAGCATGGAACTGGCAAAAGAAGGATGAAAGTAGAATAAATGCAGTAGAAATGAGATCTCTAAGACGAATGTGTTGCAAATCTGTATATGATAGAGTGACAAATGCAAGTATAAGAAGTGAATGTGGTGCGAATGAAAGTGTTATGAACAAAACAAGGAAAGGGTCATTAAGATGGTTTGGACACATGGAAAGAATGAGTGAAGACAGAATGGTAAAGAAGGTATATGTAAACGGTGCGAACGGAGCTAGAAATAGAGGAAGGCCGAGGAAAACGTGGCACGATCAAATCAATCAAATATTGAATGTCGGTCACGTGAGGAGTCGGAAAATCGACGTGCGTGCATGACAAGATGTATGAATGTAGAGGAAGCGAGAGGCGTATGTCAGGACAGAACAGTGTGGCGTTCCATTCTTTCTGCCTACCCCTCCGGGGAGACGGCGTGATGGTAAGTTAGTTAGTTAGTCTACACAGTTTTAAACCGCTGGTGGAGACCGATGTGGAGAGCTTGTTTAAAACAGTGTGGCCCGCCTTCAAAAGTCGTATATGGCGAGTAGATTTCGTTAATTAGCATGTTTTTAAATGTCAGTAACTGATATATCGAATCAACGATAATATTTATTATACATAATCTAACCACAGATGGTAGAATCGCCACTTCGTTACGCTTGCTTAGGTACTGCCTATTGATTTATCGCCTTGGAATATCTTCTTACATCTGGACACTCCTCAAACGTGACTGTGTATACTATGCATGTTAGCACACTTGTTTTAACATCCTTTGTTCGTTCTTACCAATAATTGTACGTATTATTTATTCCGTTGTTATGTCGCATTAGGTTAACAAGATTTTTTAAATATTCGTGTAGTGTGATGGCAAATGTAGTATTTTTAATTTTTATAATTACTGTGCCAGCTCGCTAATCCGAATGCTCCGTAATCCGAAACACGCCGCAATCCGAACGATTTCACCATTTGCGTATTTTGCGAATTTGAAAAACTTGGGAGAGACGAACATTTGTGTGCTGTTGTCCAAATTTACAACGCAAATGTGATACGTGCTGTCACATGTGAAAATCTCGAGAAGGAATCTGATGACGGCGAGATACTGATGCCAGTTTAAAAAAATCCACCTTCTGAAGCCGTGAAAGCATCAACTGGGCTGAAGAAGTCGTCCAGAACACTGAGAATTGATGGTTTTGAGACAAATAATTAATCTTCTTCTCTTCTTCTTATTCATAGTGTAGGCCTAGGGGCCTGTTTCTTAAGAGGAATTGGCCTCCTGTGAAGTCGACTCCCAGCTGTCGATCCATCTTTTTGGTGGTCTGCCCGGGGGTCGTCTACCTTGGGGCTGGCCGTGTAACACAATGAAGGAGAGTCTGGATGGATCCATTCTCTTCACGTGTGCGTATCAGTATCTTCTCCTTTGCTTTCCCCACCTAACGGCATCCTCAACCTCGCATATCTACCTTATCCGTGTATTCTTTATCCTCTCTTGCATTGTATTACCGGATATATTTCTGAGCGTCTTCATTGTGTCTTTTTTGTGATTGTAGTGTCCGCCCTGCACTCGATCCCATATGTCATGATAGGTCGCACACAAGTCTTATAAATTCTCACTTTGCTGCTGATCTTCATGTCAGGGTTTTTCCAAATTGAATTCTTTAAGCATCCTGAAATGACCGCAGCCTTGTTAACTTGCCCCGTCACTTCACACGGTTGATCCGTTTTCCCACACAATTCTACACCCAGATATCTAAATTTTTCCACCTGTTCCACTGAAACACCCCCCACAGACACCCTACGTCCCACCTGAGCTCGAGAGAATACCATACTCTTGGTCTTTGCTATGCTTAAACCTACCTTAAAAACGAAAACATTTGATAATGCCTTAGAAGCGAACGTTCCTAAAGTCCAAGCTTCTATCCCGAAACACCAAGCTGCGTATTTATAACACCATCATCAAGCCAGTGGTGACATTTGGTTCTGAGTCATGGACAATGACTCTAAAAGAACAACAAAGAATCTACTGGTTTGAGAATAGGATACTTAGAATGATCCTGGGACCCAGACCCGGTGTTGCAGCGGGAACTTGGAGGCATAGAACCAACCAAGAGATCCATACGATGACGTGAGAGTCGGTCGCCTAGCATGGATTGGGTACACGTATGCCGAGCCGAAGAGACCAGAGCAATCAAGACCCTGTACGCGTCTAGACCGACTGGAGTAAGACCTCTAGAAAGGCCTAGACAGCGCTTAATAGACAATGTTCTTGCTGACCTGGCTAGGTTGGGCGAATCGGACTGCTGGGAGCAAAAAGCGCAGGATCGAGGAGCTCGGCGAAAAATCATCAAGGAGGCTAAAACTCTTCAAGAGTTGTATGGCCATAGGAAGTAAGTAAGTAAGTAATGCCTGAGAAAGGCGAAACATGTCATTTCCATAAAGTATACCTAATAAAACTACTAGAAAACAGACGTTTTACGAGTATTCGTATTAATTAAGAGCCAATTATAACATTTTTCCTTTTGATATTTTAACTTGACTATCAACTATTCAACCATCTTGAAAATTGAGTCTGCAACGATCTTGAAACGTTTGATGAGGATACCACAAAGCACGGACGTACTCAATACACTAGAAAATAATTTTAACACGAATCTTGGAAAGTAATATAATATGATACGTTTGTCGCTTTTTATTTCATACGACTGTTTCGATCCTTTTAAGTAAATTTACTAATACTTCTTAATATAAAAAAAAGTGAGTTCTCCTTCTATCCCCAGGGAACGGTTCAAGGTGGGTTGCGTCATATTTATGATCACATAACAGTGTCAATAAAAAGGGCAAAATGCCATCTATTATGCAGAGGGATTTGGGACATTATTGAATTGGGCGACTCTTGGGGAATCATATTAGTATCGAATTTTCTTATCCAGCTCGTCCCGACACGGGTCTTCGGGAGTGTGTCTGGAATATGTACCCTTTTATCATCATCATAAGTAGGTACCCTTATTTAATAAAGAGGAAAATGCATGCTTCAGAGTTCTTTGTTCGAAAAAAACATTTTGGAGCGGTGCGCGCTCGATAAAACTCAAACAGCCAAATAGAAACTAATTTAATTCCATCTTAAACCTCTCTTTAACGGTGGTGTGTAGTTAGTACACTGATTGCTTTCAATATCTCTATAAATATAATGAATGCTGAATTGCGTGCTAGTATTCCTTCGTTATATTATACATTTACTAATTTATTGTAATAATCAACATATTCTTCTTCCTCAGCCTATTCCCGTCCACTCCTAGACAAAGGCCTCCTCCATTCGCTTCCATGTCACTCTGTCCTGTGCAGACTGCATCCAGGTTATTCCGACGTGTCTGTTTCAGGTTATTCCGACATGGCTGTTGAGATCATCCTTCCACCGTAGTTGCGGTCGCCTTGCACTTCTCTTTGCCGTCCACGGTCTCCAAGTCAGCAGTCTTCTTGTCCACTTTTCACCTGAGCTTCTGGCTACGTGACCTGCCCGTTGCCATTTTAGAGTCGCCAGGAAGGTTTATAATCAACTTCTTCTTCTTAACAGCCGTTGTCGTCCACTGCTGGACATAGGCCTCCCCATACTTCTCCATGTATGACATACTTGGGGTGGTTGGCATTACAACGGGTTGGCGAGGTGTCCTTCCACGTTGGCCTATGCATCAACATTATCCACCGAAGTTAATTACTCGATCTCTAACATTTTGCATAGTTTCCAGGGGAGACCAAGGTCGAGGAGGTGTGGATAGGTACTTGGGATCGGATCAATCCTCCAGTGTAGCATTGACATCACCATGGTGATGGCCATGCACCGCTCAACTTTTACCCAATAAATATTATTTACATTTGATAATGCCTTAGCAAGGTGAAACATGTCATTCCTATTAAATATAATAAAACTAAAAAATATCATCAATCATTCGTATAAATGAATACACAATAAATCTTTGTAGGGCGCAGAATAAGTATATTATCGAAAATCGGAAGCACATCCCCAATACAATCAAACTTATGTATATACTAGTGTGTCGTATTGTCGCGTAAAGTTGAAGTGTAAAGACTAAATTATTTGCATCTCACTCTCGTTACTTCAATATTCGCGAGTGCGAGAGAGACAAGTTATTAATCGTGTTTTCTCCTGCGAGCAGAATCCAAATGTTTCATCAGTCGATTTTTAACTATTGTGAACATGAGATCTTTCATTCGACGGTTTTTCTAACGTTGTGAGCATTTAACGATGTTTTATAGCCATTAGACTTATTTGAAAGAATTGGTTGTGAATATTTTTTTCAATTTCACATAACTTTTTTTAAATGTGTTGTGATTATACAGCACCGTAATGCGCGGACTTTCCTTTTGCTCTGTACCTAAGGGAAGGCTTAAAATACCGACAAAATATAATTTATTTATTGAAAAAGAAAAATCTCTCATTTCGTTCGCTAGAATATTATCGAATTTTCAATATCGTGTTTCAGACAGATCGTGAAGATTTCGTACCAAATCGTGCGATTTTTAAAACTTGTTATGTAACCGCTGGAATCTGCTGGTATTGCGTATACCTTTGACATTGCTTTCACGAATATCGAATAACATCGCGTAACCAGTGGTGGCTCGCGATATTTGCGCAGCGAACAGAAGCCAACAAAAACAAAAGAAAATGGAACGAAAGTATTTAAAATTTCAAAATATTACGTAATATTTTATTTAAGAAAGCACATATACGCCCCACGAATCATCCAATACGAGTATGTTTTGATTAAAATTAAATTTGGTAAAAGAACTTAATAAGTTTAAAAAAAAAGGAACATAAAGATGGATACCCTTTAAGATGGCGGAATTCTCGAAGAATTCCGCAATACTAATAAGAGTTCAATAGCTTCTCTCACTCTCGTTAAATTTTCGGGCGTTCTTACGGTTTTGGGTCTTCCTAAACCCCTAGGTCTTAGTGTGGAACGAATTCCTTCTAATGTACGAACCCATGTCACGATTAAATTACGGTGAGGGACAGTATCACGACGTCCAAGATTGAAGTGCAGCCGAAAGGCTCGCTGGGTGGCGATGACAGAACGACCATATTTAAGAAACGTGCGGACGGCAAAGCCCCGATGTTGTCCGGACCAAACCTTGGCAACGACTGAAAACGGCAAGACACTCCCGATACAATGAGACCACTGCCAGGTTCCTATCCCCACCACACGGGATGTACCGGCCGATGTATTTTGCCGCACCCTGGATGTCTGAAGAAATGGGTAAGTGTGAACCCATTCCTCCTCATCTGCAGACTATTGGTCCCTAGCATTCCCAAGAGTATTGCGATGAGAATTTCATTTTATTCTTCTTTTAATGGATCTCACGATCTGTGACACATGAATCATGTCTCCTTGAATGATGAGGTCCATCTGTCGCTCCATATCTTAGGTGGTCTTCCAGGTCATATACAAAACTCGGATGTCCTGAGTGATGTAGGTCTATTTGTCCCTGATAAATTATCTTCGTCATAGATAGCCCAGATTGTTTTATTTGCCGCGCTTCAGAACCAACCTGTCAATGTTTATGCCTGTGAGTTGAGCAATCTTATTCTTTAATGGGGTCACCTCGGAGGTTGACATATTTCGTGATAGTGTGAGTCGCCTCAGAGATGCAATATTAATGTTATGATTCTTTCTACTTCCTTAATCTTAATGGGTTTTTTCTATGCTTCTCTTATAAATACTTATAATGTAATTGTAAACGATCTGGAATTGTATGTCTGTTATGTTTGTGATTTTTATTCAAATAAATGAAAATAAAAATGAAAATGAAATGAAAAAGGTAGACTGTATTCGGAGGGGATTTCGTAAACGGCTGTATATGCGAGTCTGTCACTATCCATTCTGTCTATTATACATTGTTCCTCCAGTATCTTGTACTTATATATCTGTGGGAACTTGTGCTTATATACAGGTATCTCTGGGACAACAATGTAATGGTTTGTTTGAAAAAAAAATATTGGTCACCGGTCGCCACTGCTTGTAACCACGATTTCTCGGTATTTTTCAGTGTATACTATAGTTTTTACAAGGCAGATAGATGTGTTGGTAGCAATAAATAATCGAAAGCTTTTCATCGTCAATCGGTTATCTGGGATTTATTGGGTTTGTTGTTTCGTTATCACATTTATCGCTATATCGATCAGTACTAGGACTGATTACACAATTACATAGTTTCTAGATTAGGCGCCATTGCTGTCTCTCTTTTGTTTTACTGCCCAGATAGTGATTGGCGGAAAATTACAGGCTTATTTACTTAACTTTACAAATTATGTTTTATCGCAAATTACGAAATGCGCGTAAAAGAGCTATACGTGAGGATTATGTTAATGTAACGTATTGTTTGTGTAATGAATACATTTGATTATATTATAAAATATATATTTTAAATTAAAAAATCGGCCTCACATATATATACGTACAACAACAACAAACCATCACGCTATTTCCTCGGAAGGGTATATATATTTTTTTATGTATACACCAGGTCGTTTGAACCCAATTACTGTATACAATTTTTTTTTAGCTATACTATTGATTCTCGTGACATGTGATAGGTAGCCAAACTATCGCCATTTTATTGTCACGTGAATTCTACACCAGACAAAAGACAGTGTGACGACCTTCGTGGCAGAGTGGTTACGAGCTCTGACTTCCATGCCGAAGGTCCTGGGTTCGATTCCCGGCGATGGCAGTGTGATTGTCACACTGTCTTTGGTCTGGTGTAGAATTCACGTGACAATAAAATGGCGATAGATTGGCTACCTATCAAATGTCACGAGAATCAATATAATAGCTAAAAAATAAAAATTGTATACTGTAATTGGGTCCAAACGACCTGTTGTGTACATAAAAAATAAAAAAAAAATAAAAAAATAAAAACAGACGTTTTTATTGGTATTAATTAAAACAAATGTTAAAAAAAAAATTTCGCCTACCTACTCTTAATTAACTAACTAACTAACTAACCATCACGCCGTCTCCCCGGAGGGATAGGCAGAAAGAATGGAAAGCCACACTGTTCTGTCCTGACATACTTCTCTCGATTCCTCTACATTCATACATCTTGTCATGCACGCACGTCGATTTCTCCGACTCCTCACGTGACCGACATTCAATATTTGATTGATTTCATCGTGCCACGTTTTCCTCGGCCTTCCTCTATTTCTAGCTCCGTTCACGCCGTTTACATATACCTTCTTTACTATTCTGTCTTCACTCATTATTTCCATGTGTCCGAACTATCTTAATGACCCTTTCTTTATTTTGTTCATAACACATTAATTCGCATCACATTCACTTTTAATACTTGCATTTGTCATTCTATCATATACAGATCCTACCTACTCTTACATATTTTTCCTACCTACTCTTACATATTTTTAATTCTTGTATTATATTATATACCTACTAGCGAACCCGACAGACGTTGTTTTGCCCGAAAGTCGGCTTTCCTGCTATTAGCTGGCAAGATAAATAATTAAAATACCATTTCGAAATCGACATCAGCGTCATCTATGGTAGACAAACATAACTTTGAATTATTCTCAGAAGGTCAATTATTCATGAACTTCCCAGAAGGTTTTATTGTTCACATACCGGGTCCAAGTGTGAAGCTGAACCATCCAGGGATCCACTCAAACACACACAAAAAAAAAAAATTTCATCAAAATCGGTCCAGCCGTTTGGGGGTTTCAACTACATACAGAAGAATTACATCGTCGGTTCAAAGGCAAAACTCATTAAGTGACATTAATTTTTTTTTTGCAATTTCTGTATCAGGCTTGTGAATTCTACGTCAGAAAATAATCACCAAGTATATTTATTAAAGAAAAACAGTTATTCTTTAATAAAATCACTTGGTGATTATTTCCTGACGTAGAATTCACAAGTCTGATACAGAAATTGCAAAAAAAAATTAAATGTCAAATAATGAGTTTTACCTTTGAACCGACGATATATACCTGTATAAAGATAGATTTAGTAATATAAGTTCTTATTCATTTATTTTTGCTTTGTAAGTAAACTGCATCCAGGTAACATAACCTAGATGCACTTTGCACAAGACAGAGTAACATGTAAGCAAATGGAGGAGGACTTTGTCCAGGAGTGGACGGGAATAAGCTGAGGAAGAAGAAGAAGAAGTAAAAGTAATTTATAACAGTGTTCAGTTTATTGATGTTCGGTTGAATAGTTTCCAACTCCAAGGCCCTTCTGAGGTAACTTATCTTAGCATTTAGACTCCATTAGACACCCAACTCCGAATAACTTTAGCAAATTACAACTTAATTTGTTTACTTAAATACCCCGCTATTGTAATTTATTATTCGGGTAATTGTTTTAGTTTCGTTTGTACATCAAGTTCAGACGCTTATTGGCCCAAATGTATGAAAAAAAAAAACTATTGTAGAGATCGATTCAATTTTTTAAAACAAAACTCAATACAAACATTGTTGGCCAGTTTTCAAATCTTAACAATTGCTCCAGCCTATATATCGGAACCCTTATGTATAGAATTAGAGTTTGGAGCTGGCATGAAAGTATCGAAAGTAAAATTAATGTCGTTAACTAGAGAATCAATAAGATAAATATAAGAAAGCCTATGTTTGACACCGAACGAATAAATAAAGACCATTAGGCAAATATTTAATTTTGGTCATGCAAGGAGTCGGAGAAATCGACGAATGTAATTCTCATGGCGTATGAAAGTAGAGATGTGGGAAAACTATGGCAGGAAAAAACAGTGCGAAGGTCCATTCTTTCTGCCCTCCGGAGAGATGGGGTGATGGTAAATTAGTTAGTTATATTAGGCAGATACTGCATGTTTAATGAAATTATGAAAGTGTCAATCAGATGGTTTGGACGTATGGTACGAATTGACGTTAGAAGAATAATTTAAAAATTATATACAGGCTAAAAGATATAAAATAATAAAACATTTGAAAAATGATGATATACCGGTTTGTCTCAAAAGAAAGGTCTACGACATGTGTATACTGCCTATGATGACATACGGACTAGGGACAACTCTTACAGCAAAAAGTGTCCACAGGCTCAAGTGTACACAGAGGTCCATGGAAAGACAGATACTTGGTGTGAGCTTGCGTGACCGCATAAGGAATGAATAAATCAGACGCCGCACCAGGGTTGCTGACGTCATGAACCGAGTGGCAAAATTGAAATGGCAATGAACTGGACACTTGGCTAGACAGGGTGGCAACAGATGGGCACCCAGGATACTCAGTTGGAGACCATGGGCAAATAGGTGAAGTGTCGGAAGGCCACCGATGAGATGGACCGATGATATTATCAAAAATCTTGGATACAAAGGGGGCAGGATAGAGACGAGTGGAGGATATTGGAAGAGGCCTATATCCAACAGTGGAGAGAAGAAGGCTAGCAAAGAAGAATAAGAAGAATATGTTTATTATAATTAATGCCAACTAGTTTCCCTTGGACCCAAGCTTCATCAGGGCATTGTAGGTACTAACAGTTATTATATTTTCATGATGAAGCTAACTAAAATGTCTAACCACAAAATGGTGCTTCACCCGAATAAAAAAGTTATATATGTTAGCTGTTAGATTTGAAAAATACGCCAACAGAAGCCTAAGAAAGCACGGTATAACCCAATTAATCTATTCAAATCAAATCAGTTTATTTCATCAACAGACATTACAAAATTAATTTAAAAGGCATCTATTGAGAACAGGTAAAATAATATATTGTGTATAGTAAACTACCAGAAACGCACCAGAGATGGTTGCTAAAAGGGGGCCATGTTCATAGTCGGAAAAATCGACGAGCCCGCGTATCGTGGTGTATGATTATAGAGGAATCCACAGAGGTATATCAAAATATAACTGTTTGGCAGTCCATCGAATGGTTTGGTAGTTAGTTACCGTTGGCGATCGATTAATTAAAATAACTTCTTATATTATAATTTCTCGCATAGGATAACAAGTTTCTTTCCTTTTCTACGGTATTTCTAGTTTATCGTATATTTCACAAGGTTATTCAATATTTTAGAAGCTTTCCTCTAAAATCTGGAAAAAAACACGCTGTCAAGTCTGTCACCATTCGAGATTCAAACATTCTTTGCGGTGCCTTCGAAAATATACTATGCAATTTGTAACATATTTCTTTATATATTGTGGCACTACTGACACACTTATTTGGGTAGGTGATGTATTTTATCTCGGCACACCTAGAATCCTGGCATTTCCATTATTCTGGTATATTATAACTGCGTTAACGTTGAGACGTATTTCTGTTTATCAAAACGGCGTTATCAGGAAACCTGTTCTTGTAAATGAGTTCTAACGAACAAGGTAATTATTGACTAGCTCACATGTCAATGCTATCTCAAAATTGTTGCATTCTTTAAATGTACAATATTATATACAAATGTTGCAAACTTTGCGTAAAGAGTCAAATGGATAAATCAGCAGTTGAACCTTAACATAATCTCATTATCTTACTAGTTGAAGTATTTAAAAAAATATATATTAAATTGACCCTTATGTATGGAAGCGAAACTGGTAAAAGAAGGATGAATGTAAAATAAATGCAGTAGAAATGAGATCTCTTAGACGAATTTGTGGATACTCTGTGTATGATAGAGTGTCGAATGAAAATATAAGAAGTGAATGTGGTGCGAATGATGGTGTTATGAACAAAATAATGAAAGGATCATTAAGATGGTTTGGACACATGAAAAGAATGAATGAAGAAAGAATGGTAAAAAAAATTATATTTGAACGATGTAAATGAAGATTGTTATAAAAGTATACGTTAACGATGAAAATGAAACAAGAAATAGAGGAAGACCGAGGAAAACGTGACACGATCAAATTTACCAAATATTGAATGTCGGCCACGCGAGGAGTCGAAGAAATCGACGTGCGTGCATAACACGACGTATGAATGTTGAGAAAGCGAGGGAAGTATTTGGTGGAGGTGCTTGGCTCCTGATCCAGGGGACTTGGGTTCGAGCCTTAACCAGATTCCTTGTTCATAATAATAAGCTATGTTCTGCTCATATTGAAAATTGTAAAATAAATTCTAAAAGTACGAGTATAGAAAGTCAGGAAAGAAAAGTATGTCATTCCATTCTTTCTGCCTACCCCTTCAGAGAGACGGCGTGATGGTTACTTAGTTTTATATTAAATTGATTATATTGATGTAAGAAAAAACTATATTAACCTTCGACTGATAATCATGGGCAAGATAGAGGGACGACGGGAAGTTGGCAAAAGGCAGTTGTCCTGGCTGCGGAATGTAAGGGATTGAACAGGAATAAGGAGAATTGAGAACCTGTTCCAAGTAGCACAGTGATGCTTTCGCTTCAGTGATCGCCAACGTTGAGAACCTGACACGGCAGCAAAAGAAGAAGAAGAAGTAGAAGAAACGAATATTAACTGAAAAAATACTTCTTGTCCCACGGTGTCCAGGACGTGGACTTTGACTTGGATCTTCTGGCTTACAGATTCAGCTCTAAAATTTCGCATTTAATTATTTTTATATCATAGAACAGATAGCTTAGAATATATTGCCTTATCACATTCTATATCAAGACAGCGAAAGAGTTTTCGTGAGATCTCTTAAAACTTTCCTATTTAAGAGACCTGTTACAAAAAAGGCGCTATGTAACTTATCATTATCATTGCCCGAGTAAATAAATTTGCTATCTTCATCAGCTTGTCTCCATCGCTGGACGTAAGCCTTTCCACCTCCACGCCATCCCTCTCGGTCTCTCGCCAGTGTTCTCCAGGCCTTTTCCGCTGTCCGCACAATATCTTCGCTCCACCTGGTAGGCTGTCTCCCGACACTTCTTCGGCCCAACCTTGGCCATCATTCAGTAACCCCCTGAATCCATCTTCCATCATCCCGTCGGCACACATGCCCAGCCCATTGCCACTTCATCCTTGCAATGCGTCGTCAATGTCGGTGACCCTGGTGCGTGTTCTAATCTCCACGTTGGGTATATGGTCTCTAAGCGAGATACCCAACATGGATCTTTTCACGGAAATTTGCGTGGTGTAAAAGCTGTACGTATTGATTAATTTTAACATATCTTGTTCTAATATAAAGAGCACTATCTAATTCAACATTAATATAGGTATAATATAATATAATGTTTTAATTAGTAATATTTTTAATTGCGTAGATTTTCACGGTTGGCAGCAATATGTTTGATGTGTTTTTGGGTAACACCGTGTGATAACTCCTTCTCGAACGACGTTTCGGAGATCGTTGCAGTCTTACCCTGAAGATGGAGACTGCGACGATCTCCGAAACGTCGGTCGAGAAGGAGTTATCACACGGTGTTACCCAAAAACACATCAAACATAGTAACATTTTTATTTATTTACGTTTTTCTACACTTATACTTGGTAACATCAAAAAAATTATGCTTTGTGAAATCAAATAATTTTTATTGTTTAATTTACACACCATGTCATTTATAAATTAAATCGATTGTATTTTTTTCTCGTAAGTATTCTATTATGATTGTTCATCTTGAACTTTTTTTCTTCTTCTGTTTGTTGCACTGACCTTTCTATTTATTATTTAATTTCTTTTTGAATAAATTAAATTAATAATTCATGTGGGTAGGTCAAAACTCCTTTATTAAATTACATATCTTCGATATTCGTTGTTGTGAGATTTCACTTCTATTTAGGTTACCTCTCCCAATGGCCGATCACGCTGCATTTTGCGAGTTACTACAAATGATTATATTACTTGTTAGTTAAGATAAGTATTGTTTTGATTTGGCTTTCGGATGCATGTCATGCGAATTCCTGAAAAATTCATTTGCGTTCTTGGCGCGGGAACGAAAACACGAATATGACGTCACCCGCCTGAAGTTTGGCTCAAAATAAATCTGTCATTGATTTAGTGACCCCACAGACCGGAAAAACTCGCCTCAATGCTGCAGGTTATAGAGGCTATTATTTCGTAACACAGTTGTACCAATTTATGCATTTTTATTGACTTTTTTCGACCACTTATGAGAGTGATTGATTCTTCTCTCGCTACTCGAGTACTTTTGGCATTAAATTTAATTTCAGTAATGTCGTATTTTTAACAGCTTTTTCTTAAAAAACACAATATTTTCCCTATAAATTATTAGAAAATTGTTATTATTGTTATTTTATTTTCGGCTTCCATACATTAGGGTTGGGACCAGGACATTGTGAACAGCCGTTTTCGCTTTCATTGATAAATTCTTGTTTCCAATAACTATTTTTAAAGCTCCATTCACTTTGTTACCCGCACCAACCCTTCTTTCGACGTCACTGTCCGTTCGGCCATCCGCTGTGAACATACTACCTAAATACACAAATTCACTCACCTGCTCCAAATTCTCTTCGTTCACACTTATGTTACAAACCGTCATTTGCTCTTCCCTTTCAAAAACGCATTACTTTTGACTTTCCGACATTCATCATTAAATCATTTGACTTGCATACCTCATACATTCTCGACACCAGACTTGTAATTCGTTCGCACTATCCGCACTATCCGCAGAGGCAGGACAGGATGGAGACGTTTCTTGGAGGAAGCTAAGACCCACCAAGGGTTGTAACGCTGAAGATGAATGAATGAATTGATAATGAGATTTTTCTGCTTTATTTAGGACTGTGTCCTGTTATTTCTCGGAGCCTGTTCCTGGAATGCAGATGTCCAACTTTCTCGCCATCTTTTATATGGTCTTCCTGCAGGTCGATTTCCTGTTGGTACTTTATTTGCGGCTATATTTATCACTCTTTCAGAACATGCTTATTTCCAATCGATCTCTCCAGTAGCGTCTTCTCAGTCTTCCCCATCGCACGACATCTTCTACATTGCAGATCTTTCTTATTTCAGAAATTCTTACTCTGTCTTGGAATGTCGTTCCTGCAACGGATCGGAGAGTCTTCATTTCTGTGGTTCTTGGGAGACTTTTTGTTCTGATGGTGTCAACTCTCGTTTCTATTCCATATGTCATTATAGGACTTACGCATGTTTTGTAGATTCGAATTTTGCTCTCCTTTAGCATATTTTTATTTTTCCAAACAGCATTCGTCAAGCAGCCAGCCACAACAGCGGCCCTGTTTGTCAGTTCACTTACTTCTCCGTAGAAGTCACTGCTACTTGATACATCAACACCTAACTAATTGAAATGCATCACTTGTTTTATTATTTTATTATCTAATGCAAGCTTGCATCGTACTGGTTGTCTTGATGTAACCATGCTCTTTGTCTTGCCTATTAGATTTTCATGTTGAGAAATGGTATACAGTGGACCTTAGTGAGATTAAAGATAATAACAGTTATAGCTGTTGCCACTCTCCCACGAAGGTCATCGATGTGTGTATAGAGTATCACATTTCATTAATATTTAATGATTTTAGAACTGTTACTTGTTGTTTGTGAATGTTGTTGATTTTCACTGTCGTGATTCAGAGTGGTGGATATTGAGTCATATTTGTGACGTATAACCTCCCCCTTTAAGGGTAAGGGTCTTGGCGTCCTTTGGCCCTGCGCGTAACTGCCGTAGGCAGTATGACCTCTTACCCTTTGCATTTTGTTTGGATTGTTATGTTTGACGTGTGTCTTTACACGTAAAAAACTATATAAATTTTATACATATTATTTACATTTAAATAATTTACGTTCACTTGAATGTTATATGTTAAATGTACAATATTGTAAAACTACTTATTAAATCTTAAATATTAATTAAAATCTATGTTTTTTTAGAAGTTTTCATGTTTTATAAGAGTCACTTGTTTCAACAATATAAGGCATAGGTAATCAAATATCTCGAGAATCAAACGTGTATCTGTTTACATATAGGTAGTTAACTAACTAACCATCACGCCGTTTCCCCGGAGAGGTAGGCAGAGAGGATGGGTCACCACATTGTTCTATTCTGACAACTCTCGTGCCTCTTATACATTCACACATCGTGACATGCACTCTCGTCGATTGTTCCTACCTCGAACATGGTCGCCTTTCAGTAATTGATTAATTTGGCCATGCCATGTCTTACTTGGCCTTCCTCGACTTATTTTTCCATTCACACTACTTGTATATATCTTTTTAACCATTCTTCCTTCATCCATTTGTTCCATATGTCCAAACCATCTTAGTGACCAGGTGACCAGTGACCAGTATAGTTAAAAATAATTAAGAAGTAAAAGTAAACTTGGTAAATAAATTTAGATTACTTTTATGTTACATATAATTGACGACGAGAGAAAAAAATAAATGTCACCGTGTAGCGACTTAAAAATGGCAATGGGGAGTTTACTTGGAGATCATAGACCCCGAAGAGAAGTGTAGGGCGACCGCAAATACAGCTGCATAAGACAGAGTGGCGTGGAAGCAACTGGAGGAGACTTTTGTCCTAGAGTGGACACGAATAGGCTGAAGAAGAAGAAGAAATAATTTAAACTGAATATATATTTTTTTGTATACAACAGGTCGTTTGAACGTAATTAGTTTATACATTTAAAAATAATATTATATTGCTTCTCGTGACTTAGGTAGCTAATCTAGCTCTATTTTATTGTCACGTAAATTCTTCATCAGACCAAAGGCAGTGTGACAATCACACTGCCATAGTCGATGATCGAACCCATATTTTACGCAAAGTGCCTACGTACTTACACATTTCAAGGAATAATTTAATATTGAAAGACGCAATACGTTAAAACACTAGAAACTCTATTACTTCATTTCAAAGAAAATTCATCCAGGATATATATACCTTCGGTATGGTAGTTAGAGCTGTTACCACTCTGCCACGAATATCGTCATTATCTTCGAATTTGTGAGATTCTCTGCAAAAATATGTGTTTTGAATATGGAACTCGTGATTTGCTGCAATGTTGTGAAAACCATCACGTAATTCATTGTTTTTCTTTGCATTTTCAAAGTATTTAAATAAAGATGATAGATTGTTGTGTCACGTATACTATATAACCGGGATGAATTTTCTTTGAAATGAAGTAGGATCAAAGCACCAACGAATGACCGTTTAAGGTTCAGCTTGTACTGAAATCCACATTAAAGGCATAAATTTCATTATTTCCGTGTACAAAATAAAAAAAACAATAAAAAACACATTGACTTCTCTAAATTCTCTAACTTAACTAACTAACTAACTTACTTACTTACCATCACGCCGTTTCCCCGGAGGGGTAGGCAGAAAGAATGGAACGCCACACTGTTCTGTCCTGTCCGTCTCTCGCTTCCTCTACATTCATACATCTTGTCATGCACGTACGTCGATTTTTCCGACTCCTCACGTGACCGACATTCAATATTTGATTGATTTGATCGTGCCACGTTTTCCTCGGCCTTCCTCTATTTCTAGCTCCGTTCACGCCGTTTACATATACCTTCTTTACCATTCTGTCTTCACTCATTCTTTCCATGTGTCCAAACCATCTTAATGACCCTTTCCTTATTTTGTTCATAACACTTTCATTCGCACCACATTCACTTCTTATACTTGCATTTGTCACTCTATTATAAACAGATTTGCCACACATTCGTCTTAGAGATCTCATTTCTACTGCATTTATTCTACTTTCATCCTTCTTTTGCCAGTTCCATGCTTCACTTCCATACATAAGGGTCGGCACAAGAACACCATTGTGCACTGCCATCTTAGCTTTTTTGGATAGGCTTTTGTTTGCGATGACAACTTTAAGTGCACCATTTATTCTGTTGCCTGCCCCAACCCTTCTTTCAATATCCTTCTCCACCCTCCCATCCTCTGTAAACATACTTCCTAAATAAACAAATTCATCCACTTGTTCCAGATTTTCACCGTTTACACTAATGTTGCAGACTGTCATGCTTCCTTCTTTTTCGAAAATCATTACCTTAGATTTATTCACATTCATCATCAAATCGTATCGCTTGCATACCTCATACATACTAGACACCAGGGCTTGCAGTTCGTGCTCGTTGTCTGCAAGTAGCACAGCGTCGTCCGCATACAACAAACAGCTTACTGACACACCTTCCATTTTTGCACCTGCTTCCAACCCTTTCAGCTCTTTCATACACTTGTCTCTAACTTTTTTATTGAAATATGAGTATTACTATTAAAATTAATATTTCTCTAAAAAAATAGCACAATCACCAGTAAATGACCACTTCAGGTTATATTGATACAATACATAGATTTTGTTACATTGTCACATTATGAAACACCCTAACATATAAAAATATGTAAATATACAAAGAATTGCATAAGAAATAACATTTAAAAAAACACTTACCACACTTTTCCTTATAAAAAAACTACTAACAATCTCAGAACAACAACGGGAAGATGCACTTTTACCGTTTGACAAGGCACAGTTCAAAACTGATAGTTTTGTTTCTCACCAACAGTTGTCTCTGCCTACCTCTTTTGTCATAGTTTCTTGGGAATACAGTGTTTTGACTGGACACATAAAGCAATCCTTATTATATTTTGTTTTATTAACCAACGGTCATTTACTGGGGGGCGGTCAAATACTGGTGCTTCGACCCTAGGCACTTCGTGTAAAATATTTTACATTATGTACGTTGAAAAGAAAATTAATAATCATATTCAAGATTAAATTGTTTGTCTACATAATACACGTTGAAATATAAATAAAGCATGCGTAAGACCAATAATAACATATGGCGTCGAAGCAAGGGCAGACACAGTAAGGACCAAACAAGTTTTGAGGACTTCCGAAATGAAGACACCGAGGACGATAGCAGGCAAGACACTGAGGGATCGCGTGAGGAACACCAGAATAAGAGAGATATGTGAGGTTGAGGATATTATAAGATGGAGCAGGCAGCGAAAAAGGGACTGGTACGGTCATGTTCAAAGAATGGACTCCACCAGACTCCCCTATATTGCATTGCATAATCAACCTCATGGGACTCGTCCTCGTGGAAAACCTCCTAAAAGATGGAAGGACAGCTGGGAATCTACCTCACAGGAGGAGCAACTCTCTGGAGAACATACCACATAGGTCTACAATAAAGAAGAAGAAGAAGAAGAAGATAGAGGAAGACTAAGGAAAAGGTGGCAATATCAAATTATTCAAATATTAAATGTCGGCCACGTGAGGAACCGGAGAAATCGACATGCGTGCATGACATGATAATTGTAATATAAATAACAGTGTGGTGCTCCATTTATTCTGATTATCCCTTCAAAGTGATGCCGTGATGGTTGGTTAGTTAGTTGAAATAATTCTAGTTTAGAGTTTTGTGTGATCTAGTAACGTAGGACATAAAACGTGTTTCCCGCTTACAAGGTGTTAGTGGGTTAGTTAGGATAGATGAATCGAGAGAAGTATGTCAGGAAAGAATAGTTTGGAGTCCACCATTTATGCTGACCCCTTCGGGGCAGCGGCGTGATGATTATTTAATTAGTATGTTAGTTATAATAGTTTTAGTTTTGAGTTTCCTGTGATATAGTAACGTTGGGTATAAAAATGTATTTTAACGTTTCCCGCTTATATATGTTAGTTGGTTAGATTAAGTTAGAGGAATCTAGTAACGTTAGGTGTAAAAACGTATTTTAACGTTAACCCTCTAATAATGTGTTAATAGTTTTTTTGTTGTTGCTTGTGTTGTCTTTTATTATTGATGCCCTGCGCGATGCCCTAATTTTCAGGGCGATGTGGACATGTTTGATTGTAATTCTACGAAGTAATCTAGCTTTATTATCAGAAGAGGGGGGGTGCCCAGAGATGGCCGAAAGAAGTCGAAAGTTAGACAGGTGAGAAGGGTGAGGTGAAAAATGTGTTAGTAGGTTAGGTTAGGTTAGAGAAATCTAGTAACGTTAGGTGTAGAATCGTATTTTAGCGTTTCCCGCTAATAATGTGTTAGGTTAGGTTAGAGGAATCTAGTAACGTTAGGTGTGAAAACGTAATTTAACGTTTCCCGCTAATAATGTGTTAGTAGGTTAGGTTAGGTTAGATGAATCGAGAGAAGTATGTCAGGAAAGAACAGTGTGGGGTCCATTATTTATGCTTAATGCGGCGTAATGATTAGGTAATTAGGTATGTATAATAGTTTTAGTTTTGACTTTCCTGTGATATAATAACATTGAGTATAAACATGTATTTTAACATTTTCCGCTTATAATGTGTTAGTTGGTTAGGTTAGGTTAGAGGAATCTAGTAACGTTAGGTGTAAAAACGTATTTTAACGTTTCCCGCTAATAATGTGTTATTAGGTTGGCCATATAACAAATGCGTTTTACACTCCGTTCTTGCACACGTTTATGATACTCTATAGGTGAAAAACATTCACATCTTTCCGTCGGTAACCAGAATTATTCGTCATCGAGTCTATTTCCAGCCAGAACAGAACCCAGGCCTGACGTGTATCACGCTTATATGTTCGAATGTAACGAACTTTTTTGTGTACGAATCGTTAACGCTTATTATAATATCTACATAACAATAAATAAAAATCACACGTTTTATTAGTTTATTCGGATCGTAGAGACAGAATTTTAATTAGTTTTAAATCAGAGGGCTGTGCTGCGTGGCTCCTGCCATTTTAAATATTAATTAAATAAAACATTATTTTTAGAACTACTTCCACTAACTAACTAACTAACTATCACGCCGTCTCCCCGGAGGGGTAGGCAGAAAGAATGAACTGCCATACTTTTCTTTCCTGACATATTTCTCTCGCTTCCTTCACGCGCGCCGATTTCCCTGACTCGTGCCACGTTTTCCTTGGTCTTCCTCTATTTCCTCTAGTTCCATTTACATCGTTAACATATAATTTTTTACCATTCTTTCCATGGTCCAAACCATCTTAATGATCCTTACATTATTTTGTTTATAACACCATCATTCGCACCGCATTCACTTCTTATATTTCCATTCGACACTCTATCATACACAGATTATCTACACGTTCGTCTAAGAAATCTCATTTCTACTTCCATATTTGTCATTATTTCGACAGCGACCTGTTTCGCCAGGCTCGCTGTCGTAATAAAGACAAAATTTGGAAGAAGTTATTAAAAAAACAACGTTTTATTTAATTATTATTTATATTTATATAAACGTTGGGCATTAACCGTGGGAAATTTTATAAATATTATTTTTTTGTGAATTAATAATGACGAAGAAAAGATGGACTGTAAAATAAATAAATATAGCGTACATATTATTTAAACTAACTAACCATCACGCCGTCTCCCCAAAGGGGTAGGCAGAAAGAATGGACTGCCGCACTTTTCTTTCCTGACATATTTCTCTCGCTTCCTCAACATTCATACATCGTGTCATGCACGCGCGTCGATTTCTCTGTTTCTATATTATCTATTTCGAGTATAAAATAATTTATCTTTTGATGGTATCAAGTAAGAGATGAGTTAAAAATTAAAATTTAAAAATAGATAAACTTAAGGCGTTAACACTGTGGGATTCCATAATGACGAATTTATATGAATTAAAACACTGTTGTTTCCACTTTTGAGTTTATTTTTCTCGACATGTTTCGAAAGCTTACACCTTCATCATCGGGAGAAAACATGTCGAGAAAAATAAACTCAAAAGTGGAAAAAACAGTGTATTAATTCATAAATATTCGTAATTAAAAAAAGCATCCAAAATTTATTTAAGACCTTTTTTTTTTTTTTTTTTTAATGCTTACCTAATCTAGAGGTATCCCTGCTCTGCAAGCTTTCGTCGATTAATATTGTACATGATAATGACAATTTGAATAATTTCTTCAATATTATTTTTAAGTTCTTGCTGGTCATGGTTTGTTTTAAGTGTCTAATTACTGCTAATTTAAATAAAACGGTGGATACGTGGAACATAAATTAAATAGACAATAATTATGTGCACCTTCTTAAAAGATCACTACGTGTTAAATTATTTTTATTTTGTTATTTTATTTTATATTATTGTATTTTATATTATTTGTTTTAGATTTATTTTGTGGATGTTGAACGATCGAAGTGTGCGCGGGAGATGCTTATTGGTGGCGATGAGGTTCGCAACCCATCACACTGCGTCTCCCGCGGGGCGAAAAGAGAAGGATGGAGTGCCACATTGGTTAAAGTGTGACAGTCCATTTTTTCTGCCTACCCTTTCGGGGAGACGGCGTGATGGTTAGTTAGTTAGTTAGTATGATATATTAATCGATGTATACATTTCAAAAGCAATTTAAAGAACATTATTTCGCTATGATTGTGTTTTGAGTAATCATATAAATGGTAATTTTCGTATACAGAAACGATACAATTATTATTAATTCAAACAGTTTCCTGTTTTGACGAATTACTCAACTGACGCTTCCGAATAACACAAACACAAATATCATATAATGACATTTTAATTAATAATTCAATTCCACTTTCAAATTTGGGAATCGGGAAATTCTTGTGAAAGGTCTTCCTTACTTATCTAGGGGCCTTCCTGGAAGCCTGAAGGAACGGGACGTTACGTAGAATCCCGCTAAATTTATTATTTCATTCATATTATAGGTAAAGGGTGTCCCAAAATTAACGCAAGATTTGAATTTGCCGCCTTTTTTGCAGTACATTTAACACTAAAAAAAACAATTTGGTAGCTGACAGTACAGGTTTAGTAAAAATGGAGCGTTACACAACACAACAACGTGTTTTCATTATTGAACAATATCTAAAAAATAATGAAAGTTTGGCGGCCGCAGTTCATACAAAATATGGTCGGGATAGTGTTTTAACTTCGTCAACTGTGAAGAGATTAATTGAAAAATTCAGAAAGACTGGATCAGTCAGAGACGCTAAACGCACTGATCGTCCAAAAACAAGCTGTTCGAATGTCAATATCGAAAAAGTGTGTGAGAGTGTTAGTGAAAATTAGTTTGTCTGTATTCTCTCGTTTCGGTGATCAGAATTGGCCCCCTAGATCGTGTGATTTAACACCATTAGATTTATTTTTATAGGGTTATTTGAAATCAAGTGTCTAAATCAACAAGCCTTCGACCATCCGTGCATAACAGGAGGAAATTAAACGCTGCATCAACGAAATTCTGACACTTTATGCAAAATGGTCATGAAAATTATGGAAAAAAAGTGCGTATGTGCCAGCAAAGCCGTGGAGGCCATTTTCCCAATGTATTATTTCATAAATAACCCTATACTTTGTACTTTATGATTCGATAAAAAAAAAAACAATCTGAATACTAACAATTGTGTTTTCTATTTAATACAAATCTTGCGTAAATTCTGGGACACCCTATATATACGAGGTATTCTTTGGCCCTTGTACACGATGTGCCGAAACTTCTTAATGTTTCTAACTAACTAACTAACTAACTAACCATCACGCCGTCTCCCCGAAGGGGTAGGCAGAAAGAATGGACTGCCACACCTTTCTTTCCTGACATATTTCTCTCGCTTCCTCAACATTCATACATCGTGTCATGCACGCGCGTCGATTTCTCTGACTCCTCACATGGCCGACATTCAATATTTGATTTATTTGATCGTGCCACGTTTTCCTCGGTCTTCCTCTATTTCTGGTACCATTTACATCATTAACATATAATTTTTTTACCATTCTTTCTTCATTCATTCTTTCCATATGTCCAAACCATCTTAATGATCCTTTCATTATTTTGTTCATGACACCATCATTCGCACCGCATTCACTTCTTATATTTTCATTCGACACTCTATCATACACAGAATATCCACACATTCGTCTAAGAGATCTCATTTCTACTGCATTTATTCTACTTTCATCCTTCCTTTGCCAGTTCCATGCTTCGCTTCCATACATAAGGGTCGGCAGAAGAACACAATGTTTCTAAGTATTCATATACCACATGGAGAAATGAAGGAATGGCTGGATGTCTTTATCCCAGGAAAGCTCACCGTCACCAACAGGTCATACGACCTAAACTAAGAAAAAAATATGAAGATTTACCATATGTAAACTTATATTAATTTATTAAAATATTTTAAGGATTAATTGTATCTCAATAGAGACGAAGATGTAAATAGTTTTTTTTTGGAAACAGAATATGGTGGTCGAGGCGTTTATAGGACTTATGGCCTGTCATTGGTTGGGTTAATAGATCGCTTTATGTAATACAACATTCCCCATTCTCTGCCCTTCTTACGACCACCACGTCTGAATTTTTTTTTAAAGATGTATAAATGCTACTATGTTGAGGAACACTTCACATATTTTTGTTCAATCTACACTAGCGCCATCTATTAAGATTAGGTGTAAGCATTAAGCAGAAAATCTTTGTTTATTTTATTGTATTTTTTTTATGAACCTTGTTTGTATTTTCTTTCGCTTTGTAGTTAATTAGTTTCGACATGTTTCGAAGATTTTATATAATACATGCATCATTGCGATAACGATGGAAAATAATATTGCTTTCACATTGATGAAAGTATAAAAAATACTTCGAAATTTGTCGACAATAACTCCAAAATGTAAAAAAAACACGTTATAAAGTCATTATGGAATTCCAGAATGTTAATGCCTTAAATTTATCAAGTATTAATAATAATTAATAAAAAAATAAAACGGACTTTAGAGAGGCGTTGACCACCAGGACGACCACTGAGATGATGGAGAAAAAGTACATCTTCATCATAGGACCAAAATTGATATTCTGTCTTAACAGATCGCAAGATCTATAGAAAGAAGAAGAATAAGAATCTTCTTCTTCAAGTGCCCTGTCGGGTCCCCCCAACGTTAGCGATCACCTCGGCGAACCTTTCCCTGTCCTGCGCCGCTCGGAACAGCTCCTCCACACTTCGGATGCCGGTCCACTCCTTCACGTTTCACAGCCAGGACATTTGTCTCCTTCCGGGCCCTCGGCGTGCCTCAATTTTCCCCTCCAATATCAGTTGGAGAAGGTGGTACTTTTCCCCACGCAGTATATGACCCAGATGTGAGATCTTTCGAACCTTTCGAAGAATAAGAATACTAATAGTAAACGATTGGATGAGGTCTTTCACTTGATTGTTTCATATGAAATATTTAGACAATAAGGATATTATTTCTTTTTATTGTATCTGACTATCCATTTAACGGATAAGCTATACCATTTTTTTTAGTATGCAAAAAAAAATTGTATTATGTAATATCTCTCCATTTAATTCTGGGTATAGTTAATTCGCAAACACCGTGTACTGTTTGTTAGCCAAACTCGATTTCTCCGAAGTTCTGAATAATGTAAGCCCTGTTTTCAGTCCGTTATACAAGAATACCTGAAAACAACGAGTTTCTCTGAAATCGTTTTCAATTCGGGATCTTGACATGGATGCTTCTAATTGAATCAATAATCCAATAAGTCTAACAGAAGTACGTTTCAGTACATATTTTATATTTATATGTTTCCAGGGCTTTAGATATTTTTAAATAGACAGACAAACGGGCCATGGAAAGATCCTTGTTGGGTAACTCACTTAGAGACCGTATAACCAACGTGGAGATTAGAAGACGCAACAGGATCATCGGAATGAAATGGCAATAGGCTGGACATGTGTGCCGACTGGATGATGGAAGATGGAGCTAGAGGGGTTACTAAATTGAGGCCAAGGTTGGACCGGAGAAGTGTCGGGAGACAGCCTACCAGGTGGAGCAATTAAAAACATTATAGTAATACACACTCGATTCCCAAACACATCCTCGCGTACGGACGTCTCGGTGCGCGCGGGCTCTCTTGCCTCGGACATGCTCTCACGCACGGACGTCCGCAACCGCATCTTCTCTCTCCTCATTTCATTATATTAACATTGAGTTTGTGCCGCACACGAAAGAAATGATTACTACTCCAGTAAAGTTATTAAAACTACATAAGTATAGTATATATAATACTTAGTCTTTATTATATAAACTTTCCGTAAGGATTCTTAATTTAAAATTTGTATATAAAAAAATTTATTAAATTAAATCGTTAAATTAAATTAAAATTGTCATCGCAAACAAAAACCTATCCAAAAAAGCTAGAATAGCAATGCACAATGGTGTTCTTCTACCGACCCTTATGTATGGAAGCGAAGCATTGAACTGGCAAAATAAGGATGAAAGTAGAATAAATGCAGTAGAAATGGGATCTCTTAGACGAATGTGTGGATACTTTATGTATGATAGAGTGTCGAATGAAAATATAATAAGTGAATGCGGTGCGAATGATGGTGTTTTGAACAAAATAATGAAAGGATCATTCAGATGGTTTGGACATATGGAAAGAATGAATGAAGAAAGAATGCTAAAAAAATTGTATGTTAACGATGTAAATGGAACCAGAAATAGAGGAAGACCGAGGAAAACGTGGCACGATTAAATAAATTAAATATTGAATGTCGGCCATGTGAGGAGTGAGGAGAAATCGACGCGCGTGCATGACACGATGTATGAATGTTAAGGATGCGAGAGAAATATGTCAGGAAAGAAAAATGTGGCAGTCCATTCTTTCTGCCTACCCCTTCGGAGAGACGGCGTGATGGTTAGTTAGTTAGTATTTTTTTTTTTAAAGTTCGTTATGAATGATGAAGTCGCGTTAATACTTTGGAATGGATATTTTTATCTTTTACCTTTGTATTTATTAGTAGTTTTTACGTCCCCCCGTTTTCCAGCATCAGTAAGCGCCATGGGGCTCGATAAGGACTCTGACGTCATTAGCCACGTGAGCTGCACCAGTGACCTGGATTCTCCCTCTGTGTGTATATAATACACGACCGGGCCTCGGTTAAACCGACCAGAGATAATCATTATTGTGTGCTCGGCACACAGCACATAATCAGTTTTTGGTTGTGGTACCCACTAACCAGTAAAGCACACGATAAGTCCAGCCGAGTAGCTACTTGGTACTTAATTCTAGGATCTAGTAAAAGCATGTAAAATAGTGGCGGTAGAGATAGAATATATGATATTTATCGTAGTATGACACATGGTATGTACAATTTAACGAACTGACTAACCATCGTGCCTTTTCTTCGTAGGAGTAGGCAGGGTGGATGGACCGCAGTTACATCATAATTCATTAAATCTTTTTTTTTTCGCAGATTGGACAAAGCTAAAAACCTTCATGTATTGAAAAAAATAATGTTGTTATTTGAATTTTCATTGTAGAAGTTCTTAATGATCCTTTCATTATTTTGTTCATAGCACCATCATTCGCACCGCATTCATTTCTTATATTTTCATTCGACACTCTATCATACACAGAGTATCCACAAATTTATCTAAGAGATCTCATTTCTACCGCATTTATTCTACTTTCATCCGTCTTTTGCCAGTTCCATGCTTCGCTTCCATACAAAAGGGTCTTATAACTAAATAAATAAGTATAAAAAAATACTAAATAAGTATCATTGTATATAATTACTTCAAAATGTATTTTCGTTTGCTTATTTCATAGAATATTACCCAAGAAGTATAAACTCTCTTAACACCAAGAAAATATAAGTATAAAAGGGGTTGGAAAAAAATTTCCCGCTCCGAGATTCCAGGAAAAGCGGTTGAGATCCCGGATGAGATTACCTCTGTGAAAAGTTGTTAAATTTCGCGAGTAATCTCAAGATTGAATATGTTTTTCTTTTTCTTTTCCAAGACGCTTTTCTTTACTGAAATTAAAAATACTGTATACTAAGCCCCTCCATTCGAGAAAATAATAAAACAGAAGAAAATGTTTTAACATAATTATGAAATCACCGGAGTGGTTTGGGCTTATGGAAGAGTGATGAAATATAAACGAATTGAAATGGATGTAAATTAATTTTGTTATCTTTGAGAAATTGTAAGGATCAAATTTATCTTAAGCCCACCGGAAATGTTTGATAAAATTGACAATGTTTTCTTTAAAGATAGGAGAGATTACCATTTGTGATTTCTCATTTACGGTCAATAATTGTTATTTTGATTAAAGTGCGTGACGTGCGCTGTTATTAATGTCGATTGATCATTTTATTGTGCTTTCGCAATTATTCTCTCAATTGCTAGCCAGATAGAAAAGATGGTGAACGATTCATAATTCGTCCTCATTTTGGTACGAGATTGTCAAGAGTTTAACTAACTAACTAACTAACCAGCCATTTCCCCGGAGGGGTAGGCAGAGAGAATGGATCGCCACAATGCTCTGTCCTGGCATACCTCTCGGGATTTCTCTACACTCATACATCGTACCATGCACACACGTCGATTATTCCGACTTTGAATGTGGCCGCCTTTTAGTAATTGATTAATTTGGGCATGCTATGTTTTCCTCGGTCTCCTCGGCTTCTTTTTCCACTCACGTTGCTTGTGTACAACTTTCAACAACCATTCTTCTCTCATCCATTCGTTCCATATGTCCAAACCATCTCAAGGGTCCCTTTTTAATTTTATCCATGAAGCAGCATCTGCCTAACATTTCTCTCTTATTTCATCATTCGGTATTCTATCATACAACGTTTTCCCGCACATTCTTCTTAGTGATCTCATTTCTACGGCGTTTATCCTGCTTTCATCCTTCTTTTGCCAGCTTCAAGCTTCACTTCCACACATGAGGGTTGGCACTAGAACTCCATTGTGTAATGCCATTTGTGCTTCTGTGGATATATTTCTATTTGCTGTAATGACTTTCAAGAGTTTTGTAAAGTAAAATCGATAGATTGTTTTCGAAAAATTATTCTGGGGGTACACTTGCTGCAGACGTTCATTATGCAAGTGTATGAAAATATTGACGCTTCGATTGATATTCCATTAATCATAGTTGAATTAAAATCGCTCAGCACATATCGGCAATTGAATGGGCGTTTTGAATTTCTGTTACTGTTAATATGAAAGTATATAATGGATAATTGTAAAAACCAATAAATCGATTGATTTCTTCTTAAACCGAAAAAAAATCTTAAAACCGAGGAAAACATGACATGATCAAATTAATCCAATTTTAAAGATTGGTTATGTCAGAAGCCGGAAGAATCGACGTGCGTGTATTACTCGCTGTATGAATGTGGAGGAAACTAAAGAGGTATGTCAGGATAGAGTAGTGTGGCGGTCCATTCTCTTTGCCTACCCCTGCGGTGAAACGGCGTGGTGCTTTGTTGTTGTTGTTAAAACAAATACGGAAATTCACCATTTACCATTGAATATATTAAAAAATTTTGTTATTGTACTTTTTTTTTGTATACAACATGTCGTTTGAACCCAATTACTGTATAATTTAATTTTATCTATTACATATATTGATTGACAGACACTGTCAGAACCAAATATCTCTTAAGAGTAGCAGAAGTGAGAACATTGCGACCTATTGTAGGGAAAACCCTTAGAGATAGGATACCCAATGAAGAAATTCGCAAATCCTATAAAATTGATGACATAGTGAGATGGAGTAGGTAGAGAAGACGATTCTGGGGGGAACACATCGAGAGAATGGATCCAGCAAGAATTCCTAAGATTGTGATGCACGAGACTCTAGACGGCCGTCGACCACCAGGACGACCAGCAAAGAGATGGAGGCTAGTCGTCTTCATCACAAGAAGACAGTTGATATCCTGCATAAACAGATCGCAAGATCTACAATCAGATCAGAAGAAGAAGGAGAAGATATATTAATTCTCATGATATGTGATAGGTATCTAATCTATCGCCATTTAATTGTCACGTAAATTCTACACCAGAACGTGTGATAATCACACTGCAGAATCGAACACGAGACCTTCAGTATTACAGTCATAACTCTTAGCACTCTGCCACGAAGGTCATCCCAAATATGGTGGTTTTTTGGTGTAATCATGTGTGATGATTATTCTCTAATCACTGTTTTCCACGATCGTTTCAGTCACCATCATCGGAGTATTTTTTTTATTATCAAAATTACAAGGATGTTTTTCAATTATGAATCATTTTTTATTTACCGAGACTTTAGAAAACTAAGAGATACATTCGTTTGTTCATTTCTTGTGTGCATACTCTTATATATTGTCATGGTTTTCGTCATGAACCGAAATAAAACCACACTGTACGTTAAAAATATAATTGAATTGTTTATGACTTTAAGTTATTTTCGGACCTCCGTCAGATGTTTTATGTTTGCTCTTGTACTAGGTGTTCCCAAAATATCTGCAATTTTATTATATTTAAAGCGAACTAATAAAATACTTTTTCGGGTGATTGTTTTTGCACAGATTTTTATGCTATATACTCGTATAATAGTTTAATTCTTCTTCTTGTTCCTTTCCTTTCGAGGTTGGACAACATCATGGCTATTTTTACTGTTGATACAGCAGCTCTGAGCGGTGTTGTTGTGCTGCAACTGAACCATTCTCGGAGGTTTTCTAGCCAAGATTTCCTTCTTCTCCCTACACATCGTTATCATCAGCTATCAGCTCTTTGTTTTTATCGTTTCTCATAATCTACCTGAAGTATTCCAGTTTCCTGCGCATATGATCTTAATATTTTATTCTTTTGTTCCTTCTAAATAAGCTGCAGTACTTCCTCGTTCTTTCTGTCCACGTTTTTTAAAATATTCTACGTTATCCACATTTCATAACCATTCAGCTTTTTGGTGATAGCTTATGTCATGGTCCATTTTTCAATACCGCAGAACAAGATGATTAGCAGGTTAACACGTAGTTTTAGAGATTTTCACCGGTTCGGTAAAGTGCAACATCCAAATTTGATTTAAACAAATCATTTCAAATGTAGTTCAGATTCTTACAATTAATTGCTCAGCGTGGCCGATTGCCCTAAATTGTAACAATTTTTATTCTTAATTATAAGAGATATAATAAGCTGATATAGAATGTCCTGCTTCTTTAATGTCAGACTTACTCTCGTGTTGCTGTTTCTATGTATTCAAGATAATTTTTCTGACTTTTTCAGTCGGAATTTTTTTTTTTTTTTTTTAATTTTTTTTTTATTGTATACAACAGGTCGTTTAAACCCAATTACTGTATACAATTTATTTGAGCTATTATATTGAATCTATCACCATTTTATTGTCACGTGAATTCTACACCAGATCAAAGACAGTGTAACAATCACACTGCCATCGCCGAGAATCGAACCCGGGACCTTCGGTATGGAAGTCGGAGCTCTTACCATTTTGCCACGAAGGTCGATTTAAGAACCCCGTGTATTTAAGAACACCGCGTATTACTACCATGGGTCAATTAATGTATTTTTTTTATCTAAAGAACCTTTACAAATATGATTATTCTTTATACCAAAATACATTTCTGCTTTTGACTTTATGTGGGACTATTTTCATATTTTTTTGGCGGCTAACGACTTATCTTGTGAAAGCTTTCTTTTCATGAATACAGAGCTTAATATTTATTAATTTGATTGCTCGTTACTGCCATGATGATAAATCAATAAGGAATCTTTGTATCTTTTTATGGATACGTTGATTAGTCTTATCAGCATAAAGTTAATACATAATCACTTACGATTATCGTTCACGGTTTTATTAATATTTACATTTAAACGCGTATAATCCATGTACGTGTGTTACTTGTTATCTATCATTGGATGAGATTTCGTCATTCATGCGATGAAACAATAAGCTATTGTGATATATAGGGTGTTTTTTTAGAGGTTTGGTCTTTAAACTAGCAACATTGTTTCTACAGACTGTCAATTTGACAGTTGACGGTTAATTTGTAGTCAGTACGTTTTGGCATTTCACCATGAAAAGACTGACGTCAGAGAAGCGCTTGCAAATTGATCAAATTTATTTTGAATATCATGATTCGGTTCGCCAAACTTATCGTGTCCTACCTCTATTTTACGGTCGACATAATCGTCCATCCGAACAAGTTATTCGGAAGACCATGGATCGTTTTCGCACCACGTACACTCTAGTGGATAATACGCATCTACAAAGGCGACAATTGTCGAAAATTGGATTTCACGATTGCGCTTCATTCGAGGTAGACGTGGCGCTCATATGCCCGAAATCATAATTACATAATAATGACATAAAATTAAATATTAAATAAAGCCAATATCATAGACATTAACATTATTTTAATATGTTTTTTTTTTCATTTTGAATATGTATTGTATACCTCTAAAAAAACACCGTATACGTTTATGGTTTAATTTTGATCGCATATTAATATAGCGGTTTAATATAGAGAGCATATTTATTTTACATGAAAAAAGAACAATATATGTTTTTAATATATGTATGCATTAGAGTCAACGTATTACAGTTTTATACTGGTTTATATTTTGGTAATAAAAATCCGAAATTGTAAACTGACTAACTAACCATCACGTCGTCTCGCCGAAGGGGTAGGCAGAAAGAATGGACTGCAACACTTTTCTTTCCTGATATGTTTTTTCTCGCTTCCTCGACATTCATATATGATATGATATATGATATTAGAATTTATTTTACAATCTTCAATGTGAGCAGAAAATAGCTCATTATTATGAAGAAGGAACCTGGTCGTGTCCAGGCTTGAACCCATGCCCCTGGATTAGGAGCCAAGCGTTCTATCCTCTAGACTACCACCGTGTCACGCGCGTCGATTTCTCTGACTCCTCACGTGGCCGAACTTCAATATTTGATTCATTTGATCGTGTCACGTTTTCATCGGTTCTCCTCTATTTCTAGTTCCATTTACATCGTTAACATATACTTTTTTAACCATTATTTCCATGTGTCCAAACCATCTTAATGATCCTTTCATTATTTTGTTCATGACACATCTTATATTTTCATTCGACACTCTATCATATACAGATTTTTGACACATTCGTCTAAGAGATCTCATTTCTACTCCATTTATTCTACTTTCATCCTTTTGCCAGTTCCATGCTTAGCTTCCATACATAAGGTTCGGTACAAGAACACCATTGTGCACTGCCATTATAGCTTTTATGGATAAGTTTTTGTTTTCGATGACAACTTTAAGTGCACCATTTACTTTGTTGCCTGCCCCAATCCTTCTTTCAATATCCCTCTCCACTCGCCTATCTTTTGTAAACTATACTACCCAAATACACGTACTAATCTACTTGCTCCGAATTGTAAGATCATATATAATAATAATTAGAACGAACATATGGACGCCTGACATAAATTATTTACCTTATTTTAACGTTTTTAGACAGTAGATATATTTTTATTGCTACTTGAACAGTGAAAATTCCATCTTCTTCTTCTAACGGTATTATCTAACCTACCTTCGACGTTGACCATCACTTGAGAGTGGGTATCTCTGTCTAGAGTGAATGCACCTTGTCCAATTGATTCCTCTTCATTGTGATAACCTGGGAAATGACATGAGTGGTTTCTCCTTACCTATTTTGAGAGAATTTCTGTTTGTTGAATCCAGTTTTATGACATTGGAAATTCGCCATTTGTCCAATCTCTATTTGCTATGAAACTGATGATAATGTCAATGGTCACATTGCTGGGTTTTGCGAGGTTTAAGACAAATCGTGTGTTATGTATTTTGATTTATCTTGGGTGTCCCAAATGGCGGACAGAGCTTATCTCTCAAACATTGAACCACGTATTTTTCTAATATTCATATTCCATTAAGATTAATGCATATCGGCTGTAAAAATTGTGTTTAACGCACCCTTAAGCAAGGTCAACGTGCCTTCTTATCTGTAGTCTTTATATAGCCCTATCTTATCGGAAAATGGCCAGATCGTCTCAGAGAGCCTAACAGAAAACATTAAATATAAGAGACGAGGGGACAAATACCTAAGTTTTTATCCGTGACAATATAATATGATTCGTCCTCTACTCATCCCCAGAGAGGCTAAACCGTCATAGACCCACCCAACATCATCACAAAGAGAAGGTCCTAGACACGTGGATACCAGAGAGATGGACTTGGCAGAAGTGTTGCTGGTGTCATTGCATTAAAATCAATAAAAACATTGACAGGATAACAGAATGTAGCAGTTTATCCTTTCCTTTTTTTGTACTGAGTGAGGAAAAACCCTCATGGACTCCAGCTCATGAGCAGGCCTATCTACTACAAAGAACTCTCCGATGTTTACGTTTTGCAATGGTACCACCTTTCGGTATTCCTTCAATGCAACATTGTTATTTCAGAATGAAATAACCACGTCTCACACATCTTTAATTCCTTCCTTCTTCCTTTGTCTTTCATCTGCCTTCTTTTCAAATCAAATCAGTTTATTTTCTCAAAAGATATTAATAACATTTTTCATAGTTTAAGACATCTATTGAGAACAAGTTAAATATAATAAATATATAATACCAGAAACGCATGAGAGATGGTTCGACATTAGGAATACAAGATACTCTTCAAAGTCAAGAGTATTTGTCTTCTAAACGTACTTTCACGAATATGAAAGACATCGATCTCCGAAGCGATCATGTTCAGCAGCTTTTCCCTCAGTATGGTGTCAATTATTTTGTTAATGGTCTCTAACATATCCCTTCTCTCCAGCATGCCCACCACCATATCATCAGACTAAAGTTCCTTCTCTCTGCCAACTAATTCGCGGTGACTGCTTGATGTTTGGTTGGTTAGTTAGTTTTTAAACATCGATCTTAAGATTCATGCGGCTGACTTAATACTGGTTAGTATTATGGCTCTGTGTAAATAAGCGATAATCAATTCGTATGAAGTATTTTGAATTGCTTCAATGCTAGTTGATTACTTTTCATTATAGATAAGGGTTTGAGTATGAAAATATTATAAAGTGACGGAGTTTACATTGGACGTAACGGCAGCAGAACACGCTCGGAGAATTTTATGATTAATGGCGTATTCTCGAAGGGGTGATTTTGTTTCATTTTCATTTGTACGTTTTATGTAACTGGCAAATAAAGCGAAGAGAATTATTTTCTTTTCCGTGCAAATACATAGAAATGCTTTGGTTATAATAAAGTACTTATTATGGCTTATGTATAAACAACAATGTCATGTAACATAACTAACTAACCTTCACGCCGTTTTGCCGAGGGCAGGCAGAAAGAGTATTCCGTCACATTATTATTTCTTAATACACCTCTCGAGACTCCTCAATATTTATCCATCGTGTTTTACACGCAAGTCGATAAAATAGTCGCCATCATATAAGTCATAAAATAGATCAAGTTGTTGGAGCGAGTCTGATAATACAAACAGTGTGTTCTAAATCGGCAAGGTGAAATATGTGGAATCTTCCCTTATCCTCTTTATTATTCAAAGAAAGTTATTTGGCTCAATTAAACATATTTAAACATCCTTTGGCTTTGTTAGAATACCGAACTACGAAATAAAGAAGAAATGTAGGGTAAATGATTGCATCAAATCCCAAATTATGAATAATGATCATTTAAATGGTTTAGACACATGGAACGAATGGATGAGAGAAGAATGGTTTAAATATTTTGTAAAAATAGTGTGAATGGAAAAATAACCCGAGGACGGCCGAGGAAAACGTGGCATAACCAAATTAATCAAATACTAAAAGGCGGTCACATTCGTAGCCGGAAAAATCAACAAGCCTGCGTGTTACGACGTATGAATGTAGAGGAAACTCAAGAGGTATGCCAGGACATAGCAGTGGGGCGGTACATTCTCTCTGTCTAGCCTTTCGGTAAAGCGGCGTGATGATTAGTTAGTTATCTTATTATTTTAAGATAACTAACTAACCATGACGCCGTCTCCCCGAAGGGGTAGGCAAAAATAATGGACTGCCATATTTTTCTTTCCTGACATATTTCTCTCGATTCCTCAACATTCATACATCGTGTCATGCACGCGCGTCGATTTCTCTGACTCCTCACGTGGCTGACATTCAATATTTGATTTATTTGATCGTGCCACGTTTTCCTCGGTCTTCCTCTATTTCTAGTTCCATTTGCATCGTTAACATATAATTTCCAAACCATCTTAATGATCCTTTCATGATTTTGTTCATAACACCATCATTCGCACTGCATTCACTTCTTATATTGTCATTCGACACTATCATAGACAGAGTATCCACACATTCGTCTAAGATATCTAATTTCTACTGCATTTACTCTACTTTCATCCTTCTTTTGCCAGTTCCATGCTTCGCTTCTATACACAAGTGTCGGTACAAGAACACCACTACCATTTTGACACTGCCATAGCTTTTTTGGATAGGTTTTTGTTTGCGATGATAACTTTAAGTGCACCATTCACTTTGTTGCCTGCCCCAACCATTCATTCAATATCCCTCTCCACTCGCCCATATTTTGTAAACATACTACCAGTGTTTGTAAATATACTACTTTTTATTTTATTTTAAGGTAATAAGTAAAATTTATTATTTCGTATGAAGCACTTAATTTGTGGTGCGGTATGATTAAAAATAATATTCATACACATTTATAAGTTTTTCCATTACTTTATTTTGTTACAACCAATCGGTTTCGCTCCCGCGGGAGTTTCGTCAGGGTTACAAAAGACACTGTCAGTGTAGGCAATAAAATAAAGTGGTAGAAAAAAATAATATGCTTCTTCTTCTTTGCTGGCCTTCTTCCCTCCACTGCTGGATATAGGCCTCTTCCAATTTCTTCCACTCGTCTCTATCCTGCCCCCTTTGTATCCAAGATTTTCCAACCCTTTTGACAATATCATCGGTCCATCTCATCGGTGGCCTTCCGACACTTCGCCTATTTTCCCATGGTCTCCAACTGAGTATCCTGGGTGCCCATCTGTTGCCACCCTGTCTAGCCAAGTGTCCAGCCCATTGCCATTTCAATTTTGTCACTAGGTCCATGACGTCAGCAACCCTGGTGCGGCGTCTGATTTCTTCATTTCTTATGCGGTCACGCAAGCTCACACCAAGTATCCGTCTTTCCATGGACCTCTATGTACACTTGAGCCTGTGGACACTTTTTGCTGTAAGAGTTGTCGTCTCTAGTCCGTATGTCATCATGGGCAGTATCTATAATAAAAGTATATTAATATTATTTTTATGTAAAATTTACATTATGTTTTCACCCCGTTCTCTCCATAAACTGCATTTTCTCGCGTGTAATGAAAATAAGCCACAACAATCAATTAGGCGGGAAATTTTTTCGTCTGTCGCCATTTTGACATTCGGTCAAAGTTACCCCGCACGATGACACCCGCCTGGCGCGCCGCCAGAACCGATACGGCCTTGACCCCCGGCGAGTCTGGCGACACTAGCGGAATTTTCCGCAAGCTAGACTAGTTTGAAATTATTTGAATATTTTGGAATTCAATTATAGCAGCCGTTGGTTTTTGTTTCAAGTTTAAACATGAAAACGATTCTTTTTTTTTAATTCAAATTGTCTTGAGTAATTATGAACGGAAATAATAACGTCGTTTTAAGCATTTTCAGTGTATGAATTCACCTGAAACACGTGATCTTAATTATGCATAATTGGATTAATGTTTGTTTTAAAAGTCAAGAAACTTTATTTTCTTATATAGTTTAATTCCTAATATTATTGACCAACACGGCATTATATGAAGAATGGGCGAAATTGTTGTATATATTTTTATTTATGAGTGACAGAGTAAAAATTGGCTAAATCTAAAATATAATAATAATTCTTAAGACATAAAAACACCATTGTTAGGTGTCGTGTCGTGGAGTAAAATGAGAATAAGGATAATAATTGACGCACTCAAAGTCATTTCTGCAAATAGAAATTTATCCACAGAAGCAAAGATGGCAGTACACAATAGAGTTCTAGTGCCAACCCTCATGTATGGAAGTGAAGCTTGGAGCTGGTAAAAGTAGGATGAAAGCAGGATAAACGCCGCAGAAATGAGATCACTAAGAAGAATATGCGGGAAAAAGTTGTATGATAGAATACCGAACGAACATCTCTACCGCATTTATTCTGCTCTCATCCTTCTTCTACCAGTTCCATGCTTCGCTTCTATACATTAGGGTTGGGACCAGAACTCCATTGTGAACGGCCGTTTTCGCTTTTATTGATAAATTCTTGTTTCCAATAACTATTTTTAAAGCTCCATTCACTTTGTTACCCGCACCAACCCTTCATTCGACGTCACTGTCCGTTCGGCTATCCGCTGTGAACATGCTACCTTAATACACAAATTCACTCACCTGCTCCAAATTTATTTCGTTACAAACTGTCTTTAATTATTTAATATTTTTTTATTATCATTTTTTGTGTATTATTATTAATTGTATTGGTGTAGGTAAGTTAGATTTTTGGAATTTGAATATGAACCGATAAAATGTTCAAATAGTTCGCTTGTGCGATACTAAAAGTGACCCTTGGGGAACCATGACAATGTGTTAGTATGTGACCAGTATTGTTGAGAACTTTTTTCATATCTTGAATGTCGTTATTTAAGTACTTTTATAAATATTTATGGTCGAATATTTATAATGGGAACGTAAATTTACGCAAATAGGTTCCTTTTTATTCTTTATTCGAAATCTGTTCAAAATATTCTGAAATAATGGCACCGCGGAGTCGAAGAAGCTGTACAATAAATTTTAATACCAGGCGCACGAGCTTGCAAAGAAAAATATTTTACTTTTCTACCAACATTCCGCGACCACAATAGTGCACAGAGGAATATCTGACATAAAAACTCGAACAGAAATCGAAAAGACAAACTCTTAAATTTCAGGAAGCCTCCACTACGCTAATGATCCTTCAGATGAAGAAAGATGGAATACGTCATCATCATCTTATCCTATCCTGATGCAAATGTTGATCGTCTGCGTCGGGTGCAACCCCCATACTAAAATGTTTTTTTTTTTTAACAAAAATGTTTATCTTTAACAAAATGTTTGTTTTCAACAAAATGTTTAATTTAACTAAATGTTTATTTTGACAAAATGTTTATTTTAAGCAAAAATGATTATTTTTAACAAAATGTTCATTTTTATATTTTTAACAAAATATTTATTTTTAACAAAATGGTTATTCTGAACCAAAATGTTAATTTTAACTAAAATGTTTACCTTCAACTAGTTCATAAAATGGAGCTACAGCGCCCTTGAGATGATTAATTCATAAAAATGGCGCTTTATAAATCATCCATTTCATATTATTATATTCCTTGTAGACCTATGTGGTCTGTTCTCCAGAGGGTTACTCCTGTGAGGTGGACTCCCAGCTGTCATTCAATCTTTTAGGACGAGTCCTGAGGCTGACTATGTAGTGCAACAATAGAGAAGTCAGGTGGCGTCCATTCTTGGACATGACCATACCAATCCCTTCTTCGCTGTCCACTCCATCTTACAATATCCCCAGCCTCACATATCTCTCTAATTTTGGTGTTCCTCACGCGATCTCTCAGTGTTTTACCTGCTACCATCCTTAGTGTCTTCATATAAAAAAAGACTTTGTTTTTGAGATATTTAATTTTAATTATATTATAATATATATTGTGTTTCTTTTATATTCGTCATCACTTTGTGTTGTGGATTTACATTTGAAGAAACGATAACTTATTTTAATTATTATATTGAAGTTGGGCGTTTTTTTCATCTATATTTTTGATGAGCAATCATTGCATTTTAGTTTGTAAACATCCGATTGCATATATTTTATCTTCATTGTTTTAAGTCGGGGCAGACCGAGGAAAACATGTCATGATCAAATTAATCAAATTTTAAAGATTGGTCATGTTAGAAGTCGGAAGAATCGGCGTGCGTGTATGTCTCGCTGTATGAATGCGGAGGAAGCTGGAGAGTGTGCCAGGATAGAGTAGTGTGGTGGTCCATTCTCTCTGCCTACCCCTACGGGGAAACAGCGTGATGGTTTGTTGTTGTTTTATTATTTTAACTAACTAACCATCACGCCGTTTCTCCGGATAGGTAGACAGAGAGGATGGACTACCATCCTGATCTTTCCTGACACAGCTCTTGAGATTCCTCTACATTCATGCATCATAACATGTACGCTCGTCGATTTTTCCGACTTCGAATGTGGCCGCCTTTTAGTATCTGATTAATTTTGTCATTTTCTTTATCTTCATTATTTATTAAAAACGTTTTTTTCTTGTTAAATGAAACATTAAGTATAAAAGAAATGATTTTGTTTCATTATATAGTTAACATTTCTACACTGAGGAAGGGCGTCTGTGTCCCGAAACATGTTTGTTAAAAGTGCAAAATGTGTTGTGAAAATACAATGTTTTCAAAAAGTTATTCGAATGTTTATTGTTTCTTGAACAGTGATCTAAAACTGTGTTTATATGAATTTTATTTTATTTGAAATAAAAATAATATATTTTTTTAAATGTCTAACCACAAAGTGAATGCTTCATAAGGAAATTTCATATTATTTAATTTTGTAGTCATCAGTTCAAGTAGAATGAAAATAAAATGAATAATTTTGATCAACTTTTTGGGTTAAGTACCCTTCTGTGCAGCGGTATGAATTTGGCTATTGTGTGTAGTGGTATCATATTTTCGTACATCACAATTCACTTAGAGTTTCAGTCGAGTTTTCTCTGCCGCAAAGGAAAAACCTTGTCTAGTGAAAGCGCTCTAATCAAAAAATTCTTTATGCTTCTTTTGAAAACTCAAATAGTTTTTTCCCTTTAAGTTGAATTTTAACAAATTAAAATTGAAGATTTCGACTGAATTTAACATTAAATACTGCCATAAATGCCAAAAGTCGATTGAAACAAAATGTTGTTATTGCGTAATTAACTAATGAAAAAAAACATTATTAATCTTCTTCTTCTTCGTGTCAATGGCAAGGCCTTGTCTGTCCTCTTTCTCTTGGAATTGTTGTGGAAGGTTGGCCCGATTTTTTTTCGTTTCCAGGGGCGCCGGGTGTTATATTTATAATAACACCACATGTGGAAGCACCTTTCTTGCTCATAAATTACTCATAAATATATTTTCATGAGTTTTAATGATCTTCTACCAAAAAACTTTTAACCGTCGTAAATTTATACCAAACTAACTAACTAACTAACTAACCATCACGCCGTCTCCCCGAAAGGGTAGGCAGAAAGAATGGACTGCCACACTTTAATCGATGCGGCACTCCATCCTTCTCTTTTCGCCATCGCGAGAGACGCGGTGTGATGGGTTGCGAACCTCATCGCCACCAAAAGGCATCTCCCGCGCACACTTCGATCGTTCAACGTCTACATAATAAATCTAAAACAAATTATCTGAAATACAATGATATAAAATAAAATAACAAAGAAAAATAATTTAACACATAATGTTCTTTTAGATGGTGCACTTGTCGTCAGCTGGACGATCCGGACATTTGTGTTTATTTAATTTTTATTCCACGTTATCCACTGTTTTCTTTAAATTTACTGTAATTAGGCACTTAAAACAATCCAATACCAGCAAGAACTTAAAAATATTATTGAAAAATTTATTCAAATTGTCATTGGAACAAATGAAAAATTGATTTTTACACCTGTCAAAATTCTTTTTATAAACGAAAAAACTTATATTATTTTAACACTAAAACAGTAAAAACGTATTTTTTGTCACAAATGACTATCATAAAGTTTATACCATTTTTTTTTATATTAAATAAATGTTTATTGATTAAATATAATATATTTTTGTAACACACTGATTACCATGACAGTCACCGGTACACGTAATGATGCATTGATGGTGACTAACACATCCGGCAATGAATCCGGTGATGAACATTACAAAATCAAATAATCTCATTAAAAATGTATACAGATTTTGTTTTAATCCGTCATTCACAACGTCATATTTGAAAGTTTTTACTTACAATTCACAAGAAAATAAAACATCTACAACACAAAGCATGGCAAACATAGAAGAAAATATGAATCCACAACACAAAGTGATTTGGGGAATACAGAAGAAAATCTAGCTAACGAATTATTCCCAAATACCATAGGCAGGCAAACATGATGAACCGCTATACTCTTCCCGTCATCTGAACATTCTTCTGTAGCTTCCACGTCGATGTTTCGATCTGGTCATGTTATTATTTTTTTCTCTTCATTTTGAATTTTTTCATATTATTTGATTAGGGAATTAATATGTGTAGCATGTTTGCTGATATTTCAGACAAATGAAAATGTTACATTTAATTAATTACATTCTGACACGATTCTTCTAGTCCAAAGATCTTTAAGGTTCTGCAGAAAAACATTTTATCGTAGGTCAAGTGTCAGAACCCCTAGAGCGTTGTGTCACTCCGGCGAACGCTCCCCTCCAAAGACACAGGCGCTATTTTGGAAACATAATAGAATATCATTGTTTCTTTATCAACTGACGGATAGTTTTTGTTGGGTGTGTACTACTGCTATAGAAAAACGCCAAATGTCGTTTGGGTTTCTCGGAAACAAGACTCTTATCCTAATTGGGATAAAAAAACATCAATTTTCCTAAGAGTTTCATCCAATTTTTATCTTATTCATGTATACGATACTTTCATTTTATAAGTTTTTCCGCCAACATATTATTTTGTAACAAAGTGAATGATTAATGATAAAGTACCTAGGTAATTTAATATTATATTATAAGTACCTAGCACACTTATACTATTATTATATGATACGTTATCTGTTTATATGTGTGCGATTTTTAATCCATAAAGTCTCGTAATCCACAAAGACCTAGAAAATATGAAAAAAATGTTTACAGAGTTTTAACAATTATATTTTCTTTTCATGTCACTCGTTAAAAATATAATTTCACAACCTTTTGGCTTATCGAACCCTTTTCAAAAATAAAATAAAAAACTACCGCTCCTATTTGAAAAAAATACTATTCGCCCCCTTTTTGAAAATAAAATACGCTTAGAAAAATCAAACAAACGAACTCCCGTTCTTTATTCAATAAAGTTATCGGACTTTACTAACCTTTTCTCATATTAAGTGAAATGTGGTACATAAAATATATTTTCAATAAGGATTAATTGTATCTCAATAGAGACGAAGATGTAAATTGTTTTCTGGGAACAGAATATGGTGGTCGAGGCGCTTACAGGAATTATGACCTGTCATTGGTTGGGTTAAGCGATCGCTTTATGTAAACAACATTTTTTCATTTTCATTTCATTTATTTTGATAAAAATCACAAGCATTACAGACATACAATTCCAGATCGTTTGCAATTACATTATAAAAAGAGAAGCATTAAAAAAAATTAAGCTTACGAATAAGTAAAAATCATAACATTGATATTGCATCCCTGAGGCAACTCACACTATCACGAAATATGTCGACCTCCGAGGCGATCCGATTAAGCAATAAGATTGCCCTACCCACAGGCATAACCATTGGCAGGTTGGTTCTGCAGCGCGGCAAATAAAACAATCGTGCTGTCTTTAACGAAGGTAATTATCAGGGACAAATAGACCTACATCACTCAGGACATCCGAGTTCTGTATACGGCCTCCAATCAGCTGAAAGAAGTGAACTCCCATGTGATTATTCCTCCTTCTCTCCAATGATTGGTAGCTTAGCATACCAAGCAAGAATTCAGTCGGAAAGAGCCATTCCACCCTTCTTACGACCACCACGTCTGACATTCTTTTGGAAGATGTATATATGCTACAATGTTGAGAAACACTTCACATTTTTTTTAGTTCAATCTACACTAGCGCCATTTTCAATGTTCGTTTTACTAGTATTGCCAGGGGGCGGCGGTTGTTCTTAAACGCTCCCTACATTTGATTTGGAACTAAGTATTTTTTGAATTCTTCAATGAAACATGAAATCAAGGTATTCTAAATTCAAATGATCCGAACTAAAAAATTTGGGCATTTTTAGATGTCGGAAAAATCAAACGAATTGAGAATACCATAGGATAGAAGAACGTGATACGTTCATTCTGTTTCCCTATCCCTATAGAGAAACGTACACATTGTGTATTTATTTATTGTTTCTTGAACAATGGTGTAAAACTCTATATTAAATCATTAATACGAATGAAAACGTCTGTTTTCAAGAAGTTTTATTATATTTTATATGAATAACATGTTTTACTTTCCAAAGGCTTTATTAAATGACATTTGATATCCCTAAAAGCAAGACAAAACTTCTAGAATTATTTGTTCGTAAGGTGTTTCAGAAGCACTCGTTGTCTAAGGAACTTATATAATATATAGATTATACACAATGCTATATTCTATCATATAATGTATATTTCAGATTGTGTTTTCAGTGTGAATTCGTACAATGTGACTGTACTTTATGTGCTTACGAAACAAGATAAAAACGTGTAAAGGTGTAATAAAATTTTCGCTCTGTCAAGATTACGAGTGTATTCAAATCACAATAAAACACGCAGCACACGTGTGCTTCAAGGTGTTAAGGAATGAATTTGATTCAAATTTTATGTGTAAGAAGTAAAATTAATACAAGAAACAGCATCGTGATATCAGTGTAACCAAAATTTATTTTGATAAAATCACATTTCTCTCTGAATCAGCACATATGTATTATATTAGTACAGAGTGTTGGACATCATCGGAAGAGTGACAAGGCTTAAATGGCGCTTGGCCTGCCATGTCACTCGTAGCTCTCTGACAATAGATGGACATAACGCCTCCTTTGATGGCGAACTGTGACCCGAAATCTGGGACATCCCCAACTTCAAAGGGACGATATTTATTACCGACCGGGACCGCCGGCTCGATGTGGATACGTGTTGCCAGGATCGACAAACATGGAAGCAGATGGAGGAGCCCTACGACCTGGAGTGGACTGATAAAAGCTGATGGTGATGAAGTATACTTCTTCTTCAAGGGCCCTTTCGGGTCCCCTCTGTCCCTGTCCTGCGCCGCTTGGAACAGCTTCTCACACTTCGGATGCCAGTCCACTCCCTCACATTTCGCAGTCAGCGTTCCTCAATTTTCCCCTCCGATATCAGTTGGAAAAGGTGGTAGTTTTCTCCACGCAGCATATGACCCAGATATGAAATCTTTCGAACCTTGATAGTTGATAACAGCTCCCTGTCAACTCTAGCTCGCCTCATGACTTCGGTATTGGTAACCATATCTGTTTAGGGAATTCCGAGCATTCGGCGATAGAGCCACATTTCAAATGCTTCCAGTATGTTCATTGAGTTGACTTTTAAGGTCCACGTTTCACATCCAAACAATAAAACAGTACACACATAGCATTTGATCATGAAGTATACAAAATAAACAAATCTTTCTATTTACATGTAAATAAAATGCTTGGTTTGTTCTTACGAAATGCTAGATCGCTATCTTACCTCATTGTGGTAAGCTGACTTTGTGAATCGATGGTTCGCAATAGATTTAAGCTACCAATCGTTGGGGGAAGGAGGAATATCTATATTGGGGTTTACTTCTTTCAGCTGATTGGCGGACATATTCATAACTCGGATGTTGTGAGTGATGTAGGCCTATTTGTCCCTTCGTCAAAGACAGCACAGATTGTTTTATTTGCCACGCTGCAGAATAAAGTTGCCAATGGTTAATGGAGCAATCTTTCAGCTCAATCGGGTCGCCTCGGAGATCGACATATTTTGTGATAGTGGGAGTTGCCTTAGGGATGCAATATCAATGTTATGATTGTTCTAGTTCTTACCCGTTGTTTTTTAAGTTCTATTATGAGTTCTTATTATGTAATTGCAAACTCCTGAATTGTATATCTGTAATGAGGTAATTGCTGTGTTTCCATTCACATGACTTGGGCTGTGAAGGTGTTATTATTTATCCAACAAAACATTAATTCTTGTATTATCTTCACGAAGTTAAATAATACTTGAAAGGAAGCTTCTTTATCCCAATTCTTGCATGGTTTTCAAGTTGGTTTATTCAAACAAGCCATTCATGATCTGTCAAATCCGAGGCATATTTATTTAAATGTTACTTTGTTCACTCATTAGTATTGCCACCTCTATGATTTTAATCCTAACGTCAGTGCTTAACATTTTCAGAAATTAAGTTTTGCAGGTCTGCAAATCGTTGTTCGATGTATCCATATTTGACATGTTTAAGGATATTTAACATATCAAGATGTACGCAGTTCTTTTCGACTTGGATCTTCTGACATACAGAGGTTCAGTTCTAATGGTTCTTTCTCTTATGTCTGTAGGAAACATTGTTGGAAATGTGATTTTATAGTTGTTTTATGCGGAGGCTAAAAGTGTGGCCCGGAGTGCTCCTCCGAAAAATAGCGAGGGAGGATTTTGGGTTTATGCTAAAGTCCTAGATTATGATAGGATATAAGTATAAGAGTTATTTTAATTTTATAAATTGGTAGATTAAAATCTGGTCAAATTTTAATCCATTTATAAATATAAGTTTACGTCAGTCCCGTATGAACGCGGGACGGGCTTAGGTAATGCAAGATCGAAACTGACGAAAGGGCGCCGCTGCGTCATATAATAGTTTTGGGTGTGTGGCAGGCCTCTTTCTTATCTCTTTTCATACTCTTGAACATCATTTGGGATAATTTAACATTATATTCATGCCGAATAATAATATTATCAGTTAAAAGCAATATCCTTTATTAAATATAACTAATTAACTAACCATCACGCCGTTTCTCCGGATGGGTAGGTAGAGAGAATGGAACGCCATACTGCTCTGTCCTGACATACCTCTCGAGATTTCTCTACATTCGTACACCGTAACATGCTCACCCCGACGATTTTTCCGACTTCGAATGTGGCTGCTTCTTAGTATTTGATTAATTTGGTCGTGCCATGCTTTCCTTGGTTTTCCACGGCTTCTCTTTCCAATCACACTGCATTTGTATACAACATTTAATCATTCTTCTCTCATCAATTCGTTTCATATATCTAAACCATCTCAGGGATCCTTTTTTAATTTTAGTGTTTATTTTTATTTTTTATTATTTTAGGGTAACAAATAGCGAATAAGTATGTAGATAAAAATACACAAAGCAGTACTTAAATAATGCCAATTACATGTTACCACAAATATAAGTGGATGAACAGAGTTAACATTATAGACTTATGAAACGAGATTTAACGAAACTAAAATCAAAATAAAACTAAGGTAATAGTGTAAAATTAACAAAAAGATAATAATAATAATACAAATAAAGGAATATAATATTGTAGCACTATTCACACCAAAAAGTTGCTGCAATTATTATTTTTTAAATCATGAGCGTTTAGGTGAAAAACATCGATTGCATTAAAAGATTTGTCGCATATCCGGTACATTGCCGCGCTTTGAGCGTAATTGGTGCGATAAGCAGGAAGGTGGAATACTTGGCTCGCGGCGTATCTTGTTCGAAACATAGGGGTATTAATGGTCAATTATCGCAATCATCTGCATTAAATTTCTTCCTTATTTCATCGTTCTGTATTGTGGTTGCGTGTGATCTCATTTCTACGATTTAATCTAATTTTTCTTAATTTTTAATCAACATTCGTTCCTTTATTTTTTTGTGAGTTTACCTTTCATCTCGAGTTAGTTTACGATCATAAATACAAGTTAATGAATTGTGCGCCATTTATTCATTAGTGCTTTGTATTAGTTTCGCAGTGTTCAAAGTTTATATGCCATTACTGGCCTAACCTAACCCTTGACCCAAAAATACCGCCCAGTCTGATTCAGTTTGCTGTGAATCCGACCTCTTACGTCAGAAGGTGCCTCAATTTTTCACGAGGAGTGTTACCTTTTTCTCGTTTTCTCTTATATAACCCTCATCTATCGCATTACACGGGAGAAACTTTGTTACTTGTTACATAGCCTAGAATGTTGAATTAATAATCATAGCAAAACATATATAAGTGAGAGTGAATTTCTACAGAATGTTATCCGCCACCTTGTACGCTTGACGCAATAACAAAAAATATTCGGTAGTGTGAAAAATATGCCGATGACATAATGTAATTCTTGTGTCAACCCTTACGCACTGAAGCGATGAATGGAGCAGGCATATCTAAAGTGATATAAATTCTATAGAAATGAGATCATTACAAAGAATGCGCAAACATACTAGTGAAAACATTTTAATATTGAGGCAAAAAAATACGTTTTCTTGAAGTTTAATGATATTATAAAAAAAGGTAATGTTTCGCCTTACAGGGAATCGTCAAATGTTTGATAATATACCGATAAGATAATCCATTGTATTGTCGGAAACACTTTGCTTTTTTAACATTATTAACTGCTTAAATAAAAAATGAAAACAAAAAAAAAATTTATACAAAATTTCTTTATTATTATGTATTTAGTATGCTTCCACTTGTGTTTATGTTCGACCGGTTTCGGCAGCTTGCTGCCATCGTCTGGTACCTACATCAAAATTTATTTGGTTTATATAATATGTAAATGATAGTGGTGAGGGCTGATTCTAAATAATGTATTACTGTTATTAAGTTGTAGTTGAAATGATTATATGTAATGTAAATTTTGGGTTAATTTGTTTACTGTATAATTAAAAAGCAATTACTAGGATGGCTAATTCTTGGAATGATTCTATATAATGTGATTTTTGTGTTTGAGGTAATTAAGTTTAAATATTTCAAATGTCTTGTGGCCCAGCTACTGCTGTCTTGGAATTTCCCCCTGGAGTTCTGAAACAAAGATAATTACGGCAGATTACATATTCTTTACAAGGTAAATACCTATTAGTTAAATAAAGGTTGGGATTGAATTATATAAATTATTAATTAATTTAGGAGTCAGAGAAATATGTCAGGAAAGAAAAGTGTGGCAGTCCATTCTTTCTGCCTACCCCTTCAGGGAGACGGCGTGATGGTTAGTTAGTTAGTTTGTTAGTTTTTAATTGATTTACTAAATAAATTTTGATGTAGGTTCCAGACAATGGCAGCAAGCTTCCCAAAAATGGTCGAACATAAACACAAGTGGAAGCACACTAAATACATAATAATAAAGAAATTTTGTATTATTTTTTTGTTTGTTTTACTATTTAAAATGAAGTTATACCAAGAAATTTCAATTAAAAAAATTAATTATTTGTTTAAATAAAACTCTGTTATAAATATCACAATTGATTATATTTTGTCCAGACAATGATGAAAACCTGACGATGCTAACATCGGTTAGTGAAACAGCTGTCGCGACAAAATATAATCACATTTGAAACAGAGTTTTATTTAAACAGTTAATAATACTGATAGGGCTTAACATATCTTCTTCTTGTATTGTCACACCTCCGTGGTGCATAGCGCCTCGAGGATCTTTCTCCATTCGATTCTATCACCATTCCAAATGAGGCCTGCCGCCTATGCTTCGTCCTGCAGGGTTCTTTTCCAGGCGTCTCTAGGTCTACCTTGCTTCCTCTTTCCATCCACAAGGGACCAAAATAGTGCGCTCCAAGCGATGCAAGCTGGGTTCCGTCTCGGAATGTGATCGATCCATAACCATTTGCGTCTAGCGACTTGTTCTCTGATTGACCTTTTGCCTTCCATGACCCAGGGAACGGCATTTGACACAGTTGGGGACAAAAGATCTTGAATATTGAGCGGAGACACCTATTATTAAACACCTGGAATTTTTCATGTTATGTAACTCTCTTGTTTTTAATACCACTACACTTTCAGGCGTCTTAAATTGTTGTGAAACGCCTCCTTGCATGGCAACAGCAAATCTTTCAGTAAGCCCGACTCTCTAGCGTCCTAGAATAATAATATAATAATAATTAGGCTAATTTGTATAGCGCCGTTTTCGTGAATAGCTCACCTCAAGGGTGCTTTGACAGTGTTTTTAGTCATGAGTCATGGAAAGAGCCATGTTAGAAATAAGCCTAAGAGACAGAGTGAGAAACGATACGATGAGAGAAAAAAACAAAGGTCACTGACATCATCCACCGGGTGGCGACTCTAAAATGGCAATGGGCAGGTCACGTAGCCAGAAGCTCAGATGAAAAATGGACAAGAAGACTGCTGACTTGGAGACCGTGGACGGCAAAGAGAAGTGCAGGGCGACCGCAACTACGGTGGAAAGATGATCTGAACAGACACGTCGGAATAACCTGGATGCAGTCTGCACAAGACAGAGTGACATGGAAGCGAATGGAGGAGGCCTATGTCCAGGAGTGGACGGGAATAGGCTGAGAAAGAATAAGAAGAGTACTAAAATAATCGTACTTTTTACATTGTTCAAGCATCAATGAATAGCGAGTATACTTTTTTCTCTGCCATCCTGTTATTATTTAAAGATTTTTTGTTACTGTTAAATTACGGTGTGAGATATCGTGTATCATGGAAACTAACAAGTAGTTAATTATTAGAATTTTGAGTGTACGGTACTTTATGGTTCTTGATTTCGTAATGATTTTGACAACACGCAAAGCAAAGTGCCCCTTATGCGCACTAAAGTTACCGACATATATGGATCATATAAATCTTATTTGATGACTTTTTTATGAGAGATTTTATATATCGTGATATTGTGTCATGCTTTTCTTTTGTAACGGCCAATGAATGCATAAAATATGTCTTTATCGTCGTGGTAAGTAACCTGACGTCATCTTTGTACTTGTCGACCACGCTGTGTATCCTTGCCATTAACGCGCTGAAATATTTAAAGTGGTTAACCAGTTTTGGATTTGAACCTCTCCAAATTTCAGAACCGGTTAATTTTTATTATTTCTTCGATATTTCCGATAAAATCACAGTTATACATTTAGGTTGCTAAAAGCGACCGACGAAATGCGGCTGTGCGATTTTACAAATGTTCACCTAACGTCAGACAGTTACGTCATAAATTCGACGCGCAACAAACAGGATTTGATTTAATAGATTTGGTACATATGTGACGACATGATTTTTAAACAAGCTCACTATGCTTTTATGATTTGTGTGTCTCGTGCTTTGTGTAAAAGAGCGGCTACTGACTGGATACGGCGTCATTGCTCGCAAATCACAACTACCAACCAACACACACGACTTTTGATTTCTTTTATCTCTTCGTTGAATTCATAGAGGCGCTCTGATTCCTGATACGACCGAGGACAGACAGTACGGAGATTGTGTATAAATGTGTCCATACATTGGCAAAGGTCGTGGGGAGGTATGTTCGATCTAATAGCCGAAAACTGTTTCAGCGGCTGCTGTCAGTGAGTCAGTGTTTCCCGCGCGATCGTCCGAGGCGGGCCGCGCGCCTTTCCCGCCAGAGCGCTACTGTTGCCAGTATTCCGGTAAACAATGCGCCCGACAGTATTTTGAATTTCGATTGTGGAACGGTATAAAACATATGACGCGAGGTGTTCTTTAAAAAAATGGCGCGCCGCGAGAGAATTTCAAGATGTGTCGCTATAGGTGTGTGCGTTTTAGTGTGTTGAGTGAATATATTTTTTGTTTTTAAAAATTCAGTGGCGTGTTGTTTGAGCTGAGTGCATCCGTACAAACTGTAATCACAGTTGCGTAAACATTAAGTGTTTTCATCATGTTACAGACGACAAATAAGGAATGTTTTCATTTGGTAGGTAACTCTTTGTTTTCGCATCTCTAATACAAAAAACAATAAATATTGTTTGATCGCCTTCCAGGTAATTTATCAGCTGTGATTGTTATTCAGAATATAACACCATTCACATTTTCAAATAAGTTTAAAATTAGAATTTATGTGCGGATTATTTTAGCTTTATTAATGTGTCTTACCCAGATATTCCTACGATTTGTTATGAAGGTTATTGACCGCAAACATATTCTATAGTATGGAAATATATGATCTCTCTTGAATTGATCGATTGCTAAGTATAGAGTATTTCAAAATACCACGCAACTGATGGTCATTGAACTTACCTACATTGATAATTATCGGGTAGGTACCCACACTTACTTGGATGACAGTACCTAACCTTGTCTTAAACGCTCACTACACGTGCAGTTATCTAGCAACACTAACGTATCGGCATATGCATAACCTTCGATCTGATGGACACTCCATGTCAACGCAGTACACAAAGTTATTATTCACAGAGATATAAGAATGTGAGCGTGTTACAAACAAGATTCCTAAGGTCAGGGTTTAGTGAAGTAACTCTTGATTCGGTTAACCTATTTCCCAAGAACAAATTCCCTTCTGAGTTCCAATTTAATGTTAACATTTCCGCACGGTTTTTTTATGCCGATTTTCTTTTGTTTATCTTGAAAATGTGTGTGTGTGTGTGTATACCCACCGTCTCTGTTTAAAAGCTGACAATCTTCAAATACTCATATCTACTAGTAATTGTGGAATTTGAAGGCATCCTCAGATTTATCATCTTCGATCCTTATGCCAATAGATCTATCTAACATCTTCCGATTAATAATCACCCTTCAATTATTCCCTTCGTATTTATTGTTTCTTGAAGAACGATGTAGAACTTCATGTTAAATAATTTAAAAAAAAACTAACTAACTAACCATCACGCCGTCTCCCCGAAGGGGTAGGAAGAAAGAATGGACTGCCACACTTTTATTTCCTGACATATTTCTCTCACTTCCTCAACATTCATATACCGTGTCATGCACGCGCGTCGATTTCTCTGACTCCTCACATGGCCGACATTCAATCCGACGATCAGTAGAAACAAGTGCAAACAACATAGCGATTCCAGTCAGAGCCAATAAAGCATGTTTCTATGATCGTGCTTTCAGCGTTGCGGGTCCGTTGGCGTGGAATAGCCTCCATGTTAGTATTAAGTATGAGGATAGTGACGTTAAATTTAAGAAACATCTGAAGACTGCACTGTTCGGTCAGTCATTTCCTAGTGCGCCCTTGGAGTAATTGATTTTACAAAACGGCGCACTTAAAATACAAATCATCATAATAATAATAATAATAATAATAATTGATTTATTTGATCGTGCCACGTTTTCCTCGGTCTTCCTCTATTTCTGGTTCTATTTACATCGCTAACATATAATTTTTTAACCATTCTTTTTTTATTCATCTTTCCACATGTCCAAACCATTTTAATGATCCTTTCATTATTAAGTTCATAACACCATCATTCGCACCGCATTCACTTCTTATATTTTCATTTTTTTTTTTAAATCAATATATTATATTCTATTCCATTTTTTGGCATCATGTTGGTTTATCTATTTGTGATCAGAATTTCTGCGCTTAGTTTTTTTAAATTCACAAATTTTTATTTTTATTCCTTGATATATAATATTTTTTAAATTGCTTTGCTTATTACAACGGTTATTTTTGCAAGTGTTTAAGAATATGATAGTCTAGCTTTATGCGGATAATATAACTACCGTACCCTAGCTAACGTTTTTATTTAATGACCATTGTTATAAAAATATATATATTTTTTGGCATATGAAACGGTTAGATGAAAAACGGTTGAACTGCTCGGGCAATGAGAATGAAATAATACTTTAGGAAATTCGAGGAAAACTTGGCACAAGCAAATCGATCAAATAATTTAAATCTGAGAATTGACAAGATGATAAATGCGCGCGGAACAATGAGTTCTAAAGTATCAAATCAGTGTATTTTTCTCTAAAGACATTACAAACATACTTTTTATGAATTAAAATACTGTTTTTTTTTCACTTTTGAGTTTGATTTTCTCAATATGTTTCGAAGGTTTTACACCTTCACTACTGGGAGAACGATATACACTGTTGAACTGAGATTATATCGTCCTCCTGATGATGATGTTAAACCTTGGAAAAATCAGTGAATTAATTCATAAAAAAAAATTCATTATGGACTTTCACTGTGTTAACGCCTTAATTTTATCAAAAATCGGTTATTTTCTAATTACTTCCGATGGCGATACATTTATTGCAAGACCTAAAACCTAAAGGTAAGAAGGAGTCTATCATTTTTCTATCTAGATCCGACACCTTCTTTGGACCATTCCTCATTGCCAGTCTGAAGAGATCAGTTAAAACGTTTTCTAGCTTCTGCTGGAGCTGGATTTTCTAGCTCTCTGGAGTACCTAGACCAGATTTGGAGTACCTAGACCAGATTTGCCGAGATATGGGCTGCACCTCTTATGCGGAGTTGAAGAGAGTTGCCGAGGACCGAGCGGAGTGAAAGAGGAGATGCGTCGCCTTGCTGCAGACCATTAGTTTGAGACCGGAGAAGAAGCTTCTGCTAAGAAATTAATTTTATTATTTAAATTTCATGGTTCATTATAAACAATGAAAATATTTTTTTTGAAAAAATCTTTTTTAAATGTGTATTTAGTTAATTAAAAAATCTTTTTCAAATGTATATGTGGAAAGCAACGGGAAACTACCACATATAAAGCTCAATTGGTATCCCAAGAACCAGCAAAAATGTTACACTTTGCTGCAAACCAATCCCATGGATTGAAACTAGAGGAACTAGAGGAGGATTTAGTTAAAATCCACTAATGTTTGTCTTCGACCCGTTTCGGCAGCTCACTGCCATCTTCTGAATCGCTGGATAGCTTCTGTTATATCCAATATTTGTTCCGAGATCGTCTTCAATATCTTATTCAAACTGGTAGTTTATTTACTTTTCATAAATTAGTGTTATGGATTCGAAGCTTATACATTATTAACTTCTTCTTTCGGTGCCGTGTCAGGTCCCACCAACGTTGGCGATCACTGCAGCAAAGGCATCTCTGCCCTGCGCCACTTGGAACAGATTCTGAACTCTCGTAATCACTGTCCGCTCTTTTATGTTCCGCAGCCAGGACAACTGCCTTCTACCAACTCTCCGACTTCACTCCACTTTACCTATAATATCAGTCGAAGGAGGTGGTATTTTTCTCCCCTTAGCACATGACCCAAATATAAGACTCTGGCTCTCTGTAGTACATTTGTACTTACCTCTGCAGACGACCTTCGTGGCCGAGTGGTAAGTGCATTGACTACCACCTCAAAGGTTCCGGGTTCGATTTACGGCGAGGGCATTGTGATTGTCACACTCTCTTTGGTCTGGTGTAGAATTTACGTGACAGTTAAATGCCGATAGATTAGCTACCTATCACATATCACGAGAATCACTACGATAGCTATAATACCCTTTACATCGATTTGGCCCATGCTGTCATGATATAATGAGCGATTCTAAAAATTAAATTAAATTAAAATTAATGTCCCTATCGGTTCACGGTATACGGAGCATTCTGCGGTATATCCACATCTCAAACGCCTCCAACCGGTTAATTACGTTCACTTTGAGTCCAGGTTTCGCAGCCATATAGTAGAACATACCATATATAACATTTAATCATTTAACTTAACCTGAAACTCCGACAAAGAATGATTAAATGTTACGTTACCAACAACACATTTAATTAAAAAAATTGTATCTCTTTGAACTGAACATGATTGATTAGCGTGTTGATATCTTTCTGTGTTTTCATTTTGCAAATTGAAAAATGTAAAAATTGGATGATATCACCATCCGCCGTGACTCGCTAATATCGGAGGAACATCGGTTCATTCGGAAGCAGATCTGTCACAAAAGTGCGCCGTGTTTATCTGACACTTGTCCTAGTTATATATTTTTTATTACTTCAACGAAATACATTCGGAAACGGCTGGGGAGAACACACAATAATATTATGTACGCTAAATGGCAGCAAGGCATGTAGCGGTGTTGCTATGCGGACAATATTCTGTTTTTGATGTGAAAATGTGGAAGTTTTTTTGCCAAATACGAATAATTTTTCAATTACGTAGTAATGTTTAATTAGCGATGAGTACACATACTCAATAGAAATTATCGATATATAATTGAAGACTGCAGGGGAAAAACAAGGAATGTCAGTAGAAGGTTAATTTGAATAAATTGAGAATAAAGCTAATCAAAGTCTATATATTTCTTAGCAATTAGCAATCGATTATCTGGCCATAGTCGATGACACACATAATTTTTGAATATGAAAATTTTACTGTGGATAGATACGTACAATTGCCGCTAGATGGCATTATTTTATTTATTTTTAATTTTAACTGACATTCCTTGTTTTACCCCTGTAGTCTTCAATTGTCTTCTGTTTCACGATATTTTATAGCCATAGAATTTATTTTTTCATTTTGAAATTGGAACATTATTTGAACATTTTGAAATTGGAACTGATTTTGCTGAAATCTCTTGATTGAAGTTCATCTGAAATAATAATGAAATAAAACGATGTTTATTTTAATACTTACTTCCACTCGAACAAGGACGTGAAACTTAACCACCCTACGTATTTGAACGTACGTGATACGTTCACTGTGACTGTACCATTCGCTATCCCGTATCACGTACGCGCCTGAGAAAAAGTAATGTACCTAAAATGTACAAACTGTTAGGGATATGCGCGTGTGCCAACAACACAAGAATACAAGTCTTCATAAATATTATAGTTTTAACAGGGGCGCGCGAAGTGTGCGACCGAGTATTTGAAGTTTCGTAATTTAAAAAAATAAAATTAATATATAATTAAATTTCATTAATAAAAAAAAAACTTTTTTTGCACGTTTCTCGAAAAATAACCCAAAGGTAGGGCGGTTAAATATGTATGAAAACGTCTGTTTTCAAGAAATTTTATTATATTTTATGAGAATAACACGTTTCGCCTTGCTAAGGCACGAGAAACATGCCGAGAAACTACGAGTGACCCAAAGAGCCATGGAAAGAGCCATGTTAGGAATAAGCCTAAGAGACAGAATCAGAAACGATATGGTGAGAGAAAAAAAAAAGGTCATTGACATCATCCACCGTCTAAAATGGCAATGGGCAGGTCACGTAGTCAGAAGCTCAGATGTAAAATGGACAAGAAGACTGCTGACTTGGACACCGTGGACGGCAAAGAGAAGTGCAGGGCGACCGCAACTACGGTGGAAGGATGATCTGAACAGACACGTCGGAATAACCTGGATGCAGTCAGCACAAAACAGTGACATGGAAGCGAATGGAGGAGGCCTTTGTCAAGGAGTGGACGAGAATAGGCCGAGGAAGAAGAAGAAGGCATTATCAAAAAATATATCATTCCTACAAAATATAATAAAATACACGTCTTTCTTAATATTAACTATTTAATATGGAGTTTAACATAATTCTTTAAGAAACAATAAATGTTATATTTTTGTATGACTTTTAAATTCATTGTAATCACGTGTCAAATTTAATATTTATCAATTAGCTTTATGGATATTAAGAAGGTTGTTAGTACCTACGTATCTAAAATAATATCGGGTTTACAAAAGTATCCTCTTGTTACGTAAACACCTGTTTTAAGTATACATTTTTGTGTACAAAGGGCCCTACTTAGAAGAGCTTACATCAACATCGTTTCCAGCGTCTTGTTATTACGCTTTCCATCAAGGTGACATAAGGAAATCTACTTATTATAGAGACACAAACGTAAGCTGGCGGTGGTGCAAATGTGAACTAAACGCCAAATGTCAATATGACAGATTTGAGTTTTTGTTTGCATCCTCGCCGTGATTTTTAGTTTTCTTTATTAATTTGAGACTCACAATGCCCAAAGTTATAAAATAGGTATAAAAAACACTATTCTAAAAGTTAAAGCCTTTTTGTGAAGAAGAACAGTGAATATTTGCACCATTAATTCTATTCGAAAAAGTCAACGCGCGTATTGGTAAAATGACAGATAATTGTTGTTATCCGTAGAGATTAAATAACCGATTTATGATTAATGTAGTATTATTCATTGATGGATCAAACTTATTCAAAATTATGTTGTTTGTTATTAAATTGTTTTTACATGTTTTATATTAAATTCTGTTATGTAAAATATTTGTTGAAATAAAATAATTCAAGGGTTTGTGGTTGCATATTTTGACTGCCACTATGAAAATTTTTGAGTAAAATAATTGTAAATTATTACATAAATCCCCCTCTCTCTCTCTTTTTCTCTCCCTCTCTCTCTCTCTCTCTCTCTCTATTTTTCTCTCCCCCCCCCCCTCTCTCTCTCTCTCTTTTTATCTCCCCCTCTCTCTCTTTTTTTTATCTCCCCCCCTCTCCCCCCCCCTCTCTCTCTCCCCCCCCTCTTTCTCTTTCTCTCCCTCTCACTCTCTAAAATAGAGGAAGACCGAGGGAAACGTGATTGTCGGAGAAATCGACGTGCGTGCATGACACGATATATGAATGTAAACGAAACGAGAGAAGTATATCAGGAAATAACAGTGTGGCGGTCCATTTTTTCTGCCTACCCCTTCAGTGAGACGGCGTGATGGTTAGTTAGTTATATGTTATTATCATTAATAAAGTGAGACAATGAGTACAATCCTCTTGTAAGCTTCTTATCAGAAGTTTTGAAAGTCGAACAAATTTTGTTTTCTCGTTGGATCATCTCTATTGAATTTTCGCTTTCGTTCAGGCCTATCAAATTCAATCATGTTATCATTTGAGGTTACACCTTTATCTTCTAACTCATATAAACTGAAACTAAATATCATTCGTAGCAAAGATATATGTGTGTGGTGTGTTGTTTGTGTGCGCGTGTGAGTGTGTGTAATTGTACATAGGTATACATATATGACGTGTAGAAGAAAACAGTCGTAATGGTAAAATTTCATGACATGTTACCTTGCTAAGGCTTTATCAAATGACGTTTTCATTCGTATTCATTGCTAATGTGATTCTGAAATCTATATACCAGTATATAAAACAAAGTCGTGTTAGTTACACCATTTGTAACTCAAGAACGGCTGGACAGATTTTGATTTGTTGGATTTGTCTCCGTCCCGAATAGCAGAATAAGTATTAAAACATCGGAAAGAATCGACCCGGGTGCATCCCATCCAGCAAATATAATAGTTTAACAGAAAGTTGTGCAACAATCATTTCGATTTACTTCAACAAAGCAAATCCCTTGCTGCCATGTGAATTACATTCATATCAATGTAATTCAAATACTTTTCATTTTGATTTTTGCATAATAATTGATCTTAATTAATTTCGAGTCTTCATTTAACTTAATAAATAACTGAATTTAATTCATCTAATAAGTTAATACAACATTTATTGATTCTGAGGCGGTACGAAGTTCGCCGGGTCAGCTAGTAAGTAGGTTATATTTAAAAGTCAGCTGCATTCTTTCAATTAATTGTTTCCAATAGTTTGAATATAGAATATTGCATTCTTATTTCAGCTATACAATGATGCGTGATGTTTAAAAAAAGCGTATTCGTAGAACGCATTCGATAGTATGTTAATTAAGCTGAAAACAAGCATTAATTAGAAAATACGTGGAAACGGGTCAAAAGCCATCTCCAGTTCTTAGAAATTTAATTTAAACCCGAAGGTCTGCCATCGGGCTCGCTGCGCATTCCTCCTTATTACTCCCTTGGACTACTTGCCTTCTGTTTAATATTCTTCCCCTTCTTCTGGTGCCGTCTCGCTCTACTCTCCTGGGACCCAACTTTTGTTCGATGACCTTGTTTCTAAGTGGATTATTGCTGTGTATCTGTTACACCATTATCTGCACGCGCCAAGGATGCTTCAAGTGAAAATGCTGTGATAGTTCGTAACGTTCGTTCGTGTAGTTCAATTTATTTCTTAAAAATAAAATATCGTCCAAATGTTCCCTGATTTGATATCTCATGAGAGAGTGTCATGTCCATCCTGTAATACATTGATCATGGCACGCCATGTGCTCTTGTCACCCGTCAGTCTCCAGACTGCAGCTAACGAGAGACAAGTCAGTTCCCTGATTTGATCGGAGCACCTTAGTGGTCGTCGTTGTGTTCGCTTTCCCTCCACTTTTTCCATGATGATCAAATCAAATCAAATCAGTTTATTAACTCAAAAGACATTACAAACAGCAAAATGTTTACATCTATTAAGTACAGGTAAAATATTATAAAAATACAACATAATACCAGTAACGTATTAGAGATGGTTCGACATTAGGAAGATACTTTCTAAAGTCAAGAGTATTTGTCTCCTGAACGTACCTTCATTAATATGAAAGACGTCGATCTCCAAGGAGAGCGCATTCAGCAGACGACTTGCTCTTCCCACCGGTGTCACCAGAGGCAGATTGGTTCTGGTGGCCGGTAGGTAAAACAATCTGTGCTGTCGCTGACGGAGAAATCTATCAGGTGATGAGCTTCTAAAGGTTGTCCTGATCTCTCCGGGCTATGTGCCCAAAATATCTGAGTGACAAAGTATTCTTGGGACTTTATAACACTCTTTCACCCGTAATCGCATACAATTAGTGTAATAATATTTCACGTACCGCCACTCCAATTGACATACATTTTATTGTCCATCGCGTGTTTTATCTTAATAACATTTTATCTTAGCACACATGAATCATTACACTTTAATCACCCAGAGCTGCGAATTTTTCAACAAAATTCACAATAATTCCAAGTTAATACTAAATTTGTATTTTTTATGTAGTTTTTTATTGTATAATAGTAATTAATTAATTTTGTCATGCCATTTTTTCCTTGGTCTTCCTCGACTTATTTTTCAATTTACACTACTTGTATAAATAGGTATATATTTTTATGTTTTTAAATTATATATCCCATCTATTCGTCCCGAAATGCACCTATACCCGGAATGACTAGACTTGCAAACTCCTGTCAAGACTTAGATTTTTTTGGAAAACCTAAATTCTTTTCTGTCTAAACTTTAAAAGTATCTACATTCACCAAACCCTTCTTCTTCTTCTTCGCGTGCTGTATCAGGTCCCCCCGACGTTGGCAATCACTCCGGCGAAGGCTTCTCTATCTTGCGCAACCCGGAACAGCTCCCCCACATGTCTCATCCCGGTCCAGTCTCTTATGTTACACAGTCAAGCCTTCTACCAGGACTACGCTGCCCCTCAATTTTTCTCATCAGTATTAGTTGGAGCAAACTGTATTTATCTCCCTGCAGGATGTGACCCAGATATGAAATCTTACGGACCTTAACGTCTTTTAGCAGTTGTCTACTACAATTGGCTCTCCTCAAAACCTCCAAATTGCCGACGAAATCTGTCCACGGTATGCGAAGCATTCTTCTGTGCAACCACATTTCGAATGCTTCCATGGTTCATAGTGTGCACTTTCAGGGTCCAAGTCTCCGAGCCATAGAGTAATACAGACCAGACATTGCACTTCAACATTCTCTGCCTTAGTTTTAAGTTCAAGTTGTCATTCCAGAATATTGATCTCATTTTGTTGAATGAACTACGGGCTGCTTCGATCCTGCACTTCACTTCCATATCTGGGTCCATAGATGATGTAATCAAACTGCCCAGGTACTTAAAGTGTTCAAAACCAAAGGCATAATTTCTGCAAACCAGCTAAAACTTATACTTTTTGTTGTCACTACCTTGTAACCCTACCACTATTGTTAGTCGTGTTCATATTGCTTATCTCTAGTACATTTATTTATTAATACTTTCTTCTTTAATGATCTAAATATTCTCAACTTGTCTTGGGCTTAATTTTTACTGTTACTTTATTAAAAAGTTCAATCTGTATCAGCAAAAAAATTATTCCGATAGTATCAAAATAAATACGTCAAATCATATTAGTGAATCATACGCCATAGAAAAAAAATAAAATAGATATCCCTTTAAACTGCAAAGCCTCCCTCTTCTTCTTGCTCGTGTCAATGCGAATCGAAACTGCAATATAAGATACAGTTTTATTTTTAACGTCGGACCGACGATAAAGCTTAGCCCCGATATTATTATAATGCTCCCGAGCGCCCTTGAGGTGCGCTCTGTTTCTATTCTAGTTCTTATTCTTCAGAATGTTCCGCATCGTTTTTGTTCAAATCTGGCTTCGTACTCGTGACTCATTCTCAATTATTATTCTCGAACAGATGTAATGTAATTGTGCATACATACTCGGCTGTGGTTATCTTTCACATCATATGCTCGTTTTTTGTTTGATTGTTTTCACTTATATAAACATCCGTTTTACCATGGCAACTGTATCGCTCGCCTTTGTAATCTTGTTACGTATACTCAGCGCGATAAAAAAATGACTGTTTTTAATATATATTTTTACTAACTAACTTACCATCACGCCGTCTCCCCGGAGGGGTAGGCAGAAAGAATGGAACGCCACACTGTTCTGTCCTGACATACTTCTCTCGATCCCTCTACATTCATACATCTTGCTATGCACGCACGTCGATTTCTCCGACTCCTCACGTGACCGACATTTAATATTTGATTCATTTGATCGTGCCACGTTTTCCTCGGCATTTTTATCTCCGTTCACGCCGTTTACATATACCTTCTTTACCATTCTGTCTTCACTCATTCTTTCCATGTGTCCAAACCATCTTAATGACCCTTTCATTATTATGTTCATAACACTTTCATTCGCACCACATACACTTCTTACACTTGCATTTGACACTCTATCATATACAGATTTGCCACACATTCGTCTTAGAGATCTCATTTCTACTGCATTTATTCTACTTACATCCTTCGTTTGGCAGTTCCATGCTTAAATTACGTATTCCATTAATTATAACCATCGTCTAGAGCAGTGGTTCCCAAACTTGTTTGTCCCGTGGACCCCCTGCTGATTTATTTTATTTTGTGCAGACCCCCTACTTCCGTAATTTTTTTTTCAAATTCACCTAACTATATAATGAGTTTTTGAAGCTGAATACCAATGAATCTGGAATTCGTTTTCGACCTATTTTTTTGCTCATCCGTGATTTTCACAAATGAGCAAAAAAAAGGTCACCTCCGATTTCGCCCGGCTGATTTTCACAATGGGCTAAAAAAAACAAAAAGGTCGACGTTAAACTTGACGTGGTTCAGGGACCCCCAAATTAACTTTAATTTTCCGCGGACCCCTTGAATGAACCGAGGGACCCCTGGGGGCAGTACGGACCACTTTGGGAACCACTTGTCATGAGTTATACGATTTATTTTTCTTGGCAGTACTAATTAATGTTTGGCAAACGAGAAGGCGACAATATATTTTTTGTATTTCACCATTTATTTATTATCATAATGAAACTATTAAATTTGATTTATTATTTCTTGAATGTACAACTCTGTATTAAGGATGCTGGAATTTTTATTATTATTTTTATTTTATAGGGATAATAATTTTCTTGATTCGTAATCTGAACATAAATTTTGCGACCCTAAATTATATTTTTTACAAATTTAGGGGACCCCAAAATATTTTTTGTTAAATTGAAAAAAAATTATGAATTAGTTTTTAACTAACTAACTAACTAACCATCACGACTTTCCCCGAAGGGGTAGGCAGAGAGGATGGATCGCCACAATGCTCTGGTCTGGCGCACCTCTCGGGCTCCCTCCACATTCATACATCGTACCATGCACGCACGTCGATTATTCCGACTTCGAATGTGACCGCCTTTTAGTAATTGATTAATTTGGTCATGCCATATTTTCGTCGGTCGTCCTCAGCTTCTTTTTCCACTCACGCTGCTTGTGTACAACTTTTTAACCATTCTACTCTCATCCATTCGTTCCATATGTCCACACCATCTCTGGGATCCTTTTTTAATTTTATCCATGATGCAGTCATCTGCCTTAAATTTAGTTTTTTAGGGTACAAAATCAAATGAGAGGGTGTCCAGTCACAAATTCGAAAGAAAAAATAAATTATTCGTTATGTGGTATATTGCGAAATATATAATATTAAGAACAGTACTTGAAACGACCTATGTCAATTATGAGGTAAACATAATTCTATACATCAGAATGTTTTATCGAACCCTGAGCATTGCATTAATTAAGACGATTTGCATTCTAACTAGTACTCTGTGATTAAATGCAATTCGTATAAATTACTTGATTAAAAAAAAAACGTTATCGATCGCTTTTGTTTAACGACCTCTACTCTGTATTTGTTTATTTTTAATCGAATATTATCGGTGGAACGTTTTTTGTAATATTCGACGTTTAGATAAAATGGTTTTTAATCTCGACATTGAGTATTTCTGCTTCCTTATTGTTTACACATATATACTTACATTAAGAAGCCTATTAAAAATGTTGTGTAAAAACGGAATAGATTAAATTCTGTAACCGAAACCAAAAGAGTTTTTAACATTTTTTAAAAATTATTGTATAATATTTATGTTTTGACGAGTTTTTTAAATACTCATTTGTTTCCTAATTTAATGGAAGTTTTTTTTAAATCAGTATAAACATAAGTATCATAACTGACTAACTAACTAACCATCACGCCGTCTTCCCCGAAATGAACTGCCACACTTTTCTTTCCTGACATATTTCTCTCGCTTCCTCTACATTCATACATCGTGTCATGCACGCGCGTCGATTTCTCTGACTCCTCACATGGCCTACATTTAATATTTGATTTATTTGATCGTGCCACGTTTTCCTCGGTCTTCCTCTATTTCTGGTTCCATTTACATCGTTAAACTATTTTTTTTTTACCATTCTTTCCATATGTCCAAACCATCTTAATGATCCTCTCATTATTTTGTTCATAACACCATCATTCGCACCGCATTCACTTCTTATATTTTCATTCGACACTCTATCGTACACAGAATATCTACAAATTCGAAGAAATGAGAGATCTCATTTCTACTGCATTTATTCTACTTTCATCCTTCTTTTGCCAGTTCCATGATTCGTAAGCATAAGTATAATCATAATATAAGTTTCTGGATTATTTTGAATTTTATTATGATTATTGTTGTATGACAATAGTGTAGAAAGAGAATAATAATTTGTTATGATTAATTATGTAATTTTAACGTGAATATCAAATGATTTACAATACATAAAAAGTTAAACTTATTACTGATTATGATTATACAGTGAACCAAGTTTATAAGGGGTTGAAATTCTTTACTTCCTTGAATATTTCACGGGTTGTAACTAGTACATAATATGTAATGATAACCATTATCTTGTATTTTTTGTAAACGGTAAGTGGTCATGCCCATATACTGTCCCTATAGGCATCACCAAAATCATGCTGTCTTTACAACAACTGACGTGCTGACGCTTTTCTAATCTCGGATACTCTTTTATTGAAATGAAACATAAATTCGAAAGTAAAGTCAAGATATACAAGGCATGCGTCCGCCCCATCATGACGTATTGAATAGAGGGTCAGAGCCGATACCAATAGAATTAAGAACCTTCTTAGAGTAGCAGAAATGCGAACCCGCTCCATCACAGGCAAAACCCTCAGAGATCGGATCAAAAATGTAACGATAAGGTCTGTCTGTGGTGTTGACGACATAGGGGAAGTTGTTGGACATATGTTGGAAGGACATATGTTGGAAGGACATATGTTGACGACGATGGGGAAGAGGCAAAGGGCCCTTAGAATACAAGAATTGCAAAAGTTGTTAAAGATGAAAACCCTAGCAGCAAAAGACTACCAGGAAGGCTGCCAAAAAGATGAAGAGATGTCTGAACATCATCATCCCAGGACAACTCGCCGTCACAAAAGGTCATACGACTAATTGTATCTCAATAGAGACGAAGATGTTTTTTTTTATTTTTTAAACAGAATATGGTGGTCGAGGCGTTTACAGGACTTATGACCTATCATTGGTTGGGTTAAGCGATCGCTTAATGTTAACAATTAATGGGGAATGTTGTTAACAAAAAGCGATCGCTTAACCCAACCAATGACAGGTCATAAGTCCTGTAAACGCCTCGACCACAATATTCTGTTTCCAATAAAAAAAAACAACTTACATCCTCGTCTCTATTGAGATACAATTAATCCTTAAAAATGATTAACGCGTAATGGGTAAAATCCAGTATTTGTCTACAAATATTGGTAACATTCAGGTCATACAACCTAAACTAAGAGGAAGAAGAGGAAGAAATATAAATTATGAATCTAATACATTAATAAGTGGCGATGAAGTTCGCAACCCATCACATCGCGTCTCTCGCGATGGCGAAAAGAGAAGGATGAAGTGCCCCATCGATTAAAGTGTGGCAGTCCATTCTTTCTGCCTACCTTTTCGGGGAGACGGCGTGATCGTTAGTTAGTTAGTTACAATTAATGTAATTTCGATACTTATGTTTAATAAACCAATTCAAATCTGAAGAGTAGCAGTTGTTACAGTTCTTGTATAAAATAATTACTAAAGCTTAGTTCGGTGACATTGAATGTTCTTTAATTATTTCATATTGTTCAACTTTGGCCTTTGCTAGCCGGGCCGAAGGTCTCCTCCAAGAGAATGTAGCTCCATCCGAGCTCAGCAGTGTTGGAATATTCTTAACTGCATTTTATATAATAAATGCTATTAGTTTGTGTAAATACTAACTGATTTCTATGTATGGAAGCGAAGCATGGAACTGGCAAAAGAAGGATGAAAGTAGAATCAATGCAGTAGAAATGAGATCTCTTAGACGAATGTGTGGATACTCTCTATTTAGGTAGTATGTTTACAAGAGATGGACGGGCGAGTGGAGAGGGATATTGAAAGAAGGGTTGGGGCAGGCAACAAAGTGAATGGTGCACTTAAAGTTGTCATCGCAAACAAAAACCTATCCAAAAAAGCTAGAATGGCAGTGCACAATGGTGTTCTTCTACCGACCCTTATGTATGGAAGCGAAGCATGGAACTGGCAAAAGAAGGATGAAAGTAAAATAAATGCAGTAGAAATGAGATCTCTTAGACGAATGTGTCGATACTCTGTGTATGATAGAGTGTCGAATAAAAATATAAGAAGAATTTTTGTTTAATTATTTTTTTTTTTTTAATAGGATTTACGAATTGGGAAATAATGGAACTACCTCAATTTTATCTAAGAGTCAGATTTTTTTAATTTTTTTTTTTAAACTTTTACATTTCCAATGACAATTTGAATAAATTCTTCAATAATATTTTTAAGTTCTTTCTGGTGTTGGATTGTTTTAAGTGCCTAATTACAGTAAATTAAAAAAATCAGTGGATAACGTGGAATAAAAATTAAATAAACACAAATGTCCGGATCGTCCAGCTGACGACAAGTGCACCATCTAAAATAACATTATGAATGTGTTAAATTATTTTTCTTTGTTATTTTATTTTATATCATTGTATTTCAGAAAATTTGTTTTAGATTTATTATGTAGACGTTGAACGATCGAAGTGTGCGCGGGAGATGCCTTTTGGTGGCGATGAGGTTCGCAACCCATCACACCGCGTCTTTCGCGATGGCGAAAAGAGAAGCATGGAGTGCCGCATCGATTAAAGTGTGGCAGTCCATTATTTCTGCCTACCCTTTCGGGGAGACGGCGTGATGGTTAGTTAGTTATGTTTGAACCCCCTCGACAAATGTCACACTGCGAGTTATCTTTCGCAGTTCGCGATGTAAGATCGCTGATAGTTGTCATGGAGTGCTATTTGTTCTCCAATGTAAACTGAATTACCGATAGCAATCTGACACGACAAAGAGCAAACTGCTACATTCTGTATGACATTCACAGTTACTGCGAGTTGCAGAGACAGTTCGTTTGTTCGCTGTTAGCGTTCTGTTTAACCAGGCCTTAAGGGATCGAATCAAAATGAATTTTGTACTGTAACTTTAGCAATTTAAACATTTCAATAAATGAATTGATCAATAAATATGTACGAATATATTATAATGATTTTTCCAATTTTGAGTTTATTTTTCTCGACATGTCTCGAAAGCTTACGCCATCATCATCGGGAGAACGATATAAACTTACCAAAGTTATTACAAAATGAGTGCAAGAACCTAGAAACATAAATATATAACATGTGTTAGTTATCTTAACTCTTAGAATCCTATACACTGCATTTGCAGTGGCGAAAAAGCGTGCCCGCGGTCCTTTACACTGCAATTGCAGTGTTAGATCTGTACTTGGTTTTGTCATCATGTAACATCTCTACCAGTTAGTTTAAAACAAAAGTAAAAATGTCATTTCATCAAGTATGGTCTTGGCTTCATGTTGGCATTCACAGATTTTTCTTTATACTCAGGGTTTAATTTAAATAAATATTTTTTGTCAGATGTAAATCGTACGGGCTGAACTGGAATACTTACACAGTCACGCGCGGGCTTGAGTGTATGGCGGTACGAGTCAGATTTCAATGTTTTCGTTATCTTTAGGGTGCCCATATGTTATGGACGAGAACCGAGAGCAAGAAACTGTTTAGATTCTTCTAAATGGTAAAGTTTGTAATGTATTGCTTGAAAGGATGTGATTTGAAAATATGTGTAATCTGACAGTTTTGGTATTTATAACTACGATTGTGTTAATTTAAGAAAAATTGAAGCATTAACCTTTTGGATTTCCATTCCATCCAAGACGATTTTTTATGAATTAAAAAAATATGATTTGTTAGTTAATTTTTTTTCGATATGTTTCATTGGAAAAATTTATAAACGGTATGAAAAATTATATAATTATATCGACATGTTTCGAAGGTTATATAGGTATAAAACCTTCCAAACATGTCGAGATAAATAAAGTAAGAAGTGGAAAAAATAATGTTTTAATTTATTAAAAATTGATGACAGTGTTTTATTTCAATAATTTAAATTTTACCAATTGATAATGATGAGATTGAAAGATTTATCTTAAAAAAATATATTTTTATTATTTGAAATTTCTTGGTTGAAATTGTAAAAAACGAAAAAAAAACATTAAGACTAACCGGATGACATTTCTTGCGTAATATTCCCTTGACTCCTAATACAAAAAAAAATCGTTGTTCTTGGAATTTTACGTATACGAGAGTATATCACAACGCCCGCCCGAAACAAGTCCAAACACGAACAACGTGTAGTCACCTACTCGTATGTTTACACAGCGCGGCTGCGATAGTGTGTGTGTACGCGGCAATAATTTCGTAGTGTTTATTTAAAAATTCTATAATTAATTACCGAAATAGTAACATGATATTCAAAGGACTCATTATTTTAGTGAGAAGTACGTTCTCGGGTCTTGTGAAAGAATTTTTACGATAATCCATATCGTTGATTAGATACGAGTGTTTCTTTTTGTGGATGCTGCGTAATATGGTATTTTTTTAGATAAAAACACTTGAAAAAAACTTGTTTCAGTATTGAAAGTACATCTTTTATTATTTATAAAGATAGATTATAAGTTAATAGTTAATTTGGCATTTTTATTTTTTCGTTGAAAGTCTTATTTTACTCATAATTAATTATTGTATGAGAGCGTTCGGAATGTCAAAATTTACGCCGTTTCAGGAGGACAGTTATTGAAAATTCGCCCAGTGTCCTAAGGGTTAAGCAGAGTATCAGGGACATTACGAAACAAATATAACTAAACTAACTGACTAACTAACCATCACGCCGTCTCCCCGAAGGGGTAGGCAGAAAGAATGGACTGCCACACTTTTCTTCCTTGACATATTTCTCTCGCTTCCTCAACATTCATACATCGTGTCATGCACGCGCGTCGATTTCTCTGACTCCTCACATGGCCGACATTCAATATTTGATTTATTTGATCGTGACACGTTTTCCTCGGTCTTCCTCTATTTCTGGTTCCATTTACATCGTTAACATATATTTTTTTTACCATTTACTAAACAAATATTAATGGGTTAAATTTTAAAAAGGATTTTTTTAATGGAATTTTTGAGTTGAGGGTGTTTTATTGCTCTAAAGCTATTGATTTAGTGAAGGGAAAGTTCATATTTTAAGACAAAACACATTGACAATTGACACACAACTTGAAAAAATAAACTATTTATAAATAACGCAAATGTGATTTTTAGCACATAACTAAACAACTAACTAACCATTATGCCGTCTCTCCTAAAGGATAGGCAGAAAGAATGGACGACCACACTGTTCTTTCCTGACATATTATACTTCTTTCGATTCCTCAACATTCATACATCGCGCCGTGCACGCACGTTCTTTTCTCCAGCTCTTTCTCTATTTCTTGTTCCGTTTACATCGTTAGTATATACATTCTTTCTTCATTTATTCATTCCATGTGTACAAACGATCTCAATGATCCTTTCATTATTTTTTTCATAACACTGTCATTCATATATTTGCATTTGGCACTATTATATACGGATTTACCATACCTACATTATTCTAAGATCATGTCTACTGCATTTATTCTATAATACATTCACCCATCTTTTTCCAGTTCCATCTTATATAGGGTGTTTTTTTTAGAGGTTTGGTTTTATGTCAGTACGTTTTGCCATTTTATATGAATAGACTGACGTCAGAACAGCGCTTGCAAATTGTGCAAATTTATTTTGAAAATCGTGGTTCGGTTCGCCAAACTTATCGTGCACTACGTCTATTTTACAGCCGACATAATCGTCCATCCGATTAAGTTGTTTGGGAGACCATGGATCGTTTTCGCATCACGTACACTCTAGTGGATAATGCGCATCCACAAAGACGACAATTTTCGAAATTTAATTTCACGATTGCGCTTCATTCGAGCTAGCCGTGGCGCTCATATGCCCAAAATCGTATTTAAACAATAATGGCCTAAAATTATATATTAAATAAAGCCAATATCATAGACATTAATATTATTTTCATGTGTTTTTTTTTTCATTTTGAATATGTATTGTATACCTCTAAAAGAACACCCTGTATTAACAATAATTATAGAAATTATAGCGAATTTTCCCGGATTTCCACAATTAAAATTAGGAAGTGTGCACAATCCCAAAATATTGCAATAATTGTCTAACCTTTATGTATGAGCAGGTCGGTTCAGTTTCTCTTTTTCATGTACGCGATTCTTGGACAGTTAAGACCGCAATATTTGATTAGATATAATAGTTATAGACGAAAGATAATGATCGCTTATTGTTTGCTCAGCGCTCAGTGTCTCTCATTTGTGTCCACTTATCGCCAGATACGCCATCTTTATAGCATGTAATTACATTGTTACTTTCCATATCTGGTTTTAAATGGTATTATTGTAATTTCAGGCTATTATTAAAAAGGATTGGATTTCATATCGGAAAATTAGCTCACCCACGCGTTTATTGCATACGCACGTGTTGTAGAGTTTGTTTAAACACTTTATTTAAAATAGAAATTAATTTCAAAATTGAGACAAAAACATATATCGAGACACAAAAGCCCTTCATCATTTTAGTTATAACTTACTTACTTCTTACTTCCTTCGCCCAACCTAGCCAGGTCAACCAGAACATTGTCCATTAGGCGCTGTCTAGGCCTTCCTAGAGGTCTTACTCCAGTCGGTCTAGACGCGTACAGGGTCTTGATTGCTCTGGTCTCTTTGGCTCGGCATACGTGCCCAATCCATGCTAGGCGACCGGCTCTCACGGTGCTCGTTATAAGGCGCTGCTGGATCATCGTACGGATCTCTTGGTTGGTCCTATGCCTCCAAGTTCCCGCTGCAACAATGGGTCTATGTCCCAGGATAATTCTAAGTATTCTATTTTAGTTATAACAAATGCATAAAACTTTCGAAAAATTTATTTTAATGAACGAAATAAAAATATGTTCTTTTAGATGGTGCACATCTTGTCAGCTGGACACGTATCCACCGGTCTAATAATTAATTAAAAAAATTAAATAACTGTAACTAGGCATTTCAAACAATCTAACTCCAGCAATAACATCAAAATGTTATCTTACTATACATACAACTAGTTCAATCAACAAAATTTAAGTTTAAGGCATATATTGAGGACAGGTAAAACATAATATTGTAACCAGGAACGCATGAGAGACGGTTCGACTTTAGGAAAAAAAGATACTCTCTAAAGTCAAGAGTATTTGTCTTCTGAACGTACTTAGTTATTATTTTATGTAAAAAAATGATTTATTCCCGTGATTTATTAACTTGTTTTCATAATTTTTCACGTGTATTTAAGTAATATTCTCAGAAACGAATATGTACGGAATGCTATTTACGATTTCATAAACTTATTCTACGAATGCACTATACCTACAGCTTTCTGTTTATATATTTTTAAATTCTGAGAATAAACGCTGCTTTAGCAAACAATAGTCTCACCGGTCAATCAATAAATATAAGTAACTTTAATGGCATTAAACACGTTTTATATTTTATTATTAATACATTAGACTAAGTGTTAATAAAATACAGCGAGCAACATATATAGAGTATGCTTGCACTGAATATAATATTTTATTGACAAATCAACGGCCTTTGTGGCAGAGTGGTAAGAGCTTAGACTGCCACACCGAAAGTCCCGAGTTCGATTCCCGTCGATGGCAGACCAGGTCACCAGGTTGACTTCTCTTACAATGACTTTTCTAAGGCCTTTGATACCGTCGACCATGATTTACTTCTGGGTAAGCTCTTCTAAGTATCTTGTATTCCTAATGTCAAAGAATATGTAGTTTTAAATGCTTACAAACATACTCCTCACTGTAAGCCAGAAGATCCAAGTCCAAGTCCATTAAGACATGAAGTATCTTAAGTGGTCAGATAACACAATAAGTTGCAATTTAAACAAAAATACACAATCACAGATAATTAGCTCGTTATAAACGTGAATATAGATATGTAAGTATGGAGAAAATCATATTCTAAAATGTCAACGAATGTTTCCTCGTTACATCCTAGAGATTTCGCTATTTCGGTGGTCGTAATAATTGAGTTCGCCTGTAATGTAAAAAAAAACCGATCTCTACTTGTTAAGTATACTCTGATTTACTCAACATACAGGTATTATTGTAAATTTTATCACTTGCGATTGAATTACACTTATACGAATGCAAGATAATAAAAGTTTTTTTTTATATGGCTTAGATAATGGACTTGCTAATGTTATCAATAATCTTTGTATTGTATTTGAATGAAAAGTGTATTCGTTTGATAACGGACTTGAATTTAATCGAACAATGGAACGTGTGAATATGTTTTCATTTGAATTTTTCATCAACTAGGTCAACACGTACGTGGCAGGGGCTCGATTATTTACAAGGCGTTGACGTTTAAGTTTATCATAGGAGAGTATTATTTTTTCTATACGAGTCTTCTTGTACAGTCCAGACCAGAGGTTTCCAAACTTTTTTGTCCCGTAGACCCCTTGCCGATTTCTTATATTTTGTGTAGACCCCCTGCTTTCCTAAAATAGATTTTTTTTTCAGGCCAAAAAATATCCGAAACAAAAAAGCCGGAATTCGTTGTGGACCTTTTTTTCTAGCTCATTGGGGATATTTGTCGGTCGAAACGTTTGGATCGCCAACGATTTCGATATTCGTTTTGCGTTTCAATATTCGATATTCCCTATTTACGTCTCATGGACCCCCAATTTTTTTTTCAATTGTCGTAGACCCCTTGCAAGTTGTCGTAGACCCCTGGGAGTCTGTATAGACAACTTTGGGAATCACTGGTCTAGACGTTTACTCTTAAGGGATCATATATTTATAACTTTTCCAAAAATCTTTTTTTTTACATTTTTCGAAATCGAAATCAAATCAAATCAAATCAAATCAGTTTATTAACTCAAAAGACATTGCAAACAGAAAAATGTTTAAGGCATCTATTGAGTATAGATTAAATGTCAAAAATACAACATAGTACCAGGAACGCATTAGATATGATTCGACATTAGGAAGACAAGATACTTTCTAAAGTCAAGAGTATTTGAATTCAATATGAAAGACGTCGATCTCCGAGGAGACCGCGTTCAGCAGACTAATTGCTCTTCCCACAGGTGTCACTAGAGGCAGGTTGGTTCTGGTGGCCGATAGGTCAAATAATCTGTGCTGTCGCTGTCGGAGAAATCTATCAGGGACAAAAAGACCAACATCCTCTAGCATGGCCGAGTTCTCGTAATATCCCCTGATAAATTTAAAGAAATGGGTAATGAGATGCTCATCTCTTCGAAGCTGTAATGAATTGGTTCCAAGAATATGTTTTTCAAAATTGTAACCGTTGAGATTAATAACCCTTATATCAATAACTATAAAAGTATTTTCATGAAAAAAAAAACAGCCTTTTTTTCGACCCCTTAAGGTCCATTTACACCGGACAGTGACCGAACCGACGCCGTAACGTCACCGTAATAGCCTTGAATCTCACCGACTCGTTATCTCAAATTCTTTAATAAAATCACCATCAGGGGATAGCTCTCCGTATCTTATGAACTACCTCGACGGCGATTTTATTATACTATTTGAGATAACGGATCGGTGAGAATAAAAGCAATTACGGTGCTGTTACGTCGTGCTAATCACTGTCCAGTGTAAATGGACATTTAATCTCTCTTTGTGCGGCTGACTACATTTGAAGCCCAAAAAAAATCTCATACTGGAGCTGACTACATTTGCAGCTCATAAATTATTGTATTAAATAAGCTTTCTCACTATATTTCCTTAATAATAAATTAAACGTAATATTATGATGAACTGAAACAAGATGATTGATCAGCAAATGTAGCTAGCCACCGTTCAAGACCATTTCTTTTGGACTGGCAATGGGCCAATGGAATACCATTCTTAACGTTATTCTATCAATATTTAATTTTAAAAAAACATTGTGAATGTTAATCACTCCATTGGTGATATTCAACTGACAAAGCAATAACGCCGATATTCCATAGACAACAAGATTCAACATGATTCATCATGTCACCTCACATGTGCCATATGACCGCAGCGACAAAGTTCTGTTGTCTCGTCAGAGGTGACTTACGTCCGTTAAGGGTTAACACGTTGACTGCCGACCACGCGTTTGTGCGTGATAAGGGAAGTAAAGGGAACGCTGATCACGCAAATGCGCGTCATAAAAGTATGTTATTTCTTTTCGTCTATAAAAAAGGCATTCCCAGTCTTCACTCTCTTCTTAGGGCGGCAGAAGAACCTTTTATTGTACCTACGCATAAGGATTTGATGACATGCTTTCAGACAGATAGTAAATCATCATAATTATCGTCTTTTTCTTTTCGTTTTTCTGTTGTCGGTTGTTGGTCGGTTTTAATATTGGATGCAGCAGGTTTCAACGATAAAGGATCTTGGTATTGTTTATGAAAGTAGGCTGACTTTCCATGCTCACATCGAGAGGATATGTGGAGTTGCACTGAAAATGTTGGGATTTATTCTCCGAACTGGTAGAGTTTTCAAGAATCCCTATGTTTTGCGAATTTTGCATCACTCATTGGTCCGGAGCCAGCTCGAGTGTGGCTCGGTGATATGGAGTCCCCACGAAGCGAGATACTCGCTCATGTTAGAGAGGGTTCAGAAAAGATTTCTGAGATATCTTGGTATTGTTTATGAAAGTAGGCTGACTTTCCATGCTCACATCGAGAGGATATGTGGAGTTGCACTGAAAATGTTGGGATTTATTCTCCGAACTGGTAGAGTTTTCAAGAATCCCTATGTTTTGCGAATTTTGCATCACTCATTGGTCCGGAGCCAGCTCGAGTGTGGCTCGGTGATATGGAGTCCCCACGAAGCGAGATACTCGCTCATGTTAGAGAGGGTTCAGAAAAGATTTCTGAGATATGTTTTACATGAGAGAGTTTGATAGCTATCCGTGGCTTTATCCCACTGCATTCCTCTTGGGCATGCTGGGGACCAATAGTTCACAGATAAGAAGGAATGGGTGCAGACTTTTCCATTTCTTCAGACTTATCAGGGGATTCTTTGAGAATTCCGTCATCTTTATGTTCCGGATGGTTATCTTCGACAGCGTCAGCACACACTGTTTTATCTCCCAGCATGCAGAACCAACCTGCCACTGGTGATGCCGGTGGGGAGAGCAATCAAACTGCTGAACATGATCGTTTCGGAGATCGATGTCTTTCATATTCGTGAAAGTACGTTCAGAAGACAAATACTCTTGACTTTGGAGAGTATCTATTCCTAATGTCGAACCATCTCTCATGCGTTCCTGGCATTATTTATTTTACCTGTTCTCAATATATGTCTTAAACTATAAAAATGGTTTGTAATAGCTTTTGAAAAAATAAACTGATTTGATTTGATTTGAAAACATGTGTGTTGAATCCATGCTTAGAGCTGCTGCACCCGAAGTTAAAATAGACTAGTGTTAGGAAATCATGACTCATGAGCCATTACTAGGTATCATCATACAGAGCAGTCACTCCTGCTAGCAGAAAATAGTAAACACGCTTGTTTAGTGGTTTTACTTGGATTTAATTTATATTCTCTTCTTCTTCTTTTTGTCCTGTCACACCTCCGTGGTGCATAGGGCCTCAAGGAATCTTCTCCACCCGACTGTATCGACCGATTTATATTAATTGTGACAAATTTGTTTCTGAGGATTAATTGTATCTCAATAGAGACGAAGATGTAAATAGTTTTCTGGAAACAGAATATGGTTGTCGAGGCGCTTACAGGACTTAAGACCTGTCGTTGGTTGGGTTAAGCGATCGCTTTATGTAAACAACATTCCCCATTCCGCCCTTCTTACGACCACCACGTCTGACAAATTTTTGGAAGATGTATAAATGCTACAATGTTGGGAAACACTTCACATTTTTTAGTTCAATCTCAACTAGCGCCATTAAATTTGTTTCGCCTCGCGAGGGCATTCTCAAACTCTCTGTGTGTTTGTTGTCACAAACTCTTTGTTTTGATGTTTGAGAATGCCCTCGCAAGGCGAAACAATTTTGTCACAATTTAAGTAAATTAAATCCAAGTAAAACTACTAAACAATCGTGTTTACTATTATCAATTAGTAATGGAGTTTTACAAAACTAATACCTCAGCCATCAATCAATGACAACTTTTTTTGTATCTGTCTTTAATATATATGAAAAAACGATAGTTTTCAAAGAGTTTTATTACAATATTTATTATGACATGTTTCGCCCTTCTAAGGCCTCTCTGGACCTACCCAAATAATTATTTGTCAAAAATGTATAAAGTCACATTAATTTTCGTTAATTATCATATTCTGCTCCATTTACTAGTGTATATAAACTGCAACGAGTTGAAGTTTCGTGCCATTTGATGATGCCTTAGAAGGGCGAAACATGTCATACATAAATATGATAATAAAACTCCTTGAAAACTATCGTTTTTTCATATATATTAATAATTTAAAACGGAGTTTTACATCATTGTTCAAGAAACAATAAATAAGTGTCTGTCTTTATTTTTTATCTATAATTATGATATACAATAGAATAAATAAAATAAAAGTTTATATTTCAGTATTATAATTAACATCATTAGTTGTGTGCTTTGGGAGGGATATATAAAATTGATTTTCTAGTAAGCGAAGCGTAAGGGGTTTCATTCACTTAGTTGGCTTAGGATGGCGCTTAAACTCACCCTAAAATGTGAATATCCTTATGCGAACAGAGAGACAAACCACTCTAGCTAGAGGAGTAATGAATCCGTTATTGGTTTTCTAGGATATTTCGCGGAATTGTGTTGTTTGCTTGAAATACCGAGAAGGGACGTTAACCCCTATAGTGCGGAAGACTACATTTGCTGTGAAAAAACATCGATTTCGAACTGACAACATTTGCAGCTCATTTGAATGTATCTTATAAATAATGAATACGAATGAAAACACCTATTTTCTAGAAGTTTTATCATATTTTTTGAGAATGATAAGTTTCGCCTTGCTATGGATCAAATGCTGATGATACCTTAGCAAGGCGAAACTTGTCATTCAGTGTTAATAATTTTAAAAGGTTTTAGGATACACGATTTACGTTGAGAAACAGAATATGAAACGGGAGAAAAGACGACCAATCTCTTTGATGGTATTGAACGAACGATCCAAGATACAACTGATCAATCGTGCTGATTTTTTTGCTGAGCCTTTACAGTAGCCGAGCCATAGAGGGCTCCCTTAGTTTTTTTAGCTTCGGGAACGTATATTAACTGTGGTCTGGGTCCCCCATGGTTGCACAAATATAATATATGTATTTACTTTTTAATATAAGTCCCGCATGGACGGGGAACGGGCCAAGGGAGTGCATAAGCGAAGCTGATGAAAGGCGCCGTTGCGCCTATAACATCATCATCAGCCGTCTGTCATCCACTGCTGAATGTAGGCCTCTCCCAAAGCATGCCACCGCCCCCTATCCATTGCCGCTCCCATCCATCCATGTCCAGCAATCCTCTTCAGATCGTCGGTCTAGCGGGCAGGGGGACGTTCAACTCTGCGGAATCCTGTGCGTGGTCTCCACTCCAGAACCCGTCTCCCCCATCGGCCGTCGGTTCTCCGACAGATATAGCTAGCCCATCGTCACTTCGGCCCGCCCATCCTCAGAGCAACCTCAGTCACCTTGGTTTGTTGTCGTATAAATTCGTTTCTAAATCTGTCCCTCAAGGTTATTCTAAGCATGGCTCTTTCCATGGCGCGTTGGGCGACCTGGAATCTGTAGATTAAACCTTTCGTCAGTGTCCACGTCTCGGCTTCGTACGTCATGACTGGCAAGACGCACTGGTTGAAGATTTTAGTCTTGAGGCATTGTGGTATTTTGGAAGTGAGAACATGACGTAATTTTCCACAGGCCGCCCAACCCAACTGAATTCTTCGGTCGACTTCTTTCTCGAAATTGTTTTGAATGAATTGACCAAGATATGCCTATTCTTGTACCACTTCGAGAGTCGACCCATCGACGGTTACTGATTTCGGGATAACCTGTTCATTATACATGACTTTCGTCTTGTCCAAATTCATCCCGAGACCCACTCGTCTGGATGCAGTGTTCAGTTAATTAAGCATGCATTCGAGTTCCCCCACAGATTCCGCCAGAATAACAATGTCATCTGCAAAGCGAAGGTGGGAAATGCACTCGCCATTTATGTTGAGGGCACTTCAAACCAGTCCAGAGTTTTAAATATATCTTCCAAAGCACAGGTGAACAGCTTCGGAGATATCACGTCCCCCTGTCTGACTCCCCGTTGCAGCTCAATCGGTATATTATACAATTTGTTACATAGATGCAAAATCAGAAAAAGAACCATGAATCAGCACAAAAGTTCCGTATTAAGGAAGTTAAAGTAAATAGAGCAAACGTTGTTCCAGCATCTTTGACGCGTATTGATGTTGTCTAATTTTTCCCGATTCCTTCATCCGGTTACGCGCGTCCCGTGGACCGGCAGTCGCCGTACCGCAGCCGCGGGCAGCCTTTGTATACCAATCAGATGGCAAATTGGCGGTTAGTCTGTCTCCACTATTGACAGTAGTTCCTTCACCCGGTCGGTTCGAACATTCGTTACCAGGGGTGGCATCACAAAACGTTGTCGATTCTCAAGTCCTACTTATGTATTTATTCGTTTCCTCATTACTGAGGGTCGTGATCTATGGAACAAAACGCTTCCAATTCTCTCTGCTATCCGCAGTCCGCACCGCCGAGTATAAGTTTCCCCGTTCATCTCGTTAATCTGGTCACACTACCGCGCAGGATATCTGCCTCTACTTCTTTTGCCTGGAACACTTTCTGTGACAATACGTTTACGTCTGGTAAAATAAACCAAAGTAGGATACAAAATGCCGAACACTCTTCTGGTGTAACGGAAGGCCTGATGACTACTGTCAACAGGCCGGCTTCTCCTGGACAGTTTTAAGTGGTTTCCTCTCCATATGAGCAAATGCCGAGCAGTTCCTGATTGATCCACTTTAGTATAACCTTCCAGCTCCTAACACATTTGGATAAACACAAGGAATAAATCAATGCAGAAAAATCCACTTGATGAAATATAATCCTTGTAAAGCATAAGCAAGGTAAATAATAATGCAACTCCCATTAAAAATAAATAAATAAATTTACGTCGCATGCTGGAGATACCGTGGACTGCAAAAAGGACGAACGACTCAGTCTCAAATGAACTCAAAATACCAGGAAGACTGTAATATGGATTCAGCAAGTATTGAGTTTCTTTAGTCACATTACCAGGAGAGAGGTTGGTCACACGGAAAAAAAGTATTGTCACTTATCTCTTAATCGAGGTAAACAATTGCATTGACATTGCGCAATCCACAATTTAATAATATGACCAAAAAATTGGATGATTTTTAATATTCCGTTTTTGAAGTTTTACTTTTTTTGGCACGTTTAGTAGAGAGTAAAATTTAATGTTGCCCCGCACCCTGTTACGGAAGTGCGACATGATGAAGCTAGCCATCAATGATAAATAACCCCGATATATTTCACGCGTACCAACTAACGAATTGCGAAAACATATCATGAAACGAGACATGAATGATACCAAAATAATACCAACGAACTGTTACATTTTTTGTTTGTTTTATTACCCCAAAGAAGTAAAACTTCTTACGTGCGTACATAAGTACGTACACGTTTTTTTTTATGAATTAATTTTTCAAAGACGCTCTTTTTTGTTTTCGACTTTTTTGTTTTAATGCGATGTCTAATCAGTTATTACGTATATAGCACATGCATACCTACATTTTCTGAAAAGTGATATGGCCGTTCTGAGATATTTATGGTGACATTATAAATGACATTTAATAATGCTCTAGCAAGGTAAAGTATATCACACCTTTAAATTTTAATTAAACCTCCAGTAAACCTGTTGTTCCCCACCCTTCTCCCGTGATTATTTCTCATAAATAATATACTTTAATTTTTGCTTATATTGTATACATACTCGTACACGTGTATTTAAAAACTATCCCTTGCTAAGGCTACGGAGACCTAAATTGAATTCAGTCTGTTCTATTTCTTCTGTATTCGCCATTTGTTGTATAACTTTGAATATATAAACTTTCAAAAGTTATTTAAATATGAATTTAATCTTAATTTAGAAGGAAGATTTTACTGTGTGTAAAACCATTTTTTATATATGTTACGTGATTCTGAGATACACTCCATTTTCAAGTGTTACAATATCTATCTTCTTCTTAAAGTGCCCTGTCAGGTCCCCCCGACGTTGGCGATCACTCTGGTAAACTCTTCCCTATCCTGCGCTGTCCGGAATAGCTCCTCCACAGTTCCGATTCCCGTCCATTCCCTCACATTGCGCAGTCAAGAGATCTGCCTTCTCCCTGCCCCCCTGCGGCCCTCTATTTTTCCCTTCAATATTAGATACAGCAGGCAATACTTCTATTGGCCCTTAGCTATAATAAATATATACACCATATAACAATTATAGTTACACCTACAGATGGGGTTTATCTTTAAAACATCTTCTTTTTCTTTTTGTCCTGTCACACCCCCGTTGTGCATAGGGTTTCAAGAAACCTTCTCTACCCGACTCTTTCGCATGCCTGATGCCTAACATCATCCCAAGTGAGGCCTGCTGCTTTAATCTCTAACCTGAGGTTGGAGAAGGTGGCTCTAGGTCTGCCTCGCTTCCTCTTTCCCCCCATACGGGACCATTCTAGTGTGCCCTGAGCGATGCAGGCTGGGTTCCGTCTCAGAATGTGACCGATCCATTGCCATTTGCGTCTAGCGACTTGTTCTCTAGTTGGCTTTTCGCCTGCCATGGTCCAGATAACGGCATTTTACACTGTTTGGGGCCAATAGATCTTGAATATTGAGCGAGCGAAACATCTAGTATACATTAATTTTTCTAAAAAATATATAAAATGTGGTTTTGTACATACTCGTAGTTCAATTTTCTTTCCAAATAAGCGATGAAATTCCACAATATTGACGCTTTAATCTTAATTAAAGTATATTCATTATATTAGAAAAATGATTTATTTTTAATTATAATATATTATATCTTAGTCATATGTAGCATGTACTTTAAAATGTAAATTAATATACCTATTTCATTCAATTACACTTAAGTAGTATGGCTATATCTTTAAATAATAAAAATATTAGTTCATAGTTTGGGAGAAAATCAGCCCTTCTCTAGCTAATATCTTGAACGGTGTTTTGTGTGAAGCAGTGCAATGGGAGAAAATCGGCCCTTTTCTAGCTAATATCTTGAACGGTATTTTGTGTGAAGCTGTGCGATGGGAGAAAATCGACCCTTCTCAAGCTAATATCTTGAACGGTGTTTTGTGTGAAGCAGTGCAATGGGAGAAAATCGGCCCTTCTCTAGCTAATATCTTGAACGATGTTTTGTAATCTCGCCCCAGGAATTCGTCAATTGATCCGCTCGGATTTTGTAAACACGCGTGTTGGGTGACACCAATGGCGGTGAACGAATCGTTATGACGGATATTGAAAATACAACATGAAATGGAAATGAAAATGTGTTTTGATAGCTTCAATCCTCTACTCCAATCGTAATTATGTCGTCATGCGAGAATTGAATATGATATAGATTTATTCATGAATTTATGTTCAGCGTTACTACCCTTGATGGGTCTTAGCTTCCCCCAAGAAACGTTTCCATCCTGTCCTGTCTCTGACCGTCACCTTCCATTCTTGCTGCTCCAGGGCCTGATAGTGTATGGCGTCTCCAGGACTGCCTGTCATGGGTGGGATCTGGTATCTTTTGAGATTACTGTTGATAAGTCCCATTCACGTTAACTAGGACCAGTTAATTATTCCGTTGTGTGAAATATTATAATAAGTTCCCCAAATCTTAATTAATACGAATGAAAACCCCTTTTTATGAAAGTTTTATTGTATGTCATTTAATAATGCTTTAGCAAGGTGTAATATCGTCACCTGAGAGTAAGAAGGTTCCAACTGACAAAAGTAAAAAGCTGAGAAAAATGAAGTCAAAGTTTTGTTGGTTTCGGGTGTGTATCTTGGAATAAAGGGGTTTTATTCCAATTTCCAAAGATTCTTTTACCGAGAATCGTGTAAATTTTGTCTGGCAACAGTTGGAATAATAAAGTTCTAAGTTTAAATGAATCCTTCTTCAGTGAATCGTGTGTTTTAAATGATCAGATGGAACTTGATTCTTTTCGTAACATCAAAATGACGATACTATTACATGTTTTTTTTCTATTGTACGTATAGATAAGGTTAGTAAAAACCATTTTCAAGAAAAAAAGCCAAATGTGAAATTTTATTAGTTGGAACCCTCTTACTCTCAGGTGACGATATGTCATTCCCATAAAATATAATCAACAACAACAACAACAAACAACAACAAAACCATCACGCCGTTTCCCCGCAGGGGTAGGCAGAGAGAATGGACCGCCACACTACTCTATCCTGGCAAACCTCTCTAGCTTCCTCCACATTCATACAACGAGTCATACACGCACGTCGATTCCTCCGACTTCTAACATGACCAACCTTTAAAATTTGATTAATTTGGTCATGCCATGTTTTCCTCGGTCTGCCTCGACTTCGTACCCCATTTACATCATTAACGTATACTTTCTTAACCATTCTTTCTCCATCCATGCGTTCCATATGTCCGAACCAACGCAGCGATCCTTTCATAATTTTGTTCATAATACCTTCTTCCGCTCTACATTCCTTTCTTATATCAGCATTTGAGATTCTGTCGTATATCGTTCTACCACACATACGTCTTAGGGACCTCATCTCTACCGCATTTATTCTACTCTCATCCTTCTTTTGCCAGTTCCATGCTTCGCTTCCATACATTAAGGTTGGGACCAGAACTCCATTGTGAACGGCCGTTTTCGCTTTCATTGATAAATTCTTGTTTCCAATAACTATTTTTAAAGCTCCATTCACTTTGTTACCCGCACCAACCCTTCTTTCGACGTCACTATCCGTTCGGGCATCTGCTGTGAACATACTACCTAAATACACAAATTCACTCACCTGTTCCAAGTTCTCTTCGTTCACACTTATATTACAAACTGTCATTTGCTCTACCCTTTCGAAAACCATCACCTTTGACTTTCCGACATTCATCATTAAATCATTTGACTTGCATACCTCATTCATTCTCGACACCAAGATTTGTAATTCGTCCGCACTATCCGCAACGAGAACGGCATCGTCCGCGTAAAGCAGACAGTTTACAGATAAATCACTCATCTTAGCACCAGCATTTATACCTTTAAGTTCTTTCATACACTTGTCCATATACAGATTGAACAACCATGGAGACATCACGCAGCCCTGCTTAACACCCTTCGTGATATCAAACCAAGGCGTGATGTCTCCATTTACCCTAACACTGGCAGTGCTCCCTTCGTAGAGAGAAGCAACCGCCCGTATCAGTTTTGTGCTCACTCCGTATTCGGACAAGATTGACCACAGTTTATCTCTGTTCACTCGATCAAATATAATCAAACTTCTAGAAAACAGACGTTTTCGTTCGTTTTAATTATTTAATATTAAAATGTTTAAATTTGAAACACCCGTTATTTATTTATACGAGTTTATCGCGACAGCTGTAAAACTAACTAATATTTAACATGGAGTTTTACACCTTTGTTCAAGCAACAATAAATCCTCAAGTCTTGTTTGCAAAATAATGAGGGGGGGAAATAATATTTTTTTACTCCCTACCTAAACTTAAACATTTAATTTTGTAATAGTCCATTGTTTTGGCCGAAACACTATGATACCTTAACATTTTAAACTGTTAATGAATAAACTTTGTTTTTTGTATTACGAATTTTTTTTACGCTACAGCTGTTTATGTTTTTTACAAATACTTGTTCCTATGTCAATTTGAATAATTTCTTTGATATAATTTTGAAGTTCTTGCTAAAAGTCGCGTAAAATAAAATACAATTGTGATACAAAAAATAATGTTTATTCATTCTTCTTCTTCTTCCTGTGCCGTGTCAGGTCCCCCCGACGTTGGCGATCACTCCGGCGAAAACCTCCCTGTCCTGCGCTGCCCGAAACAGGTCATCCACCGTCCTCATTCCGGTCCACTCTCTAATGTTGCGCAGCCAGGACATCTGTTTTCTGCCAACTCCCCGTCTTCCCTCTATCTTGCCCTCCAATATAAGTCGGAGGAGGCGGTACCTTTCTCCACGCAGCACGTGACCCAAATATGAGACCTTTTTCACTTTGACATTCGACAACAGCTCTCTCTTGGCTCCGGCTCTCCTAAGTACTTCGACGTTACTGACCTTTTCGGTCCAAGGTATACGAAGCATTCTTCTGTGTATCCACATTTCGAATGCTTCTAACCGATTCATTACGTTCACTTTTAGAGTCCATGTTTCACTTCCGTATAATAGAGCTGACCATATGTAAGCTTTTATCATTCTTTGTCGAAGTTTAAGATTTAAATTATCGTCACAGAAGAAGGGTCTCATCTTATTAAATGCAGCACGTGCAACTTTATTCATTAACAATTTAATTTGTTTTGAAATTTCATGGTAAAAGTTTATTGTAAATCATGAAAATGTTTTTCTTTTGTAAGAAATCTTATTAAAATGTACAATATATTTAATTAAAATCCTGTAATGTTTTTATCTTCGACCGGCCATTTTCTGGTACCTATATTAAATTTCCCTAGGCTTATATATACCTATATGAAATGAAAATAGTGCGAGGGGAGTTGAAGTTTAACGATTCATAATATACAGGGTTATTGGTTATTGAATACATTTCTTCTAGGAGGTTGTAGGTGAGGTTATTTCCGATGAATTATGTCATTTAAGGCATTATGCAAAAGTGAACCATTTTTGAGATAAAACGAATTTAAGTTTTTTTGAAATTTATAGAGGTCAGGTGTTTTAAAAATTAATTAAAAAATAACTGTTGGTCATAATCAAACTTTTATTTGTTTCTTAATTAGTGAACATAACAGGCATTCATTATCAATACAAAAACTAAAACTGTCTCTTAACATTAGGAAATACCAGACGGAAATATCGAAAAATTTACATGTGATTTTTTTTAAACCGCTTTTCTTTTGGAGTTTGTCAATAAAAATAATTAAAATGTATGATATAGCCGTCTGGTATTTCCTAATGTGGAGAGTCAGTTTTAGTTTTTGTTTTGATAATGAATCCGTGTTATGTTCACTAATTAAGAAAAAAAATTAAGTTTGATTATGATCAACAGTTATTTTTTAATTAATTTTTAAAACACCTGACCTCGATAAATTAAAAAAAAACTTAAATTCGTTTTATCTCAAAAATGGTCTCAATAACCCTGTATAACCCAATAGTGTTAAAAGGTTCGAACAGTATTATTATTTTTATTATTTTTTTATTTTATTTGTGTTAATAATAATTACAAAAAAAAAAACTTAAACCATAAAGATCTTTTTACGTCACCCTGTAGATTCAAATATTGTTTTTTTTTAACGATCTGCTTGCCCTACGCCCTCATAATGACGGTTGCTTTTATTTATCCTAGATTCTTATCTCCCACTTTTCACCTGGAAACACTCCAGTATTCACAGAATATTACTCGTTTCGCTTAGGAATTGGTTGTTTCGGGTCTGTGCCAACACCGTCCCTGGAGAAATACGGTGCTGCTCCATACTTCACGGGCCCGTAAGACCCTCGGGTACCTACGTGACAGAATTTATTTCGCTGTCTGTTATTTACTGCTCGTCTCTGGGCGAAATGAAGTCTCTTGCAATCAAATTGATTCCGACTTTACCGACGTAGTGTGATTATACGAGTATTTTACACACTAAGACATACTATGGGTGGCAAATTCTATGGCTGTCACATTGAAGGCCCGGGTCCGACTCCCGGCGATGGCAGTGTGATTATTATTATTATTATGATTTGTATTTTAAGTGCGCCGTTTTGTAAAATCAATTACTCCAAGGGCGCACTAGAATATGACTGACCGAACAGTGCAGTCTTCAGAAGTTTCTTAAATTTAACGTCACTATCCTCGTACTTAATACTAACATGGAGGCTATTCCACGCCAACGGACCCGCAACGCTGAAAGCAAGATCATAGAAACATGCTTTATTGGCTCTGAGTGGAATTGCTATGTTGTTTGCACTTGTTTCTACTGATCGGGGTGAACGTTGCCTTTCCGTTGGCATGGGTGTCACGCAGAGGTCCGATGTATACGCTGGCGCTCTCTGGTGTCGAGCCTTAAACACTGTCAAACACAATTTATATTTTACTCGCTCTCGGATTTTAAGCCAGTGTAGGTCCTTCAGAAGCGGCGTGATATGACAGTATTTTTGTTGCCCCATAATCAATCGGGCAGCAGCATTGAATACGTTTTGTATTCTGCTTAATTGATTATTTGGCAATCCAACGTACATTCCGTTGCAATAATCTAACCGTGACACTACAAAATAATTATTATACTGTATATGGCCTGGTGTAGAATTCACGTACATAAGGGTTCATTATTTTAAATAATAACGAAATTAAACGATGTTTTTTTAAACTACTTTCACTTTTGTACTGATTTAGACATCGACCGGTTTCGCCAGGCTCGCTGGCATCGACAGACTGGACCAGTCTGACGAAACCGGTCGCTATCAAATTAAAGACAAAATAGGAAGTAGTTAAGAACATAATTTTATTTTATTATTATTTATCATTATGAATTTCCATCAAAATATTTCAGTAAAATCATACTACCTGACTAACCATCTCGCCGTTTTCTAGAGGGATAGGCAGATGAAAATCATTCGATTCATTATTTTAATTTTCATATATTTTTGTTTTAATTATTAATCACACGAAATGTCTATCATTTCCAATCCAGTACCTCCAGGGGATTGAATTGTCCCACTTTATAATTGTTTTGTTATTTTGTATATTATTTTACATAAAAGAGGTTGGTGTGAAAATAATTTTTGATAACCCCTGGAGTGGCCCAATTCTGAACGTATCGAATAATTTGCGAACACTGTGTATGTGCTGCATGTGATTTTATATGTATGCTGACCCGCATTCACACGCCGTTCGACCTTTCCCGGGAAATATTTAATATGATACAATTAACACTTTTATCTCGGAATTAAGCGAAGTCACTCCAATTACCTCGCTTGAGATATGCCCATTCGAGGTGGATGTCCGCTGGTCACGCCATTCCGTGCTCTTGGCACCCAAGTAAGCGAACTTTGACATGCCAAAGATATCGTAAAATTTAATATTTTTTTTTACACCTTCCTTTTTGCGTAATTGTATACAACAGTTTGTTTAATCTTCTTCTACTTCTTCCTTATTGTAGACCTATGTGGTCTGTTCTCCAGAGTGTTGCTCCTCCTGTAAGGTAGATTCCCAGCTGTCCTTCCATCTTTTAGGAGGTCTTCCACGAGGACGAGTCCCATGAGGTTGATTATGCAATGCAATATAGGGGAGTCTAGTGGTGTCCATTTGGACATGACCGTACCAGTCCCTTTTTCGCTGTCTGCTTCATCTTATAATATCCCCAACCTCACATATCTCTCTTATTCTGGTGTTCCTCACGCAAATTCTCAGTGTCTTGCCTGCTATCGTCCTCAGTGTCTTCATTCCGGAAGTCCTCAAAACTTGTTTGGTCCTTACTGTGTCTGCCCTTGCTTATTATATTGATTCTCATGACATGTGATAGATGGCTAATCTATCGCCATTTTATTGTTACGAGAATCTATACCAGACCAAAGACAGTGTGACAATACACTGCCATCGCCGGGAATCGAGACTGGGACATTCGGTGTGACAGTCACAGCACTTACAACTCTGCAACAAAGGTCGACACTTATTTATTTTCCTGCTTTTTTATTGGCGAAAAAACACAGTTTTTCCTGTAGCTAATTAAATATTTTTATATTTGATTGATTTGATTACGCCACGTTTTCCTGGGTTCCACTATTTTCTGTTGCGTTTGCATTATTAACGAATACTTTCTTTACCAATCTTCCTTTATTTATTATTTCCATGTGTCCAAATCATCTTTGATCCTTTCATTATTTTGTTCATAACACTTTTATTCGCACTGCATTCCCTTCTCATATTTTCATTCGACACATTATCATATACATATTTTCCACACATTCGTCTAAGACAGAGGTCGGCAAACTTATTTGCCAAAGAGCCAAATATGTACATTACAACGATTTAAAAAAAAATAAAAGCCAATTCTGTATTTTTGATTTAGCAAACATTTATTATAATTTCAGCACTTTATTAAATTACGGGTACCTACGCTGAATAAAACTTGATATCATATTTAAATAACATTTTATTCATGGATAAAAAAATAATATTTAATTAAGGAATCCATAATGAGACATCTTATTTAAAAATCAAAACAAAAGTTAGGTCATTCTACCTCCGTGGAACATGAAAACAAATACCTACCTAGATCTGTGAAAAACAAAAAATATTCAAAACCAATAATATTGTGGACAAATATACCTAAATCTGTTAACCACTGTTAAAAATAAAATAATTACTATCGTACATCATGATCAAAAGCATTATAATAATTAGTTAAGTATTTTAATTGTAAGTATTACACTATTACGTAATTATTACCTATTAAAATATTAAGTTGAGATTTAATTATTTTATTACAAACAAATAAATAGGAAAAATGAGAGGTTTATTTAATTATTTTATTACAAACATATAAATAGGAAAAACTGCATCTAAGAGGTCTACTTCGAATGCTGCTTACTTTGTTGAGGAGACGAATCGTCTTCGATGCAGGAGAATTATGAAGCGTTGCTGTGCGGCAATTCAGGACATAAAACATGTTACGGCTTCTTGCTCCGCTATAGCTGTGGGGAACGTATACCATATATTTAGTTCTCTCTGTATTCCTGGATTGTAATTACACCCGGATAACATATTATAACGGTACTTATTTTAATGAGTTTGTTTACTTTCCCAGAAGAATACATATGGCCTATTCAACGTAATTTTGCGACAACGTTAAAAAATTATACACTTAGTTAAACTTGTTATGATTTTTGCAAAGCTGGCAAAACAAGTATGATGGTAGAATAAGGATGATAGAAATGGTCCTATTTGAGGTCGGATATCATCCAATTATCGCTGGAGTGCGTCTTCGTGGACCAGAATCACACAACTGAAATTATAATCTGGCTCCAGTTTGCTCGTTTTTAGGCAATATTTTAAAGAATTCGCCTCGTTTCTCCGGTACTCTCAATATCTCGCTGTTTTGGATGTGTTCCGATCAATGAATTCTCATCATGCATCTGCAGCAGTTTTATCAATATAGCAATTCAATTTATTTACCAATATAGCCAGAAACAGTAAATTCTGCACCGACAATGAACTCTTGATATACAAAACTTATCTTCATTTACGCTATGCAATTTCGGTCACATCGAAAACATCAAATTCTGCAAAATAAGACTATCCGATTGTCGCTTAATGTATTATACCTTCATGGACCAGGATCACACAACTGAACACGCCCTCACTGTGCCATCTCAACGCCCCCTAATTTTATCTGGGTCTTCTACTGCCTCCCTGAAAGTCTCAAACGCCCACTAGGGGGGCGTTATCGTCCACTTTGAGAACCTAGGGCGTAAACCAACAACCCACCAAATCACCTTTCCAACAATGTTCCCATCAGACGTTAAAGGAATTGCCACAAGAGCTGAATCTGTAAGGCAAAATATTATATTTTAATCGCTTACAGTAGACGCTCTCTTAACCGGCGCCGCTTTAACCGTCCCACCGCTTTAACCGGCCTCTTTTAGGAAGTCTAGGAGGCGAAGGTGATGACCCTCTTGAAAATGAAATGTTGAATGATGACAAGATAGTTCAGACTGTTATCAACGAAAGCACTAGAGGAAGAGGAAGTCGACTGTGAAGAGTACGAAGAAGACAACACGGTTAGCCACGACGAAGGAAAAGAGGCTCTACAGGTGGAGTCGATGTACATTCAACAGCAGAAGAATTCTACTGTAGTAAATGTAATGTTCATAAAGAAATGGCGTGAATACGCTTTTAAAAAGTCGATTCAACACAAGAAGTAGCAGAAAATAACAGAATTTTTTAATCCATTGTAGGCCTACTTTTAAAAAAAAAATGGAGTGATGTGTGGCTTTTTCCTGTACACATTTTTTACACCACATTTTGAATGTATACAAATTCTTGTAGACAAATACGGATTTTACCCATTGCGGATACATTTTTTTTATAAGGATTAATTGTATCTCAATTGAGACGAAGATGTAAATTGTTTTCTGGGAACATAATATGGTGGCCGAGGCGCTTACAGGACTTATGACCTGTCATTGGTTGGGTTGAGCGATCGCTTTATGTTTAACAACATTCCCCATTTCGCCCTTCTTACGACCACCACGTCTGACAATTTTTTGGAAGTTGTATATATGCTAGAATGCTGCGCCTATCTTCACATTTTTTAATTCACTCTACACTAGCGTCATCTATTTTTTACAGTTTGTGAAATGTTAATTTTTAATGTGTGAGTTTCTAATACAGAAAAAAGTTCTGTTTTATTAGTGTTTTGAAAAAAATGTGTGTTATTTCTTCTTCTTTGCGAAAGTGTTTTTTTAAATGTGTTTTTCACTACCTTCTCTTTAACCGGCTTTTTCGTTATCCGGCCCTGGGTTGGTCCCGTCAAGGCCGGTTAAGAGAGCGTCTACTGTATTTGTAATGAAAGGCCGCGTACTATAGGCCCGCACACGGGGGCGAGTATGGGTTAAAGCTGTTATGAGTTTCTTTACGAACTCTCCCAGGGCAGGGTCACGGGCGGGGTTGCGTGTCGCGAATTCCTTTACTTGCGAGATTCTCGACTCGCTCACGACTCGGTCTAAAGGTCACGACCAGCTCACGAATAGTATCGGATATGTCTTCCTAATAAAATACCTCCATTAAATAATATTCATTTCTAAATTCAAGTTAATTTCTTCTGCCTATCATTTCGTGATTGTGGTCGTATGAGGTTCCAACATAAAAAATATATAAAGTTGTTTACAAAGGGCAAAACACTGTTAATTCAGCAATTGAAACATATCAACTGGGATCAATGAAGTATACAATATACCACTACAAATATAATTTCCGCATTTTCTCAAATTGGCAGATCTAGTATTTTTATCATAAGCTGCGTGATGCAGTTCTGTTAAGTTCCTTATGTATCCATTTATCCACTCTTATTCAGTTCATATGGAGTTGGTTGGCCCACGTGAATTTTAAGTGTTTCTTCTTGCTCAGGAACGGAACGTGTGAATTCACCTGCTTTTTATTTTATTTAATTTATTTACTAATTTTATTTATTTACTAACCGATGATTTAAATCAATGATACTAGAATTTATTACACAATCTCCAATATGAGCAGGAATAGCCCGTTATTATGATGAAGGAAGTCCCCTGTCCCCTTGACCACCACCCGATTCTGTCCACCGTGACTCGTGTTCCGTGTCTGACGCGAGGTGCTCTTGTTGCAGGTTCCGCTGTGCCGGGGTAGTGGCGCGCATGGCAGGCGGGAGGCAGCGCCGCTCGTCCGCTGAGCCCCGCCGGGCGCCCCCGGCGCCCCGCCCCGCCCCCGCGCCGCGTCTCCTGCACGCGCTGCGCAGGCAGTTCCGCAGGGACCTGTCGGAATGGATCACGTCTCCCCGGCCGGAGCGCAAAGGGACGCTAACGGTGTGCTTGGTGCCGGTGTCAGTGCTAGTGCCGCGTGCGGGGCCCGCGGGGGCGGCGCAGTGAGCGGGGAAGCTCCCTGCCCGCCCCCGGCGGACGACCCCGAGACTCCCCGGCCCAGTGCCCAGGGCCAGCTCGAGCGCCGCGCCCGGCTCCACCTCCCGCTCACCCCCTGCAACGGGGACGTGCCCCACATGCGCAGTATTAGGGAGTCCGACGCGGACGACGACGCGGCTCCCACCAACGAAACGTCTCTGCTGAACGGGGACGTCAAGTCCCAACGGCCTAAAAGCATCGTCAAAACACCCTCCGACAGGGGTTACGGGAATGGGGCTAGGAAAATATTATTTAAGAGTGATTCCGTGCGGTCCAAGGGGCGCGGCATCGTCAAATCCGAGTCCAGCGACGGGGACCGGCCCGTGCTGCACGTGCAATTCAACAGCGGCTGCCTGAACGGGTCCGTGTCCACGGGCGCCGGGCCGGGCTCCTGCGCCAGCCCGGCCTGCAGCCTCACGGACTCGGGCAGCAGCTCCAGCTCGGAAGACAACTGCTCCGGCTTGGCGGAGGCGCGCCCGCCCGACGGTGGCTGGGGGTGGGTGGTGGTGTTCGCCACCTTCATGGTCAATCTCATCGCCGACGGCATCACCTTCAGCTTCGGCGTTATGTACGTCCACTTCTTGGAGTACTTCGGCGAAGGGAAAGCGAAAACAGCTTGGATCGGAAGTCTGTTCATGGCCATGCCCCTGTTGTCTGGTCCGATCGCTAGTTTTCTAACGGATCGGTACGGATGCCGGAAGATGTGTATCTGCGGATCGATCCTCGCGAGTATAGGATTTGTGGCTTCGGCTTTCACGACTAATATGGAAAGTTTGTTTTTTACCTTCGGTATTGTATCGGGCTTCGGCCTGAGTCTGTGCTACGTGGCGGCCGTCGTCATCGTGGCGTATTATTTCGAAAAGAAGCGATCTCTCGCCACAGGGCTGTCGGTCTGCGGAAGCGGTATAGGAACGTTCATCTTCGCTCCCCTTACTCAGATTATGCTCGACGAGTACGGATGGCGAGGAACCACCCTCATTCTTGCCGGTCTCTTTCTCAACATATCTGTCTGCGGAGCCCTCATGAGGGACTTGGCGTGGACCGCGGTAATGGCTAAAGCCAAAGCGCAAGACAGGAAGCGCTCTCGAGAGCAGAAGCGTCTAAAGCGATACGGATCTTCAGCGGATTCCTTCTCCGACAGCAAGAGTACCAACACAGTGGGCGCTGGCACGGGGCCCGCGCTGCCGGCGGCTGCGAGCACGGCCGCGGGCACGGAGATGGCGCGCCAGTGCTGCTCCCTGGTGAACCTGCCCACTTACGTCAACAACGGAGAAAATGTTCCCGTGGAAGTTTTGGAGCTCTTAGCTTCTAGAAAAAACGTATACAATGTGTTGATGCAAAATTATCCGAGTATGCTGATTTCTTCGAGGAGCTTTAGCGACAGCGGGCGGCTGAACGAGGGGGGGTCAAGGCGCGATCCTAGTCCGCTGGGGGCGCCTGAGCAGCCGAGCAGCAGCGCGACCCGCAGCGCCCCCGCTCCCAGCCGCGCGCCCACGGCCTATCTCAAGGACCTGCGCATCCACCGCCACTCGCTGACCTACCGGGGCGCCATGCTTAATATCAACCGCTACCGCCTGCGCGCCTCCTCCTGCCCCAACATCTACCGCAACTCCATGACCACCATCGCCAAGGAAAAGCTGCAGTGGTACGCTGGCCTGTGGGAGTTCTGGGACCTCGTGGTGGATATGATGGACTTCTACCACTTCGGCAACTCCAAGTTCCTGCTGTTCGCTATCTCCAACTTCCTGCTGTACACGTGGTACGACGTGCCCTACGTCTACATAACGGACAACGCTATTGAAATGGGATACAGCGAAACAGATGCATCCATCTTGATATCTGTCATTGGAATAGTCAACATGGTGGGCGAGGTAAATATTCAAGAATAATATTATTACAAGCTTTTTACCTATTATAATAGTATTGAACTAATTTCTTGCATATAAGTTTATCTTCTTAAAAATAATTGTTTTTGAATTCTACAATAGGTCATTGGAAGGAAGAGTTTCAGAAATAGATGGTTTGATTTTAATGTGCTCTATTGATTTTAAACTAATTAACTAACTAACACACTATTCTGTCTTGACATACTTCTGTCGCTTCCTCTACAATCATACATCTTGTCATGCATGCAGTCGATTTCTCCGACTCCTCACGTGACCGACATTCAATATTTGATTGATTTGTTCGTGTCACATTTTCCTCGGCCTTCCTCTATTTCTAGCTCCGTTCACGTCGTTTACATATACCTTCTTCACCATTCTCTCTTCACTCATTCTTTCCATATGTCCAAACCATCTTAACGACCCTTTCATTATTTTGTTCATGACACTTTCATTCGCACCACATTCACTTCTTATATTTATACTTTTTGATTGATTTTAAGCTTTAAAAATAGTTGGAAACAACAATATATCAATGAAAGCGATAATGGCCATTCACTATGTAGTTCTAGTTCCAACCCTTATGTATGGAAACTAATCATGGAACTGGCAAAAGAAGGCTGAGAGCAGAATAAATGCGGTAAAGATGAGGTTCCTAACACGTATACGAGTATGTGGTAAAACGATGTATGATATAATTTCAAATGCTGATACGAGTATAAGGAAGGAATGTAGAGCGGAAGAAAGTATTATGAAAGGTCTAGGAAGGCAGAGGATAACTTGGCATGACATGGTTAGAAGTTAGACAAATCGACGTGCGTGTATGACCCACTATATGAATGTAGAGGAAGGTAGAGAGGAGTGTGTCAGGATACATTAGTGTGGCAGTACATTCTCTCTGCCTACCCTTCCAGCAAAATGGTGTGATGGTTTGTTGTTAATGTGCGATGTATATAACATGTCTTTTTAATAAATTAGTAATGCCTACAGAAAATATATCTCAAATGTTCCGACCGAGGTATTCCGAGGTTTCCTCGGGTGTAAGCCAAATGTCAGAACATATAATATAAAGATAGCCCATGAACCACAGAGCTCGACCGAGTTAGCTCTGTAGACTTTTCAGTTTTCCACTCAGTAGTTTTCTCTTTTGTAAATTACTATATTTTTAATATAACTAAATGTATTTTCTTGTTTTGTGTGAGAGTGAAATATAGAGGTTAATGTAAATTAAATGTGGCATGGGGTCACTCTTGTTTTGTTCAAATTATATTTAACCTCAGTCCTACATGGACAGGGGACATGCCTAGAGATTGCATGAGCAAAGCTGACAAAAGGCGCCACTGCGTCCTATAACAGCTTCGGGTAAGTGGTGAGAGTCCCTCTACGCTCCCCCATGTTTTTTTAAAGCTTAGTAAACTTTTTACTTCAACTCTCGCAAACAAAAACCTATCCAAAAAAGCTAGAATGGCAGTGCACAGTGGTGTTCTTCTACCGACCCTTATGGAAGCGAAGCATGGAACTGGCAAAAGAAGGATGAAAGTAGAATAAATGCAGTAGAAATGAGATCTCTTAGACGAATGTGTGGATACTCTGTGTATGATAGAGTGAATGAAAATATTATAAGTGAATGCGGTGCGAATGATGGTGTCATGAACAAAATAATGAAAGGATCATTAAGATGGTTTGGACATATGGAAAGAATGAATGGTAAAAAAATTGTATGTTGATGATGTAAATGGAACCAGAAATAGAGGAAGACCGAGGAAAACGTAGCACGATCAAATAAATCAAATATTGAATGTCGGTCATGTGAGGAGTCAGAGAAATCGACGCGTGCATGACACGATGTATAAATGTTGAGGAAGCGAGAGAAATACGTTAGGAAAGAAAAGTGTGGCAGTCCATTTTTTCTGCCTACCACTTCGGGGAGACGGCGTGATAGTTAGTTAGTTTTAGTAAACTTTTTATTTAAATGTACAAAAATAATTTTTTGTACATTACAAAAACAAAAACACCTACAAGGATATAATTATAGAAACTAATAAAGGAAAAAAACACATCATGTTGCAGATTTTGCTGGGGTGGGCAGGCGACTGGGAGTGGGTGGACGCAGGCTGCGTGTATGCATGCTGCATGCTGTTTTGTGGGGCCGTTACCGCGCTGGTGCCCCTCCTGGAGTCCTACCCTGCGCTGTGTGCAGCCTCGGGCGCCTTCGGCCTCTTCATCGCGGCCAATTACTCTCTCACCAGCATTATTCTCGTAGAACTAATCACGCTGGAGAACTTCACCAGCGCGTACGGCTTGCTGCTGCTGGTACAAGGAGTCGCCAACCTCATAGGACCGCCGCTGGCAGGTATGTACCCCCGAATAATCTGTATTTTTTATTTGTATTCTTTTTCTGGTACCGTGTCAGGTCCCTCAACATTGGCGATCACTGCAGCAAAAACGTCTGTCCTGCTCAACTTTCCTCATTTGTGTCCAATCCCTTATATTCCGCATCAAGGACAATTGACTTCTCTTAAATTCCCGCCGTCCCTCTATCTTGCCCAAGATTATCAGCTGAAGGTGGTGGTATTTTCTCCCCTTTGTACATGAGCCAAACCTTTCTAACCTTCAAACTCAACAACAGCTTTCTGTCGGCTCTGACTCTCTGTAGCACGTCTGCATTACTGACCTTATTGGTCCACAGTATGTGGAGCATTCTGCAGTATATCCACATCTTAAAATGGTTCATTACATTCAGAGTCAAAGTTTCACAACCATATAGTAGAACAGACCATAGCATTTAACCATTCTACGAGTATATCGGAGTTTCAGGTTTAGATTATTGTTGCAAAAGAAGGTTCTCATTTTATTAAATGCAGCACATGCAACTTTTATTCTGCATTTAATTTCAATATCTGTGTCAAGCACTTCAGTTGTAATTTTAATTTGTTATAACTTTCATCACCATCATCAGCCCGCAGCTGTCCACTCCTGGAAGTAGGCGTCCTCCATCTGCTTACGCGTCTGTCAATCCTTTTGTACCGGCAGTCATTTCAATGTCTTCCCTTCATCAAAGTTATGGATGTCCTGGGTTTTGGGGTTGCAGTCCTAGGACACCAGCAAAGCAGACGTTTTATCTATCTATCAAATCAAATCAGTTTATTTACTCAAAATACATTACAAATATGTAGAATAAATATTAAAAGAGCTATCGTAAGAGCTGCGTGGTCTGCGTAACATGATCTGCTCTGCGCCATTTTAGCACTGTCCACTATACTGATCTCCAACATTACTCATTAATACGAATGAAAACGTCAGTTTTCTAGAAGTTTTATGGGAATTACATGTTTCGCCCTTCTAAGGCATTATCAAATGTGGCGAAATTTCAGCTCCCTGCTGTTTATATACACTAATAAATGGAGCAGAATATGGTAATTAACGAAACTTTATGTGGCTATATACATTTTTAACAAATAATTATTTGGAAATACTGGACAGTGTTTCTTGGAACTCGTTAATAAATTTTATGACAATGATTACATAGTTAAGGCATAGACAATCAAAAAAAGTTATTTGAGGTAGAATGCAATAAAATGTTTCTATGAAAAACATCTTTTTACAAATTATGTTTTTTATTTTGTTATTTTATTTCATATCATCGTATTTTATATTATTTGTTTTAGATTTATTTTGTGGATGTTCGATCAAAGTGTGCGCGGGAGATGCCTATTGGTGGCGATGAGGTTCGCAACCCATCACACCGCGTCTCCCGCGGGGCGAAAAGAGAAGGATGAAGTGCCGCATCAGTTAAAGTGTGACAGTCCATTCATTCTGCCTACCCTTTCGGGGAGACGGCGTGATGGTTAGTTAGTTTACAAATGATTTTACATACGAGTATTTCAAGGTGACTTATGATTCTAAGTATTTATTATATATAAAATCGCCTTCCTGCGATGCGTAGACTTTATTGATGTATTCTTCTCTTCTGGATCTGATATGTAAAATAAAAACAGTGCCGAATCAAGAGTTCTTTGAATCTTATTATATATCGGAACTACGTTAAGGAGTGGGGATGAAAATATGTTAGTTTGTTCATTGATTAAAGTTAAATTAGGGTTTTTGTTGTTCTTATTAATTTCTAATCGTTCCAATAGGTTGAGGGTATACCCTTTATTATGAATGTATAGCAGAATTGCATTCTAATTTTTATATTCCGCTATTTTTTAATATATCTATTTTTTGTTTAGAATTTTTCAATGTACTTCCAATATTATTTGTTGTCACATTTGATAATGCTTTAAAAGGGCGAAACATGTCATTCCCATAAAATATAATAAAACTTCTAGAAAACAGATGTTTTCATTCGTAATAATAATTTTAATATGGTGTTTTACATCATTGTTCAAGAAACAATAAAAAATCCAATATTACTCTTTCCGTGGCTCTTTGAACAATTCTTAATTTATAATCGCTTCTCTGAGATAATGTTATTTCATAATAAACTATATATTTTTTTAAGTAATGGAGTACAGGACATGAACAAATAGGGAATCATAACAATTTTATTGAAAAAAAGGTGTTTAAACCATAATTTATTGTTTACCTAAACAGTAATGTAAAATTTCAAATTAAAGAATCAAAACACTCACATAAAATATAATAAAACTTCTATAAAACTGAGGAAACTCACTAAACTTTCGTCAATATTAAATAATTATGAATTTTCAAATTAACTTTAAATATCTATATCAAAACTCTATATGTTTATTTGATAGCACTTACTTAGTGTTCCCATTTGATTCCGCTGATTCTTTGCTAATGAAATATAAATTGTTTATTTCCAGGTTACATCTACGACTTGACAGGCACATACGAGTTGTCCTTCTATCTTGCCGGGTTCTTCATCTTCTTCTCGGGGCTACTCCTCCTCATCCTGCCCATCAACAAGAGGTTCAGAAAGTACCGAGCCCTGCGCAGGAGAGAGACAGCGTCAGCCTCCACATCCAGCATAGACGAGACCACGGGAATGGTCATAGCGAATGGGATAAGCAGAAACGAAAAGAATAATCGAATATTCGTGTGAGGAGACAAAATGGAGGATTGCCTTTTAACTGTTGGGGAATATTCTCATAACGTTGATGATATCACCCCCATTTCGGGTGCTTTTATTCTACTCTCTGTTGAGTATATGAAGGATGTTTTATTTAGAATCTTGTGACTCACAATTCGCCAGCGGAAAACATAGTAATTTATTATGATAGATTTAAATTATAAAGTATACAGTAGCAAACAATTACGGATTTCTCTATCCTAGCGTTACAGGTGCCGTAATGTTATCCAGCCGTTGTTGATAGTAATGTTAGGCACTAGTAGGGTGTATTATAATAGTGAACAATTTCAATTGAATTCTAAAGCTAATATTGTGATAAAAGTAGATTTTCATTCTGCACCGTAGATAGATTAGTCACCCCCAAAATTTGGTTCACACCCCGTAGCTTATTTATATTCTTTAATAGTAACGATATGCGCCACCATGTCATCGCATTGTAATTTTTTTATTTCTGTGCCAAGATGAATCGGAATTTAACTTACCACTGGCTTGTGGGTGACGGCATACTATTGAGACGTAATGGCACTATTTTAATTTTATGTCTTTTTAAAATTAAGCACGAACAATTTGTGTGTATTGTAGTATTAAGAAAAATATATATTTTCTTGTCTATGTTTTTAAATAATCAATTACTTTTTGCCTACCTGTAGGGTTTATTTAGGATTTATATTTTAATAAGTATATATTAATAATTTTGTCGAATTTCGGTTTGGTGAAAGAGAATTATTTTGAATAATAGTGTTATTCATTTATTATGATAGATATGCAAGATTCGCTGAAATATTTTGCTAATTATTTGATAGAACGTAAAGTTGTTATATTTAAATAATTTTTTTGTGATTTTGAATGAGTTTGCTGTAATCATTTTGATAGATATGTTTGTTTTAAAAAATAAGTGATTCTGGTTTATGATCATTCATTTTTAATATATTACTTTTATTCACATTATAGAATGTGTAATTTTAATCTTGTGTACCGTATTATAACAGTCTTGCCCAAATATTCCAACCAGGAATGGCAAATCAACGAAAGGACGATGATAATATGTACGGGAATAATCGAAGGAGTTAAATGTTGTTTTAGAGAATATACTTGTCAAAAATATATTCACTTATCTTTAACAAGTAATTTAATTTTGACAAAAACTTGCATGTATCGCTAACTTTCAATTATTCCATCAAACAAATTACGAATTATTATTTGATAGTCCCTCAACTCCCCGACAGTATTTGAAGTTGAATGTAACCTAATTATTAGTATTTTTTGAAGTATGTAATTTTAAAATTAATATTTTTGTAAGTTGTTGACTGCTTGGGTTCGTAGCGGCGATATAGCTGTAAGTAGAAAATGCTAAATAGGGACTTGTCAGTGAATCACAATTTCATGAGTCTCTTCAAGTAATGATGGTAACAGGGCCGCACGAGTAACGGGGCGCCGGGACACCCGCACACGGGCCCCCGACGTCACGGACTTTGTAAGGAATTTGCTGTCTCGCAAAAATGTACTGAATGTTACTACGTGCATATTTTTGAATATTGAATTAAGGAATGATAATAAATTTATTATTTAAGGAATGCTCAGTTTTGCTAAAGAATGGAGGTGAGTCTAATATGGTGTGCTCTAATTCACTTTTCTAATTATGTAATCTTGTTAAACTTTGTATTACGGAACAGTATTTCGATTCCACTCTGCACTCTATCGATTAGAAATAAACTCTGTACCAAAAATATCTCTCTCTGCAATCATCATGAGTCTTCCTACAGGAATACATTCATGACACTAACACAGAATTAGGTTAGCAGTTTCATTAGGAACTTCCATATTCCAAATTCAATATCTATTGCCTTAGGGATGAGCGGAGTGAGGGACGCATTGCGAGGTGCATTAATGTAATAATAGAAGAGTGGCAGTGCGTGCTCCAGGATGGTAGAGGCTCAGCTAATTCTGAATCTCCGTGTGACAGATATAAAGACGTGTAATGGTTGAAGTGTGTTTGTGATGCGCAATATCTAGAGTTACAATAAACTGTTTTCATGCCTTTTAATATATAAAACCCACAACTTTTAACCTTAAAGTAACTACTGCTCAATTGTTTTAGGCATTTCGAATGGTAGAGTAGACACATAGATTAGGAGTTATTCAATGAAGTAAAACAATCGAACGCTGCATAAAATTGTAAATATTTTAAATTTATAGATAGAATTTTAATCAATTACTTCATATATTTGAACTCTTGTGTATATGTCATCAGAGTAAATTCTGCCTGAAAGCACAAGCGTTTTTTCAACTTAAATAAAAATTTAACTAATAAATTGATTCCTACTATTTTTGTAATACTAAAAACTGCTAGATAAAAATTTCAAAATCGAAGTGCATTTTTTCTGATGTACATAACACAAGTTACTTTCTGATAAAACTGTTATTAAATTCAGAATTATATCGGTAGATAGCACAGTTTGTGCTATAATCTCTTCTTCACGCTAGAAATGTATTGATGGTACATTCAAATATAGAGATTTTCCACTTGTGTATGAGGAACTAAAGCAACTAATCTCTTACCAAGACGTGAATATAGGGCTTACATACAATTAGAATGTTGAACCTATAATGTAATTTTAAAATTCAATCATTCATTTCACTTCCTTTGATCGAGTTTTTAATGGTTTATGTATAAATCAGTGGTGACATGGTAAAAATGTTTTTTTTTTTTTCAGAATAATGATGGATTTTTCAATGCCAAAAAAAAAACATTTTTAAATGGAATGTAAATTTAATTGTTTATGAACTCTCATTTACTGCTTTCTATTAAAGAAAACTCACCATCTTATGTTGTCTGGATCCAATATCATGATTGCTTTGAATATTTTGTTAACATTATCATCACAGAAATATTATTTAAAACCATGTTAATGAAAATCCTTCATCAATAGATTACACTTCCTATAACTACAGATTTATTTTATTATTTTTCAATAACTAGAGTATTGAAGTGTTTTTAAAAGTAGGAATTTAAGCAGTTACATATTTTGTATATTATTTAGAAACAATGTATCCGTATGTTAAGTATTGATTTCCCTCTTTCCATCCGTAAGCCTTGCACATATTTACGAGGGTTGTCTGTAAAATAAGTTTCCCTATTTTTTTCACAATGAAAACCATTTTTATTTACAAGGAGCAATACATCATTGGAAAGCTTAGACTTTCAGCTATTTTTCTACATAGTCCCTGTTGACTTCGATGCACTTTTTCATCCGAGTCACCATCTTTTTGATTCCCTGGTCATAGAAGTCTCCCGCCAGGCCGTGAAGGTACCTCAGAACCTCTTCTTTCAGCTCCTCTTCATTTGCAAAATGCATTCCACCGAGGTGTTTCTTCAAATAAGGGAAGAGATGGTAGTCTCTCGGGGCCAAGTCTGGACTGTATGGTTGGTGTGGAGCGCGGTGGTGACGCGGGCTGTATGACCCACCTTGCACAAACCTTAGAATAACCTAAATGTTCTGTTAGGATCTTGTCAATAGTTGTCTTGCTGACATCTGGGATCATCTCGCTAAGCTCCCGAACCGTCAGTCTTCGATCTGCCAGGATTGCCGCTTCCACTTTCGCAACCGACACTGAGCGTCGTAGCGAGTTCGGCTGGGTGGGGATGTGGAGGGGGAAGACCAAGCTACGATCCAGTGTTGCCGGATCTCACATAACAGCGATCCACGCGGCCGTGACAAACAGGGAAACTTATTTAATGGACAACCCTCGTATGTTATATAATTACAGAGATATTTCTCAAATTTAACTAAAAATTATCTGTCCTACTATTAACCCTAACCACTCCAATGTCAAGCGTGACTTGACAGTATTTCTTAAACCAACTTCTATGTCCGACCTAGACTCGACATTATACAATGCAATTTTAGAAAGTTAATACTAATAATAATTATAACACTCTACACTTTCCTAATACAGCTTTTTATGGAGACTCTTTTCTTAAGCAGTTGGTGGCACGTAAAACAATAATAATTGAGAAGTGCAAAGGGTTAAATAAAATTGATACGCAAATATATTTGAAATAATTTAGAATATAATACATTTTACTTCACGTTTTGATTACTATGTTCATGTTTTTTCTTTTGTTATATAATTTAAGATTTAATGAATAAACAACTAAGAATGAAACTTCAACCAATAAATAGGAGCTTCAAGCCCCCCTACTCACCGATTTCAGTTATTTTGTTATAACAGTTGATAGAAATAATTAGAATCATAATAGACCATGCATGTGCCTCATATACTTGTATATTCCAATAACATTTTCTCGTAATTTTAAGTGTTAAATTAACAATCCCAATTAGTTTCCTGTCATGGATGTAGACGATGGAATGGTGCCACGATACGATGGATCCTATGGGTAATTGATTTCTATTATTTTTTTAATGCGGAGAATATTTTTTACATAACGAGGCCGCAGATACAAGTGTTGTGATGGATTGTAAATATTACGGGAATCCAAGAAATTTGTGTTTGAGGACATTGTATTATCTGTGATCTTGTGGATGTTGCACACGTCTTTATTTTATTATCCGTAAATATTATTTGTCAATATTTTACTTATCCATCTGTAAATATAAAATGTAATTTTGAAATCTGAAAATATTAATATATTTTAAGACTGAATACCCGAGTTTTATTTCCATAGTGGTTATTCCTTTATCTTGGTTCTTGGATATCGTCTTTTCGGGAGTACTAGCCCGGAGGCTATTGCTCTCCCACATGTTGGAAATTTCTGTCTTGGATGTTGAGGTTGAATATCATTTGATGGCGAGGATGTGGTGGGTTGGGTCTGACATTCGGACCCGACTATCTGGGAGGAGTGTGGAGGGGTTGGGATGGTGACAAGGAGTGGCTTTGGGTGGGGGCCATTTGGTCCTGGGTACAGAACCGAGTAGAAATTTTCCTTTGTCTGACATGGAAACTAAAGACTGACAGTATCACATTATGAATAACAGGGATAGCCAAAAATACTATTTTTGTATCGAATTTAGGAATTATTTGCATTCGTCTTAAATTCCAATTCATTTCAAATAAACATAAGAATGTACTCTATATTTTTAAAACAAATAAACATAAAAGCTGACCTGGGTATGAATCATTGTTGCATCAAAGATCAACAATGAATTGAAATAAATAAAACATTCATTCCTACTGATTAGTTAGGAGGATCTTTAATTTTAAAGTAGACATGTTTTTTAAAAGCGACTTTCATTTTATTAAGAGCATTATCAAATCTGATGAGGATCAAAATATATCTATTTATATGCTAAATAAATATTATAAACAAGGGGAAGGTGCCTCCATTACTACAACAACCCTGGAAGCGACACAGTCAGCCAAACTTTTCGTCGCAATAGCAAGCCACCTCTGCGATATATAAAGCTTCCTTGCCATTGATATGAAGAAGATAACTATTACAATCGGTGCTCCTGGAAACGACACAAAGTCGGTCAAAGCTTCCTGGATATGGTCCTTCTTGGGCCATCCCTACAAAACTAGCTTGCCATTGACACGATGAAAAAGAAATAAAACAACAAATTGCTTAGCTTAGTCCTTTTATTATAAGAATAACACAAAATATCAGTAAGCGCTCACCCTTATAAACCAAGGAATTTGAATAACTATAAGATAGGAGTTTACTTCTTGGCGGCGGCTCCCACCTTGGACTTCTTGGTTCCTCGTACCTTCTTCATCCTGTTCTTCCTCTCCTTGCGCTGCTTGCGCGTGGGCCTCACCTTCTCGTACAGACCGTGGCGCGCTAGCCTGTGCTTGGGCTCGAACTTCTTGGCATTGTCCAGGGTGTCGTAGATGAGCGCAAAGCCGGTGGATTTGCCGCCGCCGAATTTGGTGCGGAAACCGAACACGAATACAACATCCGGGGTGATCTTGTACATCTTGGCCAGCTTCTCACGGATCTCGGTCTTGCTCACCGTGGGCTTGCCGGGGTGGAGGACATCGCAGACCATTTGCTTGCGGGCAAGAAGCCTGGAAACAAAATATCAAATCAGTTAGTACTGTTGTCAGGTTGCATTAGCATGTTCTACTTAGATGGGTCGATTAACATTGTAGGGTAATGGCAATGAATGAGAAATGAAGATGGTGGATACATGTTGATTAATACATATTTAAAAAACAAACAATTTGAAATTAACATAAAAAATATAATATATATTTAGTTTCATTCCACTATTCTCGATTGTATGGCTTCAACTGGTTTCGGCAACTGGCTATCAACTGGTCAAGCCATAAAATCAAGTGTTAAACTAAGTGTAATAAAGAAATTTTTTTATTAAAAAAGTATTTACAATGAATTTCTATCAAGAAATTCAAGTCACAATATTAATATTTCAAATATTTTAAAGTTTAAAGATGAGAATATGGGATTAATTAACTAAATATATGAAGCATTAAATTTAATTAAACACAAATTATATTTGAAGAAACGATATCCAATTCCCAAGTATGTAATTGAGATATTTTAGTTAGATAACACTACTAATTACCGATTCGTTGTGGTAAAATACAAAATATTAAAAATATAACCACTTCATTTGTGATACCAAGTATGCAAAAAGCACATTGACAGTACTTAATCTAAATTATGGAAGTAGAGAAGTAAACTGTGTTATTAACATTGGTTCAATATTCAACCCTCTTTTATATAAAAATATACATATATTGAAATTGCACATTAATTACACAACAAATATAAAGTTGAAAAACAACACATTGATGTATATTTGCGAAAAATAATATTAAACGTTTATTATCAAGTAAAATAAACAATACAATTGTGATATTCACAAAAAACGCTCCGACTGTTTCAGAGAGTATTATAATAATATTCATTTAGAATAATTACAATATATTTTTTTCGAAATATGGAATCGGTGAAAATGCTTCAAAATAAGGTTATGCGAGCTGACACTTCTGTCAGAAAATGTGGTTTCTCAGATGAAATCGAGATCTGCTGGTAATAAAATATAATACTTTACCTGTTTGTCATGAATTTCCGCGTGCGGATAGTCGCTGTGCCGTCACTCATTTTGATATTTTGTAAATTTTTGTAGCCAACTACTACAAAACGCCACACGTGTTACCGATAAAAATGGCGGAAAGGAAGCATTAAATTGCTTAGAAAAAAGCAGTACGAAACGTCAGAGCGCAACAGTCGTACCAATTCACTTTTTTTTTGCTAGCAACATTTGAATATAAATAATTGACTAATAAAAATGGGGTGTTTACTCGTGTTATTTTATTTCAATTAATGCTTATCCAATATAATTCAAAACCACCGAAACTGTAACACTTGGAGTTGGATCTCCTGGAATATGATATCTGGAATCGCTTCCAAATCAGCTTTTACCCAAGTTTAAGCCGAGACTTTATAGATATTCCCCAGAGTGCTGTTCTGAAGAGAAATCGATTTAGGATATTTGTGTCGGCTGGTAGTCTTTAGGTCTTAGATTTGTTTATAAAATAATATTTTATTTGTTACATTTTTTTCTTAATTCCTGTAACAAATGTTTAACATATTTTTTATTTAATTATATAAATTACATTATTATAAAAGTTATTATACTGCCCTGATGAAGCTTGGGTCCAAGCGAAACTAGTTGGCATCAATATAATAACCCTACCGTGGTTAAATACAAAGTTATTTTATTTATATAATTATTTAAAATGTCTATCCACAAATTGAGTGCTTTATATGAAGAATATTTTTTATTATTAAAATCATAAAATATTAAAATCTCGCGTCTCTCGCGGGGGCGAAAAGAAAATAATGGAGTGCTGCATCGGTTAAAGTGTGGCAGTCCATTCTTTCGGCCTACCCTTTCGGGGAGACGGCGTGGTGGATAGTTAGTTTTTTTTTATCTTAACGTATACAATGCAGCTATGCATTCATTTCCTTTGAAGTTATAAATGACAATTTTTTTCCCCCACGGGTGGAATTATTACTAATTCTTATCGTATTCGTAAATGTAGATATTAAATAATTATTTTTATTCCTACTCACCTGGCGCCAAACTATTAAAAAAAAATCGACCCTGAATAACAAGAGGCGAGGAGAAAAAGCTGTTTCTGCTATTGTACGACTAATTATCATCGAGTTATTCTCGAGGTGAGACAGAAAGAATTAGGCGCCACACTGTTCTATCCTGACATACCTCCATATTTTACCACAAGGGGATTTGTACGCTTGTCGATTTATCGAACTTAGCGCATGGCCGACATTTAGATTGGTCGTAGTCATGCTACATTTTCCTCACCTTTATTAGCTACACTGCTTGTGAAACCAACCAACTAACCATTACGCCGTCTCTCCTAAGGGGTAGGCATAAATAATGGACTGCCACACTTCTCTTGTCATGGTCATACTACATTTTCCTCGCCATTATTAGTCTTCTTCTTCCATTTACACTGCTCGTGAAACTAACTCTTCCGCCGTCTCTCCTAAGGGGTAGGCAGAAAGAATGGACTGCCACACTTTTCTTTCCTGACATATTTCTCTCGATTCCTCACCATTCATACATGTCATGCACGCACATCGATTTCTCCGACAACTCACGTGGCCGACAGTCAATATTTGATTTATTTGATCGTGCCATGTTTTCCTCTATTTCTAGTCCATTGACATCGTTAACATATACTTATTTTACCATTGTAATTTTTCTTACGAATGAACTTGGAATCACTATCCTTTCCGTGGTGACAAAGATCCTTGCGAGAATTATACTGAGGAGAATGACTAGTGCACTCGAAGGAGGTATGCGAGAGGAGCAGGCTGGCTTCCGAAGTGGCCGGTCTTGCGTTGAGCACATAAATACACTCCGCATCATAATTGAAGAGGCCTCTGAATGGCAGTACAGCATGTACCTAACGTTCGTCGACTTTGAAAAGGCCTTCGATACATTATCGTGGACTTCAATCTGGTCAACTCTCATTAGCAGAGGAGTCCCACAGAAGATTGTGAATATCATCAGGGCAATGTATGACGGTTGTTCTTGTCGTGTAGTGCACCAGGGCAAACTCTCCGAGGCCATCAAACTGAGTGCGGGAGTGCGACAGGGATGTCTACTATCACCCCTGCTCTTCATATTGGTTCTGGAGGATGTGTTGCGCCGTTCTTTCGACGGTCCCCGTGGCATTCCATGGATGCGTGATACCCAGTTGGAGGATCTGGATTATGCTGATGACCTCTGTTTGCTTTCGGTAAACCGGGTGGATGCGGAGCGGAAACTTTGTAGACTTCACGAGGAAGCGGCAAAAGTAGGTCTCAAGATTAACATGTCCAAGACAGTAGACCTACGAGTGTCCACAAATGACTCCACCCCAATCTTGCTCCACGGTGTCCCCCTTGTGACCACGACCAGCTTCTGCTACCTCGGTAGTATGATAGCAGGCTCGGGAGGTACGGAGGAGGATGTAGCCAGCAGACTTGACAAGGCAAGGGGAGCTTTCGCTATGCTTCGCCCTGTATGGCGCTCCGGTATCATTTCGAGAAAGCTCAAGCTCCAAGTATTCAGAAGTAACGTTAAAAGCGTACTGCTGTACGGATGTGAGACTTGGAAGTCTACCGCAGACGTTATTGGTAAACTCCAGGTGTTTATAAATAGGTGCCTTCGCTCAATATTCAAAATCTATTGGCCCCAAACAGTGTCAAATGCCGTTCTCTGGACCATGGCAGGCGAAAAGCCAATTAGAGAACAAGTCGCTAGGCGCAAGTGGCAGTGGATCGGTCACACTCTGAGACGGAACCCAGCCTGCATCGCTCAGGGCGCACTAGACTGGTCCCCTATGGGGGAAAGAGAAAGCGAGGCAGACCTAGAGCCACCTGGAGAAGAACCCTGCAGGACGAGGTTAAGGCAGCAGGTCTCACTTGGGACGATGTTAAGCATCAGGCATGCGATAGAGTCGGGTGGAGAAGATTCCTTGAGGCCCTATGCACCACGGAGGTGTGACAGGACAAAAAGAAGAAGAAGAAGAATTTTTCTTACGACTTGACGAGTTCTGCTTACCTATTATTAGTTGAGAAGGTAGTGAATATATTGGAATGATTAAAATAAAACAAATTTCTTACTGAAGATGATTATATACTGGTTTATTAATCTATGAAAACACAATTAATGTTAGAAAATTCTTAATTACACTTTAATGTTGGCATCTTAAACCTGGAGAACAGACAATAGGCGAGATGAATGGAAGCCCTTACACATGATTGCTTATGACATGACATTTTGGAGAAACCACGGGTTGTTTCGCTGTTCTCTAAGTCTCGGGAACCTTTTATATTTGCAAAATCTTAGTTCTATAAGAGAATATAATATTGGTTATTAAGAAATACTGAAGTGAACTATGTATTTTGTTACAAGAATCTTAAGGCCCATGATTATCTAACAAGAGATTCTTAATGTAGTCAAAGTCATATATGTTTAACAAATAATAATGTTCAAGATATCTATCTACTCACTAGGCTACTTCATTAGTTGTTAAGTACAAATATCATATGATTAAAAAATAAAATAAAAGCATAAATTGATTATAACAAAAGAGAAAAATTACGATTTGAAAGTTATGTGTATCAAATCGTTTTGTTCGAGTAGATTAAACATGAAAAACGGAACAGAAAACTTAGTTGAATAAATATAATTACACTTAGTATTACAACATTTTATTTCACTTAACACAGACATGTTTAGGTTATAACATAACCTTTATCAATGTACACAATTTATAATAGGATAAAGGTTGTGTTATAACCGAAACATGTCTGTGTTAACCACTTAATGCTTTTGAACGAGCAGTGTTCGCGCGCGGCGCATGTATCGTATCACGCCAACCCGAGCACTGCTCGCGCGTTTCGACTTGTTTGTGTTACATAAGGTAAACTAACAAACAGAGTTCGCCTCTTTTTTGAACTGGACTATTTTTAAATTATATAAATTCTTTAATTAAAAAATAAAATCACCTGATATTTCTGATTCTATTGTCGTAAAAAAAAAACCGAGCATTAAGTGGTTAAGTGAAATAAAGTGTTGTAATACTAAGTGTAATTATATTTATTCAAATATGAATCCACAACACAAAGTGAAGGCGAATAAAGAAGAAAGAAAACTTAGTTTTTATAAAATAGGTTTGATCATTGCATTTCTACGTCTAATTTAATTGTCTACAAGAGACATAAAATGCGGATTTTTAAATAAATCTGAAAGTATACAGTTGTATTAATTTCTTTATACAATAATGAACTTATTTAAAGAATGACAAGACATTCTACGGTATAATAAAGTGTCATGTAGAAAAAACACATTCTCTTTGATTACATTATGATGTCTATAAATAATTCAATATAAAAAGTGTTAGGGAGTATATAAAATTTACAAATAAATATTGAATTTTGGCAGTGATTCTGTTTTATTTGTTTTCACGTTATTGTTTTTAATTCTTTAATATAAGTACATTTGTAAAATAATTTAATACATGTATTTAAGTATACCGCAGTTTTGATTGAGAACGTCGGGTTCAAATTGTCTTAAAATTGTTAGATTCTAAAGACTATCTACAAAATATCTAATTTCATAGTAGACCAAAATATCAAGTGCTAGAAAAGGAATTATAGCACCAGGTTAGTGTAAACTCTGCCTACCTTATAGTTTATCAACTAGGAATATATCAAAAGACTAATCAAATTAATGGCAAGGTCGTCACAGCATTCAAATTTGTTTAAAAAGTGTTAATATAAAAATATACATAGGGGCATATAAAAATCTTTTGAGTAACTAAGTAAAAAATCATTTATTCAGTTATTTTCTTGCATAATGAATTTACTGTTTTTAAGTTTTACTTTTGAATATTTTTATCCAGTTAACGTTAAAAAAGAACTTGTCTTCTACCAAAACAGAAGAAATAGTGACTTAACTAGCAGCGAAGGAATATTTGATTTGAAAATTTTATAAAGGCGGTTGCCTAACTTTTTGGTTTACTCCACTAACCATGTGTCTTTCCATGGATTGATTAATTGTAACTGTTCATTATTTACTTTATTTAGATGAACATGAAGACCTGATGAATTTTAAAGGTTTACTTACAAAGGGGGGAGGTGAACATTAGAATCTATAATTTACGGGTGAACAAGTGATATAATTATTAATACCCAATGGAATATATACACAAAAATATGAAGAATATTAGAACCATAAGAATTTATATATTTAATTTATTAATCTGTGGCAAATATTATTAAATGGTCATCTTAAACTGTAATAAGTTTGCTTATATATTTTCAGAATATAAAGAAATTCAGTATGATATAATGTTACTTTTATAGCAGAGTTATTAACAGATTTGATCATAGAGAAAATTTGGAAAAAAATAAGTATTTTTTCCGAGAAATTTTGTTCTATAAATATAGCAACCTTAATGGTCCCATTTGAAAATAATATTTTAATAACGTTTGCGCTGTTATATCCGTTTATTTTATTTCAAGTAGCCTTAATTCGTATTAATTAATTCCTACTTGCGCCATTGCACTACTTCGCTCCGCCTGCACCGAACCATGTAATTCCAAAGAGTCAAAACTTACGGGTCCTTTCGTTAAAATATATTTTACAAAGTGTATCAACCGCAGGGTTGTTATACTTTACAAAATATTTTCTATATTTTTCATTAGCGTTCTTCACTACATGAAATATACGTACCTACTATGACAAATATCCGCACTTTTACCCAAGGCCACAGTCGTTTATACATACATTAAAAAAGGAAAGAAACAATGGCAATCAATTTACAAAAAAACAAAAGATGTTAGTGTACACATTAAATACTAAAAACAAAAATACTCCAAATAACTAAGGAAAATTGAAAAAAATATACATATCCCTTTAAAGTTATTTGTGCCATTGTATTTAAACAAAAATAAATTACAAGATAATGAAATCATTAGCCTACATATTATAAGATCATTAGTTAAGTTCCAACATAAAATTGTTACACAATACTAAACACAAGCAACTGAATCTATGGTTAAATCCACATTAAGTATAGGCCATTGTCTTCATCCTGAAGAGGAATTCATAAATTAACTGATCAAAGAATTGTACGATAGAAACATCATATTTAAAAATTGCTTTCATTAGAACCTCCCATGCTTATTTAGATTATATTTAGCGAGGGAAAGAGACGTGCAGTCTTAAATGTAAATTGCGTTAGTAAAGTATGCTTTATTCTTAATCTAAGTTAACTCTAGAGGCAATGTAAAAATATATTGCCGTCAATATTACTACAATAACACATAAAATCGGTCTGATTTCAGTTTCGATGATAACATAACATGCCGTAACGTACGCTGCCTTTTTGGATAGTTGTCGTCGTGGAACCACAGACTGACACACGTTTTAATGTATAATAATACAATATTCAAATAAGCCCAAATTTATATTCCTTCAAAATATTCAAGCTCTAATAATCTCGCGTCATCCCGATCAGCTGTAGATTTTCATCGTTAGTTCATTCACTCCACATTGTTTGCACAAGACTTTGATCAACAATTATACACCGGGATTCTGTTTCATAAGGCGACACCTTTATACATTCCAGTCACCTAAGAGTACTCCTAAGATTGCGTAAGATACAAATAGCAAAATATTAAATACATTGGATTAATTCCATTTATATCCTAGACTGATAATAGTAATATATATATACGAGAGGAGCAGACTCGCGCCCCCCGTAATACAAAACGCTCTTAATATTTTTACAATAAAAAACAATTGTCACAAAAATACACTAGTTTATATGCGTGCTACAATGGTGATGTAGGAAAATATAAATCCTATTAATTGTTTGAAAAAATATTATTGTATGTACCTTAATATTATAACAAAAAAATATTCTATGATCTCACTGGGAGGTCTAGGCGATGCTAATACTGCCTTTTTGTGACAATTGCGAAATCTTCTCCAAGTCCTTCTCCAGGGGGGCCTCGCCCCAGATGCGGAAGTTCTTGGTGTAGGGAATAACTCCCACCAGCACTCCCGAAATTACGATCCAAACCCCCGCCACATAGAAGGACAGGTCCCAGGTTTGCGTTATATCAAAAATCCAGCCTGAAAGTAAACACACATCATTAATATGTTTGTGGATTATTATTTAATTTATCAGATATTTGCAGTTTGAAATTTTGAATGTTGTGGATATTTATTGCTGATTAAGCAGAGACAGAATCTTCAGCGGATGGATAGAAATGTTGACAGTAAACATAATTGATAGTAAACATGATTAATTTATATAGAAGGTTATAAATTAATCATGTTTACTATCGAGAACCCTCGTAAACTTTGTTTTTACATCATTTTATTTTGTTTTTTTCAAACCAACTTGTTTCGTACCCATCAGAGCTTCGTCAGTTTGTATAGTAACCCTGATAAAGCTCCGATGGTTGCGAAACCGGTTGATTTGAAAAAACAAAATGCAGCAGTGTAACAAAAAAGGTACACAAGTAATATAAATAATTTTTAATAATGCCATACCACAAATGATTTGCTTCATTCCAAAATACATTAGAAAAGGTTTCCAACTATGCTGATATACACAAAATCAAAGTTATATCCTAACTTTATCTTAACTAACAAATTAACCATCACGCCATATCTTCAGAGAGGTAAGCAGAAAGGATGGACTGCCATACTGCTCTGTCTTGATATACCTATATAGTTCCTCTACATTCATACATCATAACAAGCACGCTCGTAGATTTTTCCGAGTTTGAATGTAGTCATCTTGCCATGCTTTCTGTGGTCGTCCACAGCTTTTTTATTCACTCACGCTGCTTGTATACAATTTTTTAACCATTCTTCTCTCATCCATTCTTTCCGTGTGTCCAAACCATTTTAGGGATCCTTTTTTATTTTTACTTTTGATGCAATCGTCTGTCCTACATTTCTTCCTTATTTCATCATTCGACATTCATTACAAGGTCTCTCTTATTACATGTTTCGTACATTTTTGATAATAAGAATAGCAAATTTTCCATACTGACAGCGGTCATACAATATCTCATATTTAAATAACCTGTTATAACATAACCTACCAGCGAGAGGGGGTCCAATCAAGTTCCCGATTCCCTGCATGAGCAATATAAGCCCGTATGCCGTGGTGAATCTCTCCAGCGGGATGAGTTCCACGAGGATGATGGGCGTGAATGAGAAGTTGCTGGCAAAGAAGAGACCAAAGAGGGCCGAGTTGAGCACCAGCATCCAGTATTGGTGAGTGACCAGCGGGTAGGCCAGGGTGGTCAGGCCGCAGCACACGAGGCACACGGAGTAGCATTTGGTCACGTTCATCCATGGCTGGTCACCAGCCCAACCAAGGGCCACCTATAAATTAACAGGAAACAAAATAGTGTCTTAATTTGATTAAGTATTAAAAAAGCTGGAGACAAGAATATTTTCTTGGAGTTGACTTCTTCTAAATGTATTAATTTATAGAGAATTTATCAACGAAGATATATGATGAAATCAAGAATTTTGATAAATTGATATGAAGGCATATAATGTTATCAAGAGCGTATCAATGAAGATATGTGATGATATCAAGAATTTATCAACGAAGATATATGATATTAAGAATTTATCGATGAAGGCATGATGATAGCAAGAATTTATCAATAGAGATATTTGATATTAAGAATTTATCAATGAAGATATATGATATCAATAATTCATCAATGAAGGTAGATGATGATATCAAGAGTTTATTAATGAAAACATATGATGATATCAAGTATTTATCAATGAAGATATATGATATCAAGAATTTATCAACGAAGATATATCGCACATTGAAAACAAAAGTGACACTATACAAAAATCTCAATTTTTCAGTACGGTCATTTAAAGTTTTGCCTGCTTATTAACCTAATTAAAATCAACTAGATTCTGATAGAATAATATCTAAACTAATATATAAAACAACAACATTAGATATATTTCTACTCACAGTCAAGTTATTGACCTCACAAAAACTTCAAATGACCGTACTGAAAAATTTAGATTTTTGTATAGTGTCACTTTTGTTTTCAACGTGCGATATGATATCAAGAATTTATCAATGAAGGTATACGAGTATATGATGATATCAAGATTTATCAATGAAAGCAAAAATGGTCGTTCACAATGGAGTTCTGGTTCCATCACTTACGTTTGGAACCGAAGCATGGAACTGGCAGAAGAAGTATGAAACAGAATAAATGCGGTAGACATGAAGTTCCTAAGGTGTGGTAGAAAGATGTAGGACAGAATTTCGAATGTAGAGCGGAATAAAGTATTATGAACAAAATTATAAGGATCATTGCGTTGGTTTGGACATGATGAAGAACGACGGTTAAGAGAGTACACGTTAACAATGTGAATGGAGTACGGAGTCGAAGAAGACTGAGGAAAACATGGCATGATTAATTAAAGTTGACATGTCGGCCATGTTAAAAGTCGGAAGAATTGACGCGCTGTATGAATGTGGAGGGAGCTAGAGAGGTGTGTCAGGATAGAGTAGTGTGGCGGTCCATTCTCTCTGCCTACCCTTTCAGAAAAACGGCGTAATGGTTTGTTGTTGTTGTTATTTTACAGATTTGATTTTATAAGATGTGATAATATAAAGATGGACCAAAAGGGTAGTGGAGTGGAGACCTCGTGAAGATAGAAGAAGCTGAGGGAGACCCCCCACACGATGATCTGATGACATCAGAAAAATTGTTGGTGACTGGATGCTGAAGCAAGATAATATTTACCATTCCAATAGTGTTAGTGATGCCGATGACACTGAGCTGCAGTGCACCCTCGTCCTCGGAGTAGCCCTTGCGTGTCATGAAATCAGCCAGGTAGAAGTATGGTACGATAAACCAGATGAACAGCATTAGCGTGCCGATGCTCATGAGTAAGAAATGGAACTCCAGGAACATTTTGAACTCAAACATAGACTTGATCATGTCTAGGACTTCATCGTACCATTTCTGGAAGAAAAAGTATATAAAATATTCTATTCCTTTCAAAAAGTTAAAAAGTAGGATGTAGGATGGTGGAATAAAATACCTCATCGTCTACTTGAGGAATAGCGATCATGGAGTTTCGGTATATGTTGGGACAAGAAGAAGCCCGCAGCCGGTACTTGGCAATATTCATCATGGCTCCACGGTACATCACTGAATTTCTGTGCATCCGGATGTCTTTTAGATAATGTTGGTTTGTCGAAAACTGCCGCTTCAGCCAGGGCTCCTGTGCTTTGGGAGATTTTATGATCGGAGTCAACACGGGACTCTTCAGCGGTGGACTTTTCAGCGCCACAATATTGTTCTCGTTCTTCAAAAGCAGCGGCGAATTCGGTAAATCTCCATTGGACTCGAAGCTGATAGTTTGGGCCTTCTCTATTGGGGGGATCTTCTTGTTGACCTTCAGCTTCATCGACATGGTAACTGGCACTCTGGTGATGGACTGGTCCGTAGGCACCCGGTTTAGTTTGTTCTCCGAGCAGCTTCTGCAGTGCAGCAGAGAAGGGTAGTTCTCAAGGATTACATTGTACAACTTTGTGTTAGCGCTCAAGGATTCCAATACTTCCAAAGGTACCTGGAAATATAAAAATGAATTTAGAGCCTCATTGTTAAAAAACAAAAAACAAAAAAAAATCATTTAAAATATAAAAATACGATATAGAAAGACTAAATATTTACCTTTTCACTTTGTTTCACAAAGGTAGGTAGGCTGACAACAGAATTGTACAAGTGCTTCAAATTTTCATTTTCCGCTGTGTTTTCTATTTTATCCGCAACAATGGATGTGGCTAACGTTGAGAGGATGCATTCTGGAGTCTGGCCACTCTTCATCAGAGATCGGAGCTCCTCTACTCCTGGGAAAGTGGATTCGCCCCCTCCGGAGATGCGGGACATGGAGCCGCAGCTGGAGGCGCCCCGCGTGGACTTGTTACTCATGTTTTGTTTCCTCTGCTCGAGGATCCACCACTCGGGGTCCCTCATGACGGCACCGCACACGCACATATTCAGAAAGGTCCCCGACAGCATCAGGATGGTGCCTCTCCAGCCGAACTCCTCGATGAAGTACCTCGTCATGGGGGCGTATACGAACGTGCCGATTCCGGTGCCGCAAGCGCCGAGGCTTACAGCCAAGGAGCGTTTCTTATCGAACCAGTAGGCGATCGAGACCACAGCCGTCACGTAGCATAGGCCGAGCCCGAGACCGGCTATCACCCCGAAGGTCAGTAGCAACATTTCGATTGAGTTAGCGAAAGTCGCCATGATGAAGCCGGAGGCCGAAATGATTCCACCTAGAATAGTCATTTTCCTGCAACCATATCTGTCTACCAGGGCGCTCATCACGGGCCCGGACATCAGCGGCACGGACATGAAGAGGCTCCCTATCCAGGAAGTTTTGGATTTGCTCTCTCCGAAATGGTTTAAGAATTCTATGTATAGTAGGCCGAAAGAAAAGCTGATGCCATCTGCGACCATCGATAGGATCATGGAGGCCAACACGATGACCCAGCCCCAGCCGCCGTCCGGGACGAGCGGGGCCTTCTCGTCAATGTCATCTTCGTCGTCGCTCTCGTCTCCGTAGGAGCTGGAGGAGCAGATACTGTCCTTGTCCGTGAGTCCCACGAACTTCACTCCCTCGTAGGTGGGGTTTTCTGTGACATACGTCAGAGAAGCCGGCGGGGAGGCGCGCGACTTCCTGTTGGTCAGTATCGGCGGCAACAGATTGTCTTTAGCGATGTCTCCGTTGATGACGTTCTTGTTGGCGTCCAAGTCATCCCCCGGCAGGGTGGCGCCGGAGCCCCGTGGGTCGGGCGTGGAGCCGGCGGAGGACAGCGAGGGCTCCATGGCGGAGCCCGCCGGACCCCCTGGCCGCGGAAAGGCCGTCAGACAAGACTACCCTCACGACAACCCGAGAATAAACGAAACCGAAATCGGACCGACGCGATGCGCCGCTCAAACGAATAACCTAATATGTATCAAGTAATGACTCGAAAATTATCACTCGTAGAAACGTAATTCCTACAACTCTGATCACTTTATATTTATCACTTTCGGATATATCCTACTTCGAACCGGCCCAATCTGCATAGACGCCTTCTGTGGCGGTATCGGCGCGGAAGGTAATTACGTATTTATAAGACTAAAACCGTAAAATAACGCGTACACATGTAGTAACAGATTAAACAGAAAAAGTATCACAGCGTTCAGTGGGGGTGTCTGTGGAGGGTAGTCTTAACCTCGGGTCTCTCGCGGAGTACCTGGTAGCCGCCGGCTCCAGCGCCCTGACGCCTACTCCCAGACCGCGCTCCGACTCCTGGAGCATCAATGACCGGCCCTTGTGCTGCGGTGCGGACAGGCGGGTTATACGAGCCAGCGTGGCTCCTACTCGGTCTCGGCCTGCTGCCTGCTCCCTGCTCCCTGCTCCTGCTCCCTGCTCCCCACTCCCTACTCGCTGCGGCACATGGACGGGCCGTCTATTGCTGCCGCTAGCTAAATCTGGAAATACAATAATGAAATTTGTTCAAGATATACCGGATTCATATATTATAACATTTAAAATGTAACAATGTCCACGTCAACTAGATGAAGATTCCCGTAACCAATCGCGATTCGTTACACTGCCGACATTATTCTGAATTTAAAAAACGATCAGTCGCCTTTTTTAATGGGCCAAAACTAATTAAGACACTTAGCTACAATAAAAAGGTGTGAGATGAATGGATGGATGGCTCTGGATCTTTATAATAAACGTCTTCAAAACACGTTGAAATGTGTATCTCTAATGAGCCCAGCGCGTCAGAGGAGTGTTCGGTATTTTAATGCAAATCAGACAAAATTTCAATTTGAAAGACCCGTTTCGCAAACAGCTCGACAGTGGCGGAAGCCTCTTTCAGAATTCGCACAAAGCCCCCCGAAGACTTAAGCCGAATTAGTTTGTTATCCGTATAATTATGTAACATGTAAAAGAAAAACAACATGGTTAATCGATAATCAAACAAGTACAACAAAACTAACGGGAAAAATATTATCATACAAATTTAAAAACGAAATCTGCTAGGAGGAAGACATCGTAAGATGGGACAGGCAACGCAGAATATACTGGAACGCGCACATGCAGAGGATGGATTTCTCCAGAATCCCACACGTGTGTGGCGCATCAGTTTCCTGTTGGCTACCGTCCTCCCTGGAAGACCGCTAAAGAGATGGAGGAATAGTTGGGAGTCAACTTTCCAAGAGAGGCCAGGAACAGACCAAAGGTCTAAAAGAAGGAAAAGAAGAAGAAATAATTGTGTTATTTAATACTAAGTGTCAATTAATTTAAAACAAATATTTTAATTAATAAAAAATGGAGTTTACAAATTTCATGAAATCCGGATAAAAAATATTGAAACAATCTTCCGAACAGTAGTGACCTATGGGTGTGAGGCGTGAACAATGACAGCGAAATCCGCAGAGCGACTGGATACTTTTGAGAGAAGGGTGCTGCGCAGAATTCTGGGACCCGTGAATGACGGTGAAGGCTGGAGAGTGCGGCATAATCAAGGGCTGTACTATATTTACAAAGCTCCCAGTCTCTCCACACAGGTCAGACTGAATAGACTGAGATGGGCCGGTCACGTGCAGAGGATGCCGTCATCGCGAACCCCAAAAATATTGCTGGAGTGGCACCCAGGTGGTAGAAGACCAATTAGACGACCAAGGCTGCGATGGGAGGATGAAGTTGGGAGAGATGGGGCGAAGTTGTTACGAGTGTCAGATTGGAGGGTCGAAGCGGAGGGCAGGAGGAGTTGGAGGCGAAGAATACTGGAGGCTAAGGCTCGATATGGGCTATAGGGCCATCGAAGAAGAAGAAGAAGAACAAAAAAGAAGGAAATTAATGAATTGATATTATTTGATAATAATAGATGGAAGCAAACTCATTGGTTTATAATGGGATTTTATGATGATGACAATAAGCTATAAATAAAAACTATTTGAAATGTGAATTGAACCTACATCAAAAGGATTCCAACCGTAATAAAACACGGTAAAATATATTTTTAGCACAATTATGTAAAACCCTAAAGTATTCTAATTTGGATTTCTAATTTCGGGTCTTTGCTTTTACTATGTGATCTCTTAATTACTTTTCAAGATCAGATCAAAGTCAAAGTCTTAATTACTTTTAGAAAATAGCAATATAAAAAAATACTTTTAAATGTTAGATATACACTTTTGACTTATTTTTATTATTATACTTGACGAAAGCGAAGTGATTTTGAATAAATAATGTGATATTTGAAAGATCAGATAGAAGTTAATTATTATTGTAATTTTATTAGTTTAATTCTACGGAAATTCGAATTGTTTCGACCGGTTTCGGTAAAAAAAAACACCGATGTCTTCATATATGTAGGTTAAAACTTAAGTAAATAAATATTTTTTTTGTTTTTGATAAATTAAAGTCGTTAATAAGATAATCAAATGATTTAACTTAAATATTTTGATGGAAGTTCATTTTAAATAATAATTAAATAAAGCGATGTTTTTTGTAACTACTCCCACATTTGTTTTTATTTCGACAGCGACAGACTGGGTATAAATTAAAAACAAACCATAAATGAATTAATACGAATGAAAACGACAGTTTAATCATAATTTATGGGAACGACACGTTTCGCCTTTTTAAGGCATCAATGTTTTGATAATGCCTTAGAACTGCGAAACATGCAATTCCAGGCCGAAATCCAGATGTCATCAAGAAAGAGTACGAAAATAATTTGAACGCAAGAGAGTGAGAGAGGAATACTTCGATTCTCTCCGAAAGTAATTCGAAATGCACACGATGCGCATCCCCGAAAACGTTTCTTTTAAAATTTTGTTATGATTATTGTTGTATGAGAAATAGTATAGAAAACAAAAGGAGAACAATTTGGTGAAATTAATTGTGAAATTTTTAATATGTGTGAAAACAAATATTCACATTACCATAAAAGTTAAAACTTATTACTGATTAGTGAACTAAGTTTTAAAAGATAGAAAATGGTTGCAACTAGTTATAATAAAACTTCTATAAAACAGACATTTTCATTCGTATTCAATATTTAGTAAAGTAAAAAAAATATAAGTCCAAGGTAATGATTTTCGAAAGAGAAGGAAGCATGACAGTCTGCAACATTAGTGTAAACGGTGAAAATCTGGAGCAAGTGGATGAATTTGTTTATTTAGGAAGTATGTTTACAAAGGATGGGAGGGTGGAGAAGGATATTGAAAGAAGGGTTGGGGCAGGCAACAGAGTAAATAGTGCACTTAAAGTTGTCATAGCAAACAAAAGCCTATCCAAAAAAGCTAAGATGGCAGTGCATAATGGTGTTCTTGTACCGACCCTTATGTATGGAAGTGAAACATGGAACTGGCAAAAGAAGGATGAAAGTAGAATAATGTGTGCCCAATCTGTATATGATAGAGTGAATGTGGTGCGAATGAAAGTGTTATGAACAAAATAAGGAAAGGGTCATTACGATGGTTTGGATACATGGAAAGAATGAGCGAAGACAGAATGGTAAAGAAGGTATATGTTAACGGCGTGAACGGAGCTAGAAATAGAGGAAGACCGAGGAAAACGTGGCACGATCAAATCAATCAAATATTGAAAGTACGTGAGGAGCCGGAAAAATCGACGTGCGTGCATGACAAGATGTATGAATGTAGAGGAATCGAGAGAAGTATGTCAGGACAGAACAGTGTGGTGTTCCATTCTTTCTGCCTACCCCTCCGGGGAGACGGCGTGATGGTTAGTTAGTTAGTTAAATATTTAATATGGAGTTTTACATCATGGTTGAAGAAACAATATACGTAATTGAATTTCTATTATATTTAGGTAGGACTGAAAAGACGCAGTAGCGACAAAATGTTATGATCATATAAGCGAAGAAAGCGCTACACGGGTATGTAGGTATGCACGATAGTGAAAACGGTTTTATTCGATGTGGTGGCGATTTATCATCTTCGGAAAGCGTTTACCGATGACGCACGAGGGCAACATTTTGGCGGGAATCCAGCGCCGAGATAAGGACGGCCGGCGTCGAGAGGCGCAGCCTAGGCAATATTTCAACAGTTATGTTTGCCTTGGAAAACAAACTTTAAATAAGTACAAACAAAACGCATTGATAAAACATACTTCTGGCCTATCTATTAATTTAAATAAATATTCATAATTTACACAGAACTCTGTATTATCTATCACTGATTAATTCAATAATACATTTCCTGTGTACTTTCAAATATCTTCTTCTTCTTCACTTTTGGTAGACTCAAGAGTCTGTTATTTCAGGCGGGTTCTCTTGAGACGCTGAACTCCAGCTTTCTCTCCACCGTTTCGGGGGTCTTCCTGGTCGGCGTTGTACGTTTGGCGTTATGTGTGGTATCCTATTTGAGCTCATCCTTTCTACGTGTTGATGCCAGTATCGCCGTCTTTGACGTCCCCATCTGACCACATCTTCGACCTCGCAGATTTCTCGGATTGCTGTATTCCTAACTCGAATTTCTTATATACTTTCAAATATCATTGTGTGTATCATCGATATACAACAGTAGCTAAGAACTACGAAGAGTTGACCATAAAATTACGAGGAAAACGTGGCACGATCAAATCAATCAAATATTGAATGTCGGTCACGTGAGGAGCCGGAGAAATCGACGTGCGTGCATGACAAGATGTATGAATGTAGAGGAATCGAGAGAAGTATGTCAGGACAGAACAGTGTGGTGTTCCATTCTTTCTGCCTACCCCACCGGGGAGACGGCGTGATGGTTAGTTAGTTAGTTATAAAATTACATAACCTAATTTAATTAATTGAATGCTACTTTAATTAATTTAAAAAATGGTGAACATCGTTTTATTTTTACTGTTTTCAGACAAATTTATTAATTAAATCGCACATCTAGGATATGACCTACGCACTGTATACTTGCAGTCAAGCGTTTTTTCCCCTAGACAACCATCAAGAAATATATATTTTTCAAGCATTAAGATATTTATTTAAATTACCACATAATTAAAAAAATAATCTGTAGGTAATTTTTTTTGTTTGTTTTCTAAATTAATTTAATATATCACAATAAAAACATCAAATTCAATTCAAATGAATGGATTTTTTTATTACTCAAATTTAGAACTTGTATAAATCTGATGTTAAGAATTAAATCACATTTGAAAGTAAACACTTCATATTGTATTATTTTAAAACGCATTTAAAAATAAATTGTTTTAAACTCGTTGATTTAAATAAAATACTAAAAAAATCACATTTTAAATAGTAATAAATCGTATTCTACATAACATTTCTTTTATGTTTTAATACATTTTCTTTGTTTATAAATAGATAATACAATTATATTATATGGGTTCAATTGAATATTTAATAAAATAAATATATTGCAGGAAGATTCACGAAAATACAAGTGTATTAATTATTATTTCGTTATATTATTTGAATAAGTTTTAAATTGAGATAAAATTACTTGCATACAAGTGTTGCTTTTTAAATTTCGTTGTGATTCGATTTATTTTTTTGTAATAATTTGCGAAAACATTGAAAATCCATAGAGCACGTTCGCGAAACGGTAAGACAATCTAATTATACAGGTGGAGTGCGGAGAACGATGCGAGATAAACACTACCTTGTACCGGGGCGGCGGGGCACCGACTGGGCGGGTGCGGGTGTCGCGAGCGGCCCGCCCGCTAGCCTCCCCCCTACCCCGCGCAACCCTCGCCCTCTAGCGGGAGGGATGCAAAACAGGGCTGCGAGGTTTAACTTTCGAATATAGTGATATCTCATATACACATGTACACGAACAATTGCGAAGATTTACAAGGTTGGTAGCAATATGTTTTTTTGGCATCTTGGATATACGAGTATCTGTGTAGAATTCACGTGACAATAAAATGGCGACAAATTAGCAACCCATCACATGTCACGAGAATCATTATAATAGTTAAAAAATAAATTATATAGAGTAATTTGGTTCAAGAAATGGAACCAGAAATAGAGGAACACCGAGGAAAACGTGGCACGATCAAATAAATCAAATATTGAATGTCGGCCACGTGAGGAGTCAGAGAAATCGACGCGCGTGCATGACACGATGTATGAATGTTAAGGAAGCGAGAGAAATATGTCAGGAAAGAAAAGTGTGGCAGTCTATTATTTCTGCCTACCCCTTCGAGGAGACGGCGTGATGGTTAGTTAGTTAGTTATTTAATTTGGTTCAATCGCCCTGTTGTATGTTATACAGAAAAAAAAATTGTTTTTCTCGACCGACGTTTCGAAGATCGTTGCAGTCTCCGTCTTCAGAGTGGTTATGGCTATGTGGTACTCTTTACGTACTATTCCCAATTATTATAATCTCACATACATATAATCGAATGATTTTACTCTTGATGAAAGTTCATTTTAAATTATAATGAAATAAAACGATGTTTTTTGTAACCACTTTTATCTTTATTTCGACAGCGAGCCTGGCGAAACCGGTCGGTTTAATTTTGATTTCATATACATGTGTTTTTTGTGATCTTGGGTATATCCGTGTAACTTGTTTTTCTCGACCGACGTTTCGGAGATCATTGCAGTCTCCATCTTCAGGGTAGTCATAACTTACGATCGTGCTTTTAACGTTACGGATCCGTTGGCGTGGAATAGACGCCCTGTTAAGTATTAAGGATAGTGATGTTAAATTTAAGAGACTACAGAAAACTGCTGTTCGATCAGTCTTTTCCTAGTGCGCCATTGGGGTAATTGATTTTACAAATTTTACAAAACGACGCCCTAAAAATAAATAATCATAAAATAAATATCCTGGAGACAATTGTAATTAGAACACTAAGTGCTCGGAAGACGTGATCGTGAGTTCCATACATGGCACTGCATGGAATAACAGATGGACGTCGTCCACCAGGGAGACCCTTAAAACGATGGAGAGATAGCAGCATCACAGGAGGAGAATCTTGTAATAATTTACTTTTAAGACTACAAGTTGAAAAAAAATGAATCACCCACATGCCGCCGTGTATAACCATATAATAACCACCGCCGTGTTCCATTTAATCAATTCTGAGACTTACAGCAGGATCTATCCAGAATTAACCGAGATTTTTGGCATCACAATAACGCACATTGTATTTTATTTATATAGATAGATGAAGATGCATAGATATATGTGAAACATTGACCAAATAGGAAACCATAAGTTAATATCAAAGAGAAATCCCCGGCCATGAAGTGTGTCCGTTTGTTTTATCATCAGGCGACATTAACATTGAATTAACTCGAACTTGAGGTGTGAGATATGCTTGTGCCAAGAATGTGTTTACCTACAAAACTACGCTCGAAGGATCCAAAATCCGTCGGGGCATACCATCAGAACACATCATGACGCGCGAACATAAGAGAGTTTTTCTTGAGAGATTCTCCATACGGATTCGCTGACATCTGTCGAGAAAACGGGCGCCAGACAGCCCAGATTAAAAATTATTGCGTCGTTTGGATGAAAGAATTATTAAAAGAATTATGGAATCACATTTTTCTGTGCTCTAGAAAAAATGTTGGCGTGGAAACCGGGAATAATATTTTCAAAAATGTACGTAAACAACTATTGTACAATATTATATACAAGAACAATGAAGGATTTGTAGAAAAAGCTATGTTATTGGAACCCATTCTTTTTTACAAACAACTACGACTTTATTTCGTTAGGCTACAGTCACACTGAAGTGTTTCGGTTGGTGACTCGCTTGCTGTCTGTCCGAAAATGACAGAGACTGATTTAAAAGCGTTGTCAAATTATTTTATTTCAATTTATCACGTTATTGATTAAGCTTTCATCTTTTTTCAATTTATGAATTAATCAATTAAAGTAAAGTTAAAAATATATAAACTCATATTTATTTAATTGTGTAAAATTTGATAACGTTTGATATTTGATTTATTTATTCGATTCTGACAATTAATTATACAATTTTACTCAATGTAAAATAAACAATAATTCGATTTGAAAACTTTAATAGCCGTATTACGCTTGGGTCCAATGACAAAAAAAATGTTTGATATAAATATTAAACTATCGCTGGACCGACGATATTATAAGGAGTGCTGGACGTGGATGGATAAAATGGCGATGGATAGAAAGCAGTGGCGTGCTTTGGGAAAGGCCTACGGACGACAGACGGCGACAATTCTAAGTAAATCAGTCAGAATTTGAAGTATTCTTGAAGTATATTTAAATTTATTTACGTGTTTAGCATTTCAAAACGTCGACAAAGCTATTTTGAATATAATCTAGCAAGAAAATATCTTATTCTTCTTTTTGTCCTGTCACACCTCCCTGGTACATAGGACTTGAAGGTACCTTCTCCACCGACCCCATCGCACGCCTGATGCCCAACATCAAACCAAGTGAGGCTTGCTGTTTGAACTTCGTCCTGCAGGGTTCTTCTCCGGGTGGCTCTAGGTCTGCCTCGTAGTAAAATATAATACATAAAAAAACAACTCAAACACAATACAGTGGAACTCCAATATTCGTAATTTATCGGTTCCCGAGAAAGGATGAATATCAAAAAGGACAAATATCAAAAAGGACGAATATCGAGAAGGTCGAATATCAAAAAGGACGAATATCAAAAAGTACGAATATCAAAAAGTACGAATATCAAAAAGGACGAATATAAAAAAGTACGAATATGAAAAAGGACGAATATCAAAAAGTACGAATATCAAACTAATTTAATTTAACCCATACTGTGTCACAATTCTTTATTGAAAAGTTATCCAAATGTCTTTGCTTTTACCTGTTTGCACACAACACATCGTCATTAAACGGATTGATATGCTGAGTAACAATTGCCATGTTTTGGTGTTATTTCGTGCCTCGACTAAAACATAGATTTTCAGACTACCTGTAGGAGATGGGGCGAATATTGACTTTTTGGACGAATATCAAACATTTTAAAACGAATAAACAGGATGAGTTTCCAAAAAAAATATTTGATTTGAAAAAGATTAATATTGGCGTGGACGAATATTGGAGTACAGTATATTCATTATTGTGTTTAAAATATGTAACGTAATTAAAAGTGGACTGGATTTTGGCATTGTTCAAGGTACAGCAAATACATATGATAAATGTATTGGATTGTATGGTGAATCTAAAGATCGTATAAATACGATAAAGTATCTAAAACAGATTATATAAGATAATGTATGAAATTGGATTTGGACTTGGGTCTTCTGGCTTACAGAGGTTCAGGTCTAATGGCTATTCCTCTTGCGTCTGTAGGAAACATTGTTGGAATGTGATTTGGTAGTTGTTTATGCGGGGGCTATGTCTGTGGCCCGGTGTGCTCCCCCGAAGAGGGCGAGAGAGGATTCTTGGTCAAGGAATGGAAAACCAGTTAGGGTTGGCATTGTAGAGTATGATGGGATGAGTCAGAAGAGGAGCAGTGCCTGGATGAAGTTATGGTAGGAGATAGCATCCTGCGTGAGACCATTTTGTTTGGCGGAGTACGTAGTGGGCTATTGGGAAGAATTTTTTTAATCGCATTGGTAGCGGGAGGGATAAAGGACTGAATGATGGTGGATAACTTGGTGGAAAAGGGTCATTATTGACAAGGAAGATGGTAATAATTTAGTTCGTGGTCTGGAAATGAAAGAGATCAAGTTGGAGTAGTGCAAGGAATAATAGAGCTGGAGTCGCAGTATTCTGATGTACCTAAGGAGTGTGGTAACGGTGGGCTGTCATCGGGCAAGGACGCTAACATTACTCATTAAATGGTATGGACCTGTCTTTCCTCAATGCCAACCTTCCTCTTTAGAGAGCAAGGGAGAAACTCGCAGAAAATTTGAACACCGATATCATTGTGCGATTAATGAAGAGTTAAAATTGTTTGGATGAAACAAGAGTTAAAGATGATAGCGTTATAATCAAAATAATAAAAGTAATTTTAAGACGGTTTTGACATGTGCTTGAAAATAATGAATTCGGAAGAAAACATGAGGACTTATTTTACGTTACCCTGTTTACGCTGCAGTTGATAACAGATCACGCATTCTCACAATTAGACAGACACATGATTGAATCGCTGACTTGGGTGTTTTAAGTGTGTGTAGATAAACTAACATGTGATATTATTTCACTAGAGAAGCACAATTTCAATAAATAAAAAACTGAACCAAATAAATAGTACGCTTTAACAGTAGCGAGTGGATTTACTTGGATTGTTGAGACTAGCAAATCACTGTCATAAACAGAACAAAAACTGAAACGTCTCATTTTGAAACATGTAAACAAATTAACCACACAAAATGCACACAATCTCTTCAAGCAAATACGCGTGGAACACATAATTTAATTCTGAATTGTAACAACTTTGACCCAGAAATTGTCTGATAATACTAATATCTTAAAACACGTGATGTACACAAAAAATAATGCAAAGATTTGATTATAAAATATACACATTATATTTATTGTACTTATCTACATTATATGTATTTTTTAAACGTTATTCGTATTCATATTTTACTATTTTATTAAATACTTGTTTTATCCTGCCGTTTCTCCGAAAGATTAATCTGAGAGAAAAGATCACCTTCCTCTTCTATTCCGATAATACTTATTAACCTAACTAACACGAATGAAAACGTCTGTTTTCTAGAAGTTTTATTATATTTTATGTGGGTGACATATTTCGCCTTGCTAAGGTATTATCAAACGCTGAAATGTTGCAGGGGCTAGATACATATCTAGCCAAACATAAACCAATCACCAAATCACATTTTTAAAACACGTAAGAGGAATAGCCATTAGAGCTGAACCAAGATCTGATCCAAGTCCAAGATATAGAAATACGTATACATATTATAGTATCAAATATATTGCACAATGGCGTTCTTGTACCGACCCATACGGATTAAATAAAGATTAAAGTTGAATAAATGCAATGGAAATGAAAACGCCTAGACGCTTCTGTAGTGTAAAGCAAATATAAGAAGTGAATGCAGTGCAATTGAACGTGTTGTAAATAAAGTAACGAAAGGATCATTAAGATGGTTTGGACGCATGGAAAGAATGAATGATGTAATATACACAAAGGGTTCCCACCGCTTACCCGAAGATGTTATAGGCGAATGGCGCATTTCGTCATCTTCACTCATTCAATCCCTAGGCCTGTCCCACGTCCTTGCGGGACTTACTTTAGAAAAATTATATACATATAAGAAATCATGAGGGACCCAGACCACATTTAATCTACTCCTAAGAATGATGAAATATTGATAACATTTCTTAATCGATTAATTTAAATATTGACAACATTTCTTAGTTTCTTAATATTGATACCCATTTCTTTAAATTAATCAGGGGATATTTCGAGAACTCGGCCGTGCTTGAGGGTGTTGGCCTATTTGTCCCTGATAGATTTCTCCGACAGCGACAGCACAGATTGTTTTACCTACCGACCACCATAACCAATCTGTCTCTGGTGACACCGGTGGTAAGAGCAATTAGTCTGCTGAATGCGGTCTGCTCGGAGATCGACGTTTTTCATATTAGTGATACATAATACTCTTGACATTAGAAAGTATCTTGTCTTCCTAATGTCGAACCATCTCTAATGCGTTCCTGGTACTATGTTGGATTTTTATAATATTTTACCTGTATTAAATAGATGCCTTAAACATTTTTCTGTTTGTAATGTCTTTTGAGTTAATAAACTGATTTGATTTGATTTGAACATTGCAATAGAAACAAGAAGTAGAGGAAGACCGAGGAAAACGTGACACAATCAAATAAATCAAATATTATTATTATTTATTATTTTTTTATTTTTTCTCCTTGTATACAACAGGTCGTTTAAATCCAATTACTGTATACAATTTATTTTAGCTATTATATTGATTCTCATGACATGTGATAGGTAGCCAATCTATCGCCATTTTATTGTCACGCGAATTCTACACCAGACCAATGACAGTGTGACAATCAAACTGCCATCGCCAGGAATCGAACCCGGGACCTTGAGAATGGAAGTCGGAGCTCTTACCACTCAGCCACGAAGGTCGACAACGGCCACGTGAAGAGTCGGAGAAATCGAATATATGAATGTTGAGGAACCGAGAGAAGTATGTCAGGAAAGAACTGTCTGTGGTCTATTATTCCTGCCTCCCACTTCGGGGGGACGGGTTGATAATGCTAGTTAGATATTATATAATAGTATCATACGTATATGTGTAGGTAAGTACTTGTAAGCACAAGGCGAGTCTTGCGAGAACAGAAAGAAATGAATCATAGTGAACATTTTAGTTGGTATAACAGAGAAAATCATATTTTTAGAGCGGGAAAATGTTCAGGCCACGATGGATGTTTGCTTTTGTTTCGTTCGCGATTTGAATTTTTCAGCGAGAGGGCTATCCTTTTGTTTCGCGGAATAATAAATAACCGACAAACTGTACACGCGGAATGATACAAACACTAGAAATAAAAAAGATCTTTATTTTTGAAAAATAAAAAATTATTCATAAAAAGTTCTTCAGATTTCATAATGGAGTTTTACAAAATTAATACCGCAACCATCAATACTTTATTTACAATTATTTCAATCGTTAAATAAGTACGTACATTTTCATAGTTTGCACATTCTATTTTGTGGTCTTGGATATATTCGTGTATCTTGTGATCCCCTTCGATCGACGTTTCGGCCCTCGTTGCAGTCTCCATCGTAAGAGTAGTAAATATCCAAAAGGTTGAATAAAATAGATTTTATACAATGAAGATTAATATACGAGTAGATTCTCATCTTACTCTAGTAAGATGAGAATCTATAAAGCAGGCGTAAGACCAATAATAGCGTCGAAGCAAGGGCAGACACAGTAAGGACCAAACAAGTTTTGAGGACTTACGAAATGAAGACACTGAGGACGATAGCAGGCAAGACACTGAGAGATCACGTGAGGAATGTGAGGTTAAGGATATTATAAGATGGAACAGACAGCGAAAAAGGGGCTGGTACGGTCATGTCCAAAGAATGGACACCATCAGACTCCCCTATATTGCATTACATAATCAACCTCATGGGACTCGTCCTCGTGGAAGACCTCCTAAAAGATGGAAGGACAGCTGGGAATCTACCCCACAGGAGGAGCAACACTCTGGAGAACAGACCACATAGGTCTACAATAAGGAAGTAGAAGAAGAATATTAATATTTTCTTCATAGATATATATTATATATAGAATATATATGATACATGGAAGAAGTTCTTCGATAGCAATGCGTAATTCCAGTTTTGACATTTGGAGCAGAAACGCTAACCCTCACCATAAGGAGATTCCGTATAGCACAAAGGAAACATTAAAGAGCTATGCTTCATGTAAGACTCTCAGACCGAATAAGAAATACTGAGATACGTAGAAGAAGGTGGATATCGTTGAAAGAGTGGCTAAGCTCAAATGGTCATTTCTGGTACATGTGCTATATTGGTAGACCAAAGTTGGACCAGAAGGGTAGTGGAGTGGAGACCTCATAAAGGTAGACGTAGAGGGAAACCCAACACACGATGGTAACATAAGAAACAATGCTGGTGACTGGATGCAGAATTCACATGATAGAAATAGGTGGAGAATCATAGGGGAGGCCTACGTCCAGCAGTGAACGACATTGTAAGTAAGTAAGACTAATATCATTCCTTAAATAACCATCAATTCACGATGTCTGTCAATTTGGGTAGGCCTGATCGTTATTTCTAGATGTGTCTCATTATACTTCCAAATCACACGGCAGGTAAAACTTTATATTCAGAAACTTTGATGGAGTGTGCCGCGTAAGAAAATATAAATATATTTGAAATTGAAATAAATTCTAAGGCAGCCGAGCTCGTCACGTTCCCGCGTATGAAACCAAATGCAAAATTCAAAAACATTCCATTCCAGATTCAACCTGCGCTCTTCGTTTTCCAGCCATACCGGCGTTGTTATATTGAAGTAATAAATAATTCCCCATATTTTAAATTATAAATCCCCAGATACAAAATTTATTCCATAGATTTTAAAAGTTATAAAAAATTTAATTTTTGTACAATCCCAAGGTTTCTCGATTCATATCGGAATATACGTATCCATCGTATGAAGCCTATTTTCAATTTTAACATTATCTATCGATTAATAAATATAGAAGTAGAGAGACACCTGAAGATACTTGATACTATTATAAAATAAAACTACTTATACTATTTTTTTTTAAATATGTTATCTTACGATACAATCAAACATCTATGTAAAGAACTATGATGCATTTACCACTGTTTTTCTTACGGTGAAAAAAACATATAATTGCTCGGTATAAAGATATGAGATATACTCCTACTTTGACCTTGAAAATATTTATTGTTTCTTGAACAATGATGTAAAACTTATCACAGAATAATTAACCTTTAGACATCCAGTGGTCCCGTATGGGACCGCGGATTTGCGTCGTTCAATGCCCAATGGTTCCGCACAGGACCTGTAATTATGGTGCATTTCGCCATCGGATTACATTGATTTATTACAATATTATTCAAAATATGAATATTAGCTTACGATTCACAATTTTATTTTCGGTTTCGATTTTTGGCATGATGCGTAATATTATAATAGTATTACAAAGTTGACTCTAGGGATATGAGTTGTTTTATTACGGTCCGCTTAATAAAACACACAATCTACACCACTGTCTAAAAAAGGTCTATGCATAGAAAAAAGTTTTAAAATTTGGTATACGAATTTTTTTATTTTTTTATTTAATATATATTTTTTCATTGTTTTTATTCTTTAACTTTAGTGTGTTATTATATAAAATGTGAAAAATTACAAATAAAGCTTTTGTAAATTATAAACGTTATTTTGACAATGCTTTTTATTTTATCAAGGATGACTAATTTTAGAGATATAATTATTTTCATAACAACTACGCCTAAGTCGCAAGTCGCGCGAATATTTGCTTGGGCAGTGGGCTACATTTTATTGTACGCGGCGCACGGGCGAAATGAAAACGTTTGTTTTATAGACATATTTAATAATGCATTAGCGAAGCGATATATGCCATTCCCATAAATATAATTAAAAAAAAACCTTCTAGAAAACAGACATTTTCATTCAATTTAAGGGACCTTTGAAAAAAAATGCAGAAACTGTATCTAAATTATAAAATTTAAAAAAGGGAGATTCAGACACACGGTAAAGAAAGTATATGTTAACGATGTAAAAGGAATAAGAAATAGACGAACGCCGAGGAAAAAGTGGTACGATTTAATCTATCAAATATTAATCCACGTGAGAAAAACTAACTAACTAACCATCACGCCATCTCCCCCAAAGGGTATGCAGAAAGAATAAACTGATCACACTTTAACCGATGCGGCACTCCATCCTTATTTTTTCGCCCGCGGGAGACGCGGTGTGATGGGTTGCGAATCTCATCGCCACCAATAGGCACACCACGTGAGGAGTCGAAGAATTCAATGGACATGCTTGTATGAATGTGGAGGAAGCGAGAGAAGTATAAAATGTCAAGAAAAAAGAGTGTGAAATCTATTCATTCTGCCTAGCCTTTCAGAGAGACAGCGTGATGGTTAGTTAGTTAGGAATCATTGTATTTAACCCCTATTGTGCGGCTGACTATATTTGCAATCCAAAAAAAAGTTTTCGAACTATGGCAGACTACATTTGCAGCTAATATTTGGTTGTATCTTATAAAACTTACCACCCTTCTGAAGGGTGGTAGAGTGGAGACCCCGCGAAGACAAACGAAACAGAGAGAGTCCCCCCACACGATGGTCTGATGACATCAGAAGAATTGCTGCCGATTGGATGCAAAAGGCACAAGACAGGGATACGTGGAGAAGTGTGGGGGAGGCATATGTCCATCAGAGGACGACGGCTGTCAAAGTAAGTAAGTATAAAACTTACGTGTCTTATAAAAATAGTATTATAATTTTACTACTAAATTGTACGATATATTATGATGAACTTCTAAGCTGTAAATGTAGTTGTAAACTTTTTTATACTGCAAATGAACCCAGTCGCAGAATGAGGGTTAATATAATAATAAGAATCGACAATCGTCAACGCAAAAATGCCCGATTATAAAATATAAGTGTCTGATAACATTATGTTTTTTTTTTATGGAAATCCATTCCTACTTTTATGATTCAAAATTCCCCAGATTTCCGGATATTCCCCAGATTTCCGGATATTCCCCAGACGTACAACGTCGGGCGCCGGGCCCGAAGGCCGCTGTCGCCCCTCCCGTCCCGTCTCCCTCCCCCGGCGGGGGCGGGGCGGGGCGGGAGGGGTCGACCTTGGCGGGAAGCAGAAGGGCGAGAGCACGGTCAAGGGCCACGAGAAGTGGCGGTAGATGAGAGCAGTAATAATTAAGCATCGATTTCTGTACGCACCGCGCCTCGGAGCAACCGTTTCGTAATTTGAATTAATTTTTCACGGTGCCAAATGGAAAAACCATTATGAAACACGGCCGCTTGTGGATTTTAACAATTTACGAAGAATGAAACCGGTTTCACATTCGAGGCGAGGTTTTAAGGTCGAACGCAACCTAGTGAGTGGTCACTAGTTCACCAAGCTCCTATTTTATAATTCGAATAAACAATGGTGTTCTTGTACCGACCCTTATATATGGAAGCGAATGCATGGAACTGGCAAATGAAGGACGAAAGAAGAAAAATATTTTTTTGGTATTTTTGTCCCTGATAGATTTCTCCGACAGCGACAGTACAGACTGTTTTACCTATCGGCCACCAGGTACAATCTGCCTCTGGTGACACCGGTGGGAAGAGCAATTAGTCTGCTGAACGTGGTCTCCTCCTTCACTAAAAGAAGAATTGGGCTAAGCTAGGCAGCTTTCGGAAACATGAGTTACATCCTTAAAAATCGGAAAATACCGATCTATGAAAGTCTATGAAGCCTGCGTTCTGCCAGTTGGTACTTGTGGTCTTGAAACGTCACATTGTCCAAACAAAGTTTCGAGAAACTACGAGTGACCCAAAGAGCCATGGAAAGAGCCATATTAGGAATAAGCCTAAGAGACAGAGTCAGAAACGATACGGTGAGAGAAAAAACAAAGGTCACTGACATCATCCACCGGGTGGCGACTCTAAAATGGCAATGGGCAGGTCACGTAGCCAGAAGCTCAGATGAAAAGTTTACAAGAAGACTGCTGACTTGGAGACCGTGGACGGCAAAGAGAAGTGTAGGGCGACCGCAACTACGGTGGAAGGATGACCTGAACAGACACGCCGGAATAACCTGGATGCAGTCTGCACAGGACAGAGTGACATGGAAGCGAATGGAGGAGGCCTTTGTCCAGGAGTGGACGGGAATAGACTGAGGAGGAAGAAGAACAAGAACCTGGTTATACCTGGTGTGAAAAGCAACGAGAAACTACCACATCGAAGGCCCAAATGGCATGCCAAGAACCAGCAAAAATATACACTTTGGTGCAAACAAATCCCTTGGATTGAAACTAGCGAAGAAGATGTATTGATTAAATTCTTGTGATATTTACCCACTTAAAATATAAATAGAAACCTTTAATGAAACAAAAATACCGGCAATAATCGTAAATTTAACAAAAAAGCTTACTGAGATGTAAAGATACCAGTCACGTAGGTGTTGTGTCTGAGCGAAAAAAAATAGGACGTAGGTACAGAGAATTAAAACGTTTTTTTTATTTTATTTGTTTGCGTACATTTCAATATGAAAAAAATAATAATAACATAGTATGCGTGATCCCCGAAAGCTTGGCACGGATGTACAAAATATCGTATTGAAGCTTTTATCGCGTGAAAAATAAGTTGTTTACACTGCTAGGCTGGGAAATATTAATAGAAAATAGTACTTCCACAATCTGAAGTAATATTTCACGCTTAGGAACATAAAACACCGAAATAAATCATGAAACTTTGTGCTTTCGTAAGTAAGCGAATACTTAAATTATTGGTCGTCTATATATTCATCCAACTATGAAGATATTTTAGCATTGGTAAAATCCCTAATTATCTGAAAGACACTGAGTAAACAGTATAGAAAATATATCATTACATATTTTAAATACAATAAAATAATAATGATTCGATCATTAAGATGGTTTGGACACATGGAAAGAATAAATGAAAGAAGAATGGTAAAAATAGTATAGCGGCAAGAAAACAGAAAAAATCTTTAATATTAATATAATTATCTTTTTTACATTTATTCTACATGTGAAAAATGTCGATCTCAAATGCGATAGTGTTCGGCAATTTGATTTCTGTCCTTACTGGTATCGCTAGATTAAGTTGGTTCTGCATATTCAATGCTTATTCTGATGAAAATACCCATCCAAAACACGAGGATGCAAAGAATCCCGTAATCGACATCGTCTGTCTGTAAGGCAGAGTTTAACATTATCCCCAAAAATGTTTCAGATACCATTTAAGCAATATTATTAATGGAAATAATCAAACAGAACCAAGATTAGACCCTTGCGGAATCCCGAGATATGTATAGTTAGATTGATCACTAAACATGGCAACTAGTCTTAGATTGTTTTATCTCCCACTATGCAGAACCAACTTGCCCATGGTTATGCCGGTAGGTAGAAAAATATCTTTGGTAAATAGTATCACCTCGAAGTTTGACGTATTTTGTGATAGTCTGGCTCACCTGAGTGAAGTACTGTCTTTATTATAATTGTATATTCGTTTTATTAATTTATCATGTATCTTATGTTTCTCGCTCTTTTTATACAATCAATCAAATCAGTTTATTTTCTCAAAAGATATTACAAACAACAATTATAGTTTAAGGCATCTATTGAGAACAGGTAAAACATAAACAAATATATAATACCAGGAACGCATGAGAGATGGTTCGACGTTAGGAATACAACCAAAGTCAAGAGTATTTGTCTTCTGAACGTACTTTCATGAATATGAAAGACGTCGATCTCCGAAGCGATCATGTTCAACAGTTTGATTGCTATCCCTACCGGCATCACCAGAGGCAGGTTGTTTCTGCATGCTGGGAGATAAAACAGTCTGTGTTGACGCTGTCGAAGATAACCATCTGGAACATAAAGATGGATAACCTCCAAGAAAACGGAGTTCTCAAAGAATCCCCTAATAAGTCTGAAGAAATGGGTAAGTGTGCCCCCATCTCTTCTTATCTGCAAACTATTGGTCCCTAGCATGCCCAAGAGGTATGCAGTGATTTTCTTATTTAGTAAGTTATTATTTTATTATGTATTATTTTTTGTTGTATCTCTAACTCAAGGTATATAGAATAAATATGGTAAGATATTCCGCGTTTTATTTTTGACATCTACTGCGCAGCTACGTCACGTGGAGACCCAAGCATTAGGTTGTGTAGTATGAGTTGAGTATATATTTATACATTGGGTATGGAATTTTTCTTTGTTTATTTATTACGTCTAATTAAAAGAAGTTTTTGTAATTGTATTAAATAAATTATGACAAATCGTTTTCTTTATTTAAGTTATTGTTTTTTTTATTTTTCTTTTTTTAGAGTTAGCATCTTCAATGAGCTTTAAGTTCATTGTTCTTATTTTGAAAAACATTTTACATCGATAAAAAAGATTTTTAACTGGATATGGCAAATCAACTCCATTTGATTTAGCTTGTTTATAGTTATTTAGGTTTGTTTATAGTTTCGTTTCGATTTCGAGTTCACCACATGACGTCACTTGACAGCAAATTATTAGAAAGGGATAGCATGCTACGTGCGCAATATCTTACCATATTATTCTATATACCTTGTCTCTAACTTGTATTTTTAGTGTATTGCAAAATATTTCTGTAATGCTCTGGATATATTTAAATAAATAAATTAAATTAAATGAAACTTGTCGCCTATTCTGAGATAAGAAGTTAAAAGAAAAAAGATATTATCAAATATGACCATAAAAAATACAAGTAATAATTTTTAGTCGTAGGAATCACGGTGAAACTTTTATATACCACATCAAATAACCTTAATTAGTATAAAATCTTAAGTCCACAACATTCGCAAAACAATGAATATTTGAAATGAATTGCGGTACCATCCAGTTACTACCGGAGATGTCCGTACCTTATTAAAATATGAAATGAACAATGTAGCCAACGCAAAGAAAGTAAAAGCTATATTTGATACAAAGGTGACCCAGTCTCGAGTGGTACTGTCGGCGGTGCCGTAATCATATATTTGTACTGAATTAGTTTGCAGGAGGAAAACACTTTTCGCTGCCAAGACATGTTTTCCTGTGTCACATATCGCAAAGTTCAACAGTATCTAAACGTACAAAAGTTTTGCGCCTAAGGGTATTAAAGAGATAAACTTCTATTTAATATGAAAGAACATGTGTATTTTCTAGAAGTTTTATGGTACATATTTTATGAGAATGTCTTGTCAGATATCATTTAAACAATATCCTTAATGAAAAAAAAAAAAAAAAAAACAGAACAAGATGAGTACCTTGCGGAACCCCGGAATATACGTAGTGAGGTTCATCATTAAAAATATCAATTTCGCCCCTATTCTAAGATTCGATATTTGAAAATATATCATTTTAAATATTCGTTATTTTGAGAATCTTGTTGACTGAGAATTTATTATTTTTTATGGTTATTTGATATTATATGTTAAAGTTTCATAATAATGTCATTGCCATAAAATATAATAAAACTTCTAGAAAACAGTCTCGTTTTACTAATGTTAATTATAACTTGAACACCAGAATAAGAGAGATATGTGAGGTTGAGGATATTATAAGATGGAGCAGACAGCGAAAAAGGGACTGGTACGGTCATGTTCAAAGAATGGACTCCACCAGACTCCCCTATATTGCATTGCATAATCAACCTCATGGGACTCGTCCTCGTGGAAGACCTCCTAAAAGATGGAAGGACAGCTGGGAATCTAACTCACAGGAGGAGCAACTCTCTGGAGAACAGACCACATAGGTCTACAATAAGGAAGAAGAAGAATAATTATTTAATATGGAGTTTTACATCATTGTTCAAGAAACAATAAATATGTGAAGATCTCCTTTACGTATTAAGTCAGATCTTTCAGAGCCACGATATTTGTTTTCTGCTATTTCGTAGATACCTCTAGCATTAATTAGATCAATGATTATTTTGACATCTTACGAGTACATACAGGTATATAATATCCATATTTTCTGACTTTAATTATAGGAAGCAGATTTCTAGAAGTGCTTGGTCATTTAGGGTACGGCCACACCGAAGTGCCAGGGTCGGAGGCTAGGTGGCCACCTGGCGAACCAACATATGTCGTACTATGTAATCACGAGCGAACTGTGTCTTGGCGCCTACCCAGGCACTTCGGTGTGGCCGTACCCTTAGAGTTGTTGATCTAATCTATTCGAATCATTTGTTGATGTGTTGACATCTCAAATTCTTTTAGATGCTTCATAATAGTATTTTTACAATTAACAATTTGTTTACAATTATATTAGGATTATACGAGTATGTACCACACGCGAAATAAATATGTTCTTGGACCCTTAGAAACTTTGGCTTTACATATTGTCATTTATATTTTTTTAGGATTCTAATTATTTTTTTTACGAGGATACGAGTCTTTATGACAGTAATTAAATGAAGACAGGTGCGTATGTAGAATATTTGGCCGGAAAAGTATGCTAATTTGACAATGTGGTTAGCAAAAAAAATAAAACTAGCGTTAACATCGCCAAGACAATCTTGCTGTTTTTCGAATGTTGCCAAATGTTATTTAACGCAACCAATGCCAATTTTTATTTTGTTATTTATTAAGATATACTGCTATAAATAGGTTTATATAGAAAAAATAGATATATGGTAAATCCATATAACTTGGAAATAAATGGAGTGTGCACAGTTGTGTACAGCGGGCGGTTTTAGAGTGTAAATGTCCGAAGAAAGTGTACACGGGTGCGTACGGTGAGCGGTTTAGGAGTGAAACGATCTAAACCAGGCGTACACAGGAGTGTACAGTGAATAGAAACTGTCCAAAGCATGTACAGAGGGTGTTAATGAGTAAGTGGTAAGATTTAACGGATGCACTTCATGTTAAGGGAACTTAATTAAATTAACATAAAGCGAGGAAAATGATTTTCAAAATATGCAAAAACAACAACAAGCTGTAGTTTTCATAATGAAAACCAAATTTCACCTGTAACAATAACCTCTTTCCTAGGAGGGGTATGCATAGAAAACCACCACCCTACTCTAGCCTTACAAATCTCTTTAGCTTTCTCCACATGCATATAACGAGTCATACACGCACGTAGATTCTTCCAATTTCTAGCAAGTCCGACCTTTAAAATTTTATAAATTCTTACTTTGTTTATACCCATATTTACATGTATTAGTTAGTCAGTTAATTAGTTAGTATTAGTTAGTGTAATAGTTCTCTAGATGAAAACAAAATGGTTTAGAAAGTATATAACATATACTTTCTTAAGCATTTTATCTTCATCCATATCTATTTTATGCTTGTAAATCTAATAAACATAACTAACTAACTAACCATCACGCCGTCTCCCCGAAGGGATAGGCAGAAATAATGGAGTGCCACACTTTTCCTTCCAGACATATTTCTCTCGATTCCTCAACATTCATACATCGTGTCATGCACACGCGTCGCATTCTCTGACTCCTCGCGTGGCCGACATTCAATATTTGAATTATTTGATCATGCCACGTTTTCCTCTATTTCTAGTTCCATTTATTATACATCGTTAACTTATATATTTTTTTACCATTCTTTCTTCATTCATTCATTCCATGTGTCCAAACCATCTTAATGATACTTTCATTATTTTTTCCAGAACACCATCATTCGCACCGCATTCACTTTTTATATTTTCATTCGATACTGTATCATACACACAGTATCAACACATTCGTCTAAGAGATCTCATTTCTACTGCATTTATTCCACTTTCATTCTTCTTTTACCAGTTCCATGCTTCGCTTCCATACAAGAACACCATTGTGTACTGCCTTTACTATTTTACTTTGATCGAGAAATTTAATATATGATTGTATTTATTGCATTATTTAATACGTTTTTTCAGTACATAAACATACAAAAAAAAATCATTACGCAAATCGTATAAAAACACGAAAATCATAAACCAGTGGGCGCTTTATTATAAATACTTTATTATTATTTTTTATTACATTTGGATTTACGATAGTCAGAAACACGCAAAAAATTCCGTTAAATAGCGTAACAGGAAAATGCGAATAGCCAATGTAAAAATCAATACGTTGGAAAAATTCGTGAATTATTATGCAAGAACGTATTCATTACATAATACCTGAAAGGTCACGTGAGCGAACTATTCCCTAAGGTCAAATACGAAGATTACAATGGTAGATTTCGAGTGCGCGCGTGTTCACTGGAGGTTCAACAGCATCGATTCAACCAGGAAGATGGAACGCATTTGATTTAAGAACAATACAATATTTTTTTCTTCTAAAGGCCGTGCCACACTGTTTGAAACAAGCTCTCCACAGGGGTGACCTTGGTGGAGAGCTGTGGAGCCCACGGTTGGTGTAGCGTCCATATCTTTGTGGAGCCCACGGTTGGTGTGGCATCCACAGTAGACACCATTTTCGTTCAATACGTCCGCACTACACAGATGCGATGCCGCTATGCAACTGACCTTGACTGGTAGAATGTGGAGCGCCCACATTGTGGAATGCGTGTTTACAACGCCGGGATCCACACGCTACTATGCGCGTCCGTCCACGAAGGTTGTTTAAGGTCAAACGAATTTTTGTTTCAAACAAGTGTCTACCCAGTTTTAAACCGCCGGTGGAGACCGATGTGGAGAGCTTGTTTAAAACAGTGTGGAACGGCTTTAAAAGTCCCGTGTCAGCTTTCTCGTCACGTTGATTTCCTGGGAAGTGTTACTGGAGTGGTTTCCCGTTGCCGTAGATTTTTTGGGGTTGTCTTCTCTTAACCCTTTCGTGTTATTTTATTTTCTTATATGATATTTTTTTAGCATTTTAATAAATGCAAATATTAATGACTAATGGCATATAAGATGCTGATAATGCTGATATAAGAAAGGAATGTAGAGCGGAAGAAGGTATTATGAACAAACTTATGAAAGGATCGCTGCGATGGTTCGGACATATGGAGCGCATGGATGGAGAAAGAATGGTTAAGAAAGTATACGTTAATGATATAAATGGAGTACGGAGTCGAGGCAGACCGAGGAAAACATGGCATGACCAAATTAATCAAATTTTAAAGGTTGGTCATGTTAGAAGTCGGAGGAATCGACGCGCGTGTATGACTCGTTGTATGAATGTGGAGGAACCTAGAGAGGTTTGTCAGGACAGTGTGGCGGTCCATTCTCTCTGCCTACCCCTGCGGGGAAACGGCGTGATGGTTTGTTTGTTTTGCATTCATATTTATAAAAAAAGTGTTTTTTTTTAAATCGATCGGAACTTATAAAAATAGCATTAGCAAAATAAAAGATTTTTGTAATTTACAAAAGCTTTATTTGTATTTTTTATATTTTATGTAATCACACAAATTCAAGATAAAGAATAAAAGAAAATTAAAATATTAAATGTAAACTTTTTTTTTCGCAAGCCAAATTTTAAAACATTTCTGTATGCATAGACCTATTTTAGACAGTGTAGATTGCGTGTTTTATTGGGCGGACCGTAATAAAACAACATCGAAAGAGTCGACCTTGTAAAGCAGTAAACACTAATATTACGCATCATGACAAAAATATTTATAGAAACCGAAAATAAAATTATGGATCGGTATCACAAATACATCATTTACGTACGCTAATATTTATATTTTGAATACTACTGTTGTAAATCAGTGTGATCCGATAGCGAAATGCACCATAATCACTGGTCCCGTACGGGACCGTTGGCATTGAAAGACGCAAATCCGCGGTCCCGTACGGGACCACTGGGTGTCGAAAGGTTAATTTCTTGAAATTTGGTATACTATTTGCGGTCCGGCGGAAAGACTCCGGACTACCGGTTTTTTTTATTTTTATTTGATTTTTTTTTTTTTAAAAACCCGATTGGGTTATATGGTTACATTTTTAGATCTTAGGTACTATTAATTATGATTTGTTTCAGATATTTTGTCTTGAAGCGCTTTGAAGGTTCCTGGTTCTTCTTTTTGTATTGTTTCTCCTAGGCTTTCTTTTAGTTTGTTGTAGTTAATTTTCTTTGTGGTATATTGTTGATGTTTTATTCTCTGTCTGGGTATAGTTTTTAGTTCAATATTTATTCCTCTGTGATCGCTCAGTGGTGTGTCGAATAGTTTAAGTGTCGTTGAATCAGCTAATTCCTGGTTTGTCATTACATGGTCAATTATAGTATTTTTTCCTTTGTCATTTTTCCGTGTATAATCAATTTCTTTTATTGAGTTGATAAATCCAAGATTACTTCCTTTAATTGTATTAATATAGTCCTTTGTGAGTTTATCACTGGAAAGCAGGTTGAATTTAAGGTCCCCTATTATGATCTCACATTTTGCACTCCTGTGTTCTCCCGTTAACATTCTGTCTAAATATTCTATGTATTCCTTTTTGTTGCTGGTTCCTGGTTGTCTGTATATTGCATTTATTGTAAGATCTATTTCATTAATATGTACTTTCAGGAGGTTGTTGTTGCTTAGGTATGTTTCTTCTTTTATAGTTTTAAAGTCTATCTGTGTTCTGATGTAAATAGCCACCCCTCCACCTCTACGATTCCTACAGGAGTGCACTCCTGTGTAGTTGTTTAGATTATACAGTTTACTTTCACTATCACTGAGCCAGGTTTCAGTCAAGACGACTACATGTGGTTGGTACTCTAGATTTGTGATATATATGTTTAGTTCGTCAATTTTTGATTTTAACCCTCTTATATTCATGTACATAATTTTTAGGTTTTCCATTTTCTTCACAAAAAAGACAGTTTGTTTTTTTCTTGTTCAACTTTTTTCAGGTAAACCGGGCAATCAAAACTCCAAGCTGCATGATTAGAATCGAGTTTGGTTTTGATAATTTTTGTTGTTTCTTCACAATTTATGCATTTATGTTCATGTATTTCGGCTTTGCAGTCTTTGGCCTTGTGGTCGCCCATACATTTTGGACAGGTCGGTTTGTCTTTTTTGCACTCATTTGCCTTGTGGTTGAATCTGTAGCAGTTGTAGCATCTTTTTATGTCTATGGCATCATGCACTCTACATCTTTCCCATCCTATGTTTATTTTTTTGTTGTTCAAATTTTTTTTATGTGTTTCGGAGTCCAGGTCTAGGTAAATTGTACTACTTTTGCTGACAGGGTTCTTGTGGACATTAACAACTTTCATTATTCTTGCGTCATTATCTTCTAGGAAATCATTTTGGTATTTTATCTTTTCAATAATTTCATCTTCGGTGAAATCGTCTGTTACGTTAACTATTTTAATCCTTGGCAGACGTTGTTTTGGGATACGGGTGTTGTATTTTTCTCCGATCTGTGTTTGAATTGCTTCAGTCGCTTTTTGTCTCTCTTTGCTTTTGCATTTTATTATTACTTTCCCTTTAGTCGCGCTTTGTATTCCTATGATGCCAGAATTTATTGGATTGATATTGAGCTTTATTTCTTCCAGTGTTTTTTTAGTTGTCTGTGGTTCTTTCGGCTCTACTACAATCACTTCTTGGCCCTTATGCGCTTCTTCGGCAGTCTGATATTGTGTGAGGGATTTTAAAATGCGGTTTTCAGCCCTCACTTCTGCCATTTGTATTGTCATAATGTGTGTTTGGTTTAGAATTTCATTGCATTTGGGTAGTAGTTTGTTTAATTGCTCCTTAGTAAGCTTTGTTGTGGCATCCAAGATGCAATCTTGCAGTTCCTTTATTGCCATATTTGCTTTTAAGTTATATATTTCTACGTCCATTGTTTTTAATTTTTTTAATTAAATTTTTTTTGTTGTTGTTATTTTTTGTTCAAAACAGATATTGTCTGTGGTCGTCTTGAGTCTATATCACCAGTTTGTTGTCTTTGGTTTGGTTGACGTTTTATATGAGTGATATCTATGTACTTAGACAAAAGTTTGTGTAGGTAGATTATTTTTAGATTATTTTTATATTGGTTTAAATATTTAATTTGTTGATAATTAGCTCCACCAACACTCACGGGTCCGTATTCACTCTCAAACTAACACGCACTAGGTAATCTGCACTTGTAGACAGCCCAGGACACTAGTTTCTTTTATTTTACGCGGAGCAATTTTGACACTTGAGTTATGTTGCACTTCGGGTATTCTTTCTCCTGGAGAACACTGATCTAGATTATAACAGACTTGATTAATTTGTGTCTCGTTTATTGTTGAATGTATACGAGTATCATTCGCGAAAACTTTCTCTATTATTTATTTCTCCGTTGAAGGCGATTCATCTTCTGATGTTAGCGTCCGAAGTGTATCTTTTTAAATGTAGGTTTGGTGAAATACGAACACTCTAATGATAAGAGGAACACAAATATAACTATTCTGGTATATTTGTTGGGCAAACAAAGGAGGTTTCGGAAGACCTTAAAGATATGGGCCAACGACTTAGCCTCAATAGCGGGTAAACATTAGGTGAGAAAGGCAAGAGACAGGAAGGAGTGCACATTCAGTGGAGAGATCAAGGCTAAGAAAGATGAAGAAAAATAAAAATTGTATGCACATACGCATAAGTATAAAAAATAATTGAATTATTTGATATTAAAGTACATAGTCTTACATTTAAAATTAGAATGTAAATTCGATTGTTTTTTCAGTTTTACAAAGATTTTTTATTTACATATAAAAATACAATAATATATATGTTTTTCTTCATTTTGGTATACTTAATTTTGTTCTTATTTCTACTACTATTATTATGTTTAACTCTCAATCATTTTGTTTGACCATATTTTGCCTTAGCTTAAATTCAATTAACTGTTTATTGTATTTGTGGTAGCATGTAATTGGCTTTACTTAATATTTTTCTTAATGTTTCTTAATTAATATATTAATATCGCTGTATGCTGCCCTTACAGAATAAATAAATAAATAAATAAGAGTAAGATGTAATAAAACATATAAGAGTAAGATGAGAATCTATAAATCATGCGTCAGACCAATAAAAACATTTGGCGTCGAAGCAAGGGCAGACACAGTAAGGACTAAACAAGTTTTGAGGACTTCCGAGATGAAAACATTGAGGACGATAGCAGGCAAGACACTGAGAGATCGCGTGAGGAACACCAGAATAAGAGAGATATGTGAGGTTGAGGATATTATAAGATGGAGCAGACAGCGAAGAAGGGACTGGTACGGACATGTTCAAAGAATGGACACTACCAGACTCCCCTATATTGCATTGCATAATCAGCCTCATGGGACTCGTCCTCGTGGAAGACCTAAAAGATGGAAGGACAGTTGGGAATCTACCTCATAGGAGGAGCAACTCTCTGGAGAACAGACCACATAGGTCTACAATAAGGAAGAAGAAGAATTATTTTATATGGAGTTTTACATCATTGTTCAAGAAACAATAAATATGTGAAGATCTCCTCTATGTATTAAGTCAGATCTTTCAGAGCCACGATATTTGTTTTCTGCTAATTCGAAGATACCTCTAGCATTAATTGGATCAATGATTATTTTGACATCTTACGAGTACATACAGGTATATAATATCCATATTTTCTGACTTTAATTATAGGAAGCAGATTTCTAGAAGTGCTTGGTCATTTAGGGTACGGCCACACCGAAGTGCCAGGGTCGGAGGCTAGGTGGCCACCTGGCGAACCAACATATGTCGTACTATGTGATCACAAGCGAACTGTGTCTTGGCGCCTACCCAGGCACTTCGGTGTGGCCGTACCCTTAGAGTTGTTGATCTAATCTATTCGAATCATTCGTTGATGTGTTGACATCTCAAATTCTTTTAGATGCTTCATAATAGTACTTTTACAATTAACCGTTTGTTTACAATTTTATTAGGATTATACGAGTACGTACCACACGCGAAATAAATATATTTTGGACCCTTAGAAACTTTGGGTATACATATTGTCATTTATATATTTTTTAGGATTGTAATTAGTTTTTTTTACGAGGTCTACAATAAGAAGAAGACGACATAAAAATATAAATACTTGTTTACAAATTTGCTTCGCGTTGCGAGGGCATTCTCAAACAAAACCCATTCGCTAAACAGCGTGTCCTTATAAATATCTAGTATTTGGCGATTAGGTTTAGTTTGAGAATGCCCTTGCAACGAGAAACAAATTTATAACAAGTATTTATATTTTTACATACAAATAAAAAAATCTCCATAAGACCGACAAAACAATTGCGTTTGGAGTATAATTTTTATAATGGAGTTTTACAAAACTTAATATACTTCTTTGTGGTAATTTTTTTTTCAGTTTCAGTTTATTTCATTATTTACTCGAAAGATATTACAAACATATTTATAGTTTAAGGCATAGGTTCCCAAACTTTTTACCCATGGCCCCCCTTAGACACCACATCACACAAGGCCCCCCTGGTAATTTACATTTTTTTTAAAGTAAACAAAACAACAAAAAATGTAGCGAACTTATTTTTTATATACTTACTTATAGTGTTATAAATAAGATATGCCGATACTTAAATTGTTGAGTAATTCATATTTATTAAATAATCCTAATGAGAAAGACGAACCTCATTTACTGTCAATAACGAACCTGGTGTAAAATTATCAAAAAATATATTCAACTACGAGAGTATTTTTTTAATTTCAGGAACGTATTTTGGAAACAAAACAATTCGAAAAAATAAATTATAAAGGTAATTATTATTAGTGAATAATATCAGAGAAATTTTAAAACTAATACACGTGTACGTACCTATATGATTATTTGAAACCTCACAAAATCAAAGATATATATTTTTAAGGTGATTTTATCAGAAACTTTTAGTAACTATCTAACTAACTAACTATCTCGCCGTCTCCCCGAAGGGGTAGGCAGAAAGAATGGACTGCCACACTTTTCTTTCCTGGCATATTTCTCTCGTTTCCTCGACATTCGTACATCGTGTCATGCAAGCGCGTCGATTTCTCTGACTCACGTGGTCGACATTCAATATTTGATTTATTTAATCGTGTCACGTTTTCCTCGGTCTTCCTCTATTTCTAGTTCCATTAACATCGTTAACATATAATTATTTACCATTCTTTCTTCTCATTCATTCTTTCCATATGTCCAAACTATCTTAATGATCCTTTCATTATTTTGTTCATAACACAATCATTCGCACCGCATTCACTTCTTATATTTTCATTTGACACTTTATCATTCTACTTTTAGTACGTAACAAATTATATACGTATGAACATCGTGCAAAACGGATTTATAAAATTCTATAAGGTTCATTTTAGCACCTCATGGCTCCCTTTTTGCTTCCTAAGGGTCCCGTACTCCCCCAGGGTCAGAATTACCCCCACTCCAGGGGCCCCACTTTGGGAATCTATGGTTTAAGGTATCTATTTGAGAAAGAGTAAAATACCGAGAACGCATGAGAGATGGTTCTTCTTTAGGAAAGCAAGATACTCTCTAAAGTTAAGAGTATTTTAACCCTGCTAGGGCACTTAACCACTCCTAAGATATAATAAAGTGGTGGTGGTTTTAAAGAAACCGCCAACTTCATTGAATCTATGAGATTGATTCAATTTACAGCGCGTGAAAATCCGATTCTATCAAAGTAGCCGGTTGTGTATTGTATCGATCTTTAGTTGCCCACTGCGGGATTTGGCGCAAGATACACCAAATCTCACCTAACTTTGCGCCCATAAAAGCTTTAGAATCGTAAATATACTGAAATACGTAGATAATCGGCTTATGTAAGAATTACTCACACCAATAAAGACGTAAGGATATAGGGAACTGGGCGTGCTATTGTGGCATGTTCCGGATACTACGAAAAGAACCCCGAAAGCGGTCGTGATACGAAGAGGGTCGAATAACAAAACTATTGCCATTATTCAAGTTGGCGTGCTAGCAAAGCTCTAATAAAGAGTGTGAATTTGCTGAAATGGAAATTGATGATTTTGTAGTTATGACATCGAATTTTATTACGTTATGTAAGAAATAAGAAGCAAAAAGCTCGACTTGTAAGTTTTATGATCATAACAGCATAAAAATGTTTCTGATAAAAAGTCATAGATTTTAATTTACGTAATAAGTACATAAAAACTAACAACAACAAATCATCACGCCGTTTCCTCGAAGGGGTAGGCAGAGAGAATGGACGCTACCCTACTCGTTCATGACACACCTCTCTAGTTCCTCCACATTCATTCAGCAAGTCAAACACGCACGTCCATTCTTCTGACTTCTAATATGGCCGACCTTTAAAATGTTATTAATCATGATCATAAAAGCTATTTATGCAATAATATATATTGATGAAGGCAATAAAGAGAATATACAATATAATATTTGTTAACACTTAATTAATATTATAATATTGTTTGATGAAACATAAAAAAAACGTTATTTTTTATATTTATCCAAAAGTAGTATAATAATATAATAAGTAGACTGTAAAATGGACGCAGTGCACGATAAGTTTGGCGAACCGAACCATGATTTTTAAAATTTGCAAGCGCTGTTCCACGGTTAGTCCATTTATGGTGAAATGGTAAAACATATTGACTACAAATCAACTGTGAACTGTCAAATTGACAGTCTGTAGAAACAATGTTGCCAGTTTAAAAACCAAACCTCTAAATAAACACTCTATATAATTGCCGTATAAATGAGATCACTAAAAAGAATGTGCGGAAAAACAATACATGATATAAAATCTAACGAAGAAGTAAGAAAGGAATGCAAGGCGGATGAATGCCACCTAAATAAGATTAAGAATGGGTCGCTAAGATGGTTTGAACATGAGGAAAGAATGAATAAGGAAAAAATGTTTAAAAAGATTTATACAAAAAGAAAGTCGAGGAAGGCCAAGGAAGACATGGAATGACCAAATTAATCGATTACTGAAAGGCGGGCACGTCCGTCGTCAAAGTCGGAACAATCGACGAGCGTGCATATTACGTTTTGTGAATGCAGAAGAGTCGCGAGAGTTATAGTGTGGCAGTGTCCATCCTCTGTGCCTACCCCTCCAGGGAAACGACGCGATGGTTAATTAGTTTGTTTTATCCGTTTTATTCTGTATACCTTTTATTTTAAATAAACGTTCGTTAATACATTGCTCATCCTATCCACGTGGTCTCTCCAGTAGCGGTCTTTTCCAGTCCCATCTCAGAATATATTCTGTCTGACAGGTCTGTCTTATAAGGTCTGTCTCAGAGTTTTTTTAACCCTGTATCTTAGAGTCCTTGGTATAATGCTATCTCTTGCTTGCTATCTCTGTCACCCGAAGAAGGTTTTTAGTCCTAACTGTGTCAGCTCTAGTTTAAATACCAAGTGTCATAATGGGCATGACACGGGTTTTGTAAATTCATAAAATACAAAAAAATGTTAATATTACGTAAGAAAAATATTTTAGATAAAAAGAACAGGAATTGAAGGACGCAATAAAATAACAAGATAATAAAAATCCATATCTTGAGAACCTTGCTTCTATGAAAAATATATGAGCTTTGTTAAGAGTCAAGTATAAACAAAAATATCCTCGTGTGGCAAAAAGCATGTCATTGAATATAAGTTAAATCCAATAAAACATGTGCTTGCCTGACTACCGGGTGCACAACATTATTATATTATGTTTTTAATAAAACGATAGTTATGATTTTGAAAATTTGGTTTGGTTCATGTGGTGCTCCCGTAAATTTGGAGATATTTCGTGTATATGTGAATTGTTTTGGTCAATTTGATTGTTGCCGCACTTTATAATAGTTAATTGTGACACGTAATAAGTTTGTGCTGTTTTGATGTTAAAATTATACGAGCTTTTTCGTTTATATAAAGAATTTTGACAGCTGTAAAAATAAATTTTTCATTTGTTCCAATGACAATATGAATAATTTCTTCAATATTATTTTTAAATTCTAACAGGTGTTGGTTTGTTTAAGTGCCTAATTACTGCTAATTTAAAAAAAAAACGGTGAATACGTGGAACATAAATTAAATAGACAATATGTGCACCATCTAAAAAGAACATTTTGTGTTAAATTATTTTTATTTTGTTATTTTATTTTATATTATTTGTTTTAGATTTATTTTGTGGATGTTGGACGATCGAAGTGTGCGAAGATGCCTAAGGGTGGCGATGAGGTTCGCAACCCATCACTCCGCGTCTCCCGCGGCGAAAAGAGGATGGAGTGCCGCATCGTTTAAAGTGTGACAGTCTTTTCATTCCGCCTACCCTTTCTGCGAGACGGTGTTAGTTAGTTAGTTAATAAAACGTAATAAATTATATATATTTTTTTAAAGAGTAACTTAATAACAAATATGGCGAGTAAAATAACAATACGAGTATGGATTTTATGTGGAAAATACATATTTTTTACACGTACTGTAAAAATTCAAGGCTGTAAGATCAATGAACGAAATGAAAAAATCATTATGCGCAAAATAATATTATGTAATATTTATGTACAGAAAACTGCTAAACAGTACACATACATGTATTATTATCAACATTATATGCTATGCACAACACAATACATTTTTATACTTGCCAACTAACTAACGAACCATCACGCCGTCTCCCTGTAGGGGTATATAAAAATAATAGACCGCCACACTGTTCTTTCCAGACATACTTATCTCATTTCCTTAACATTCATACATCGTGTCATGCACGCACGACTCCTCTCGTTTCACGGATTCCTTATACAGCCGACATTTAATTTTGAATTGATTTGATCGTACCACATTTTCCTCTGTCTTTCTCAATTTCTTGTTCTGTTTACATCGTTAATATTATTTATCTTCTTCTTCAAGTGCCCTGTCGGGTCCCCCTAACGTTGGCGATCACCTCGGCGAACCTGTCCCTGTCCTGCGCCGCTCGGAACAGCTCCTCCACACTTCGGATGCCGGTCCACTTCCTCACGTTTCGCAGCCAGGACATTTGTCTCCTTCCGAGCCCTCGGCGTCCCTCAATTTTTCCCTCCAATATCAGTTGGAGAAGGTGATACTTTTCCCCACGCAGTATATGACCCAAATGTGAGATCTTTCGAACCTATATTAATTATAATTATATTTATTACCTTTGCATTATTTTGTTTATAGCACTTTCATTCGCACTTCATTCATTTCTTAGATTTCTATTTGACACTCTATCACGTACATATTTACTACACATTCATCTAAGAGATTACATTTTGAATTAAAATCAAATGTCGGTAACGTGAGGTGTCGTAGAAATGAACGTGCGTGCATGACACGATTTATGAATGTTGGTGAATCGAAAGAAGTATGTCAGGAAAGAACAGTGTGGCGATCCATTATTTCTGCCTAACCCTTCGAGGAGACTTGGGACTTGGACTTGGATCTTCTGGTTTACAGAGGATCAGCTCTTGTGGATATTCCTCTTACCTGATGGGAACATTGTTGGAGGTGATTTTGTTGGGTTATGCGGGGGCATGATTTGTGTGGCCCGAAGTGTTCCTCTGAAGGAGGATCGATTTTTGGCGCTTGTGGCGGCTGGAGGTGTTTGGGTTGTTTTCTAAGATATATTTTATTGTGGGGTTAGGATGTGAAGGGAGTCCTAAGTAAAAACGTTTCAGAATGAAATCATCTATCATCGGGATTCCCGATTCTAAGTGGAGTTGTGTGATCCTGGTCCTCATGGCATGGTGGTTAGTTAGAGAAAATAAAAATAAAAATGAATTATAAATTATAATGCACTACTCCAAATTCACCTCTTTCATTTCCAGACCACGACCTAAATTATTACCATCTTCCTTATCAGTAATGACCCTTTACCACCAAGTTATCCACCATCATTCACTCCTTTACCCCTCCCGCAATCAATGCGGAAAAAAAAATCCTCCCCGATAGCCCACTGCGTACTCCACCAAACAAAATGGTCTCACGCAGGATGCTATCTCCTACCACAACTCCATCCAGGCACTGCTCCTCTTATCTTCCCCTCGGGAACAGATTTTTTTATAAATGCAATCCCAACCCAAACTGGTCTTCCGTTCCTTGACAATAATGTAAGACTTTATCATAAACCTTAAATCCTCCTCGCCTTCTTTCTGAGGGACACTCCGGGCCATACATTTAGCCCTATCATAAAACAACTACCAAATCACATTCCAACAATGTTTCCTACAGACGTAAGAGGAATAGCCATTAGAGCTGAACCTCTGTAAGCCATAATTTCCAAGTCCAAGTCCAATTATAAATAATGTCGCGATGTTAGTCATAAGCGCGCGGGAAATCAGATAATAGTTTCATATCGCGGATCATATGAACGCCGTTGGATCGGCCAAGTTCGTTAGCATTCGTTGTACACTGGTCTGTCAATATTAGTGAACCTAGTGAAATCGGTCACGGTCATATGAATAAGAAGATTCAAACAAAACACAACCTTTGGTTTTGTTGATAATACTGTAATGTGAACAGAGTCATGCTTAATGGAGTGAATCCACATAATAATAGGCGCTATGTCTATTTTATTTAGTGAAGGGTGCCCTTAAAGTTGTCATCGCTAACAAAAACCTATCCAAAAAAGCTAAAATGGCAGCGCACAATGGTGTTCTTGTACCGACTCTTATGTATGGAAACGAAGCATGGAACTGGCAAAAGAAGGATGAAAGTAGAATAAATGAGATCTCTTAGACGAATGTGTAAAAAATCTGTGACGAATGAAAACATAAGAAGTGAATGCAGTGTGCATGAAAGTGTTATTACATAAACAAAATAATAAAAGGATCATTGAGATGTTTATGGATAGAATGGTAAAAACAGTATATGCTAACAATGTAAACGGAACTAGAAATAGAGGAAGACTGAGGAAATCGTGGCATGATAGAAATCAAATATTGAATGTCATCCACATGAGGAGTCGGAGAAATCAACGTACGTGCAATACACGATGTATGAATGTTGATGAATCTAGAGAAGTATGACGCACGTCGACTCCTTCTACTTCTTTGACTCCTAGTGCAGCCGCCATTTTTTAAGCGATCACATTTTAAATCAATATTAAATATCGATCACGTGAGGAGTCGGAGAAATCAACGTGCGTACATGACACGATTTATGAATGTTGGTGAATCGAAAGAAATATTTCAGGAATCTGGCGGTCAATTATTTATGTTTACCCTTTCGGGGGGACGGCGTGATGGTTAGTTAGTTAGTTAGTTTTGTCAGCCTCGCTCGTACACTCCCTGGGCCTGTCCCCGGTACATCCGGGACTTACATTTAAAGACGGCAACAACAAGGGGGTGCCAGACCACATTTAATCTACCCCATCTCACTTCTATGCTCCGTTGTACATTTTTTTCCTTCGAGTAGTAATGTAACATTCTATACATATTATTTCTTTATGAAAATTAAATAAAAATAGTGTATATTATATATGTGCATTTTTTTTTTAAGCTATTCATTTTTTTTTCAAAATTAGTTAGGTTAAATAAAAAAGTAGGGGGGGGGGGTGGAGATTTTTGAATCGTTGAAGTGGGGCATAGTACAAATAAGGTTGGGAAACCCTGGTCTATGCTATAGTCTTAAACTAAATAGAACACCAGTTACCGTTGGCATTGAAGATTACCATATGATGGAATGAATCTTGTTATTTTAGAAAAGAGGCTGTTTCCAAAGGGACGTTAAGAATATTTGTTCTGATGGATATTATGGTAAATACGCGCAAACTAAACACAAAGAAAATATATTAGTTTCATGTTTCACAAGAGCCTTGTGAAATATTACATTAATTAATATGACCGCTAAGAATATGAAAAGAAAAACATTTTGAGACGTAAAAAGAAAAACAATATACTCGGGAAACATATGTTACACACTCTGTTCTATTATATTAATAAATCTTTACAATCAATTTCCAGAATTAAAGAACAATCCACTAAGAATACTCCACGTCATTACGCAGATTATATATTTAGTGTTTATTTATTTTTGAATTATTTTATACAAGCTAACTAACTAACTAACTAACTAACCATCACGCCGTCTTCCCGAAGGGGTAGGGCAGAAAGAATGGACTGTCACACTTTTCTTTTGACATATTTCTCTCGCTTTCTCAACATTCATACATCGTGTCATGCACGCGCATCGATTTCGCTGACTCTTCACATGGCCGACATTCAATATTTGATTTATTTGATCGTGCCACGTTTTCCTTGGTCTTCCTCTATTTCTGGTTGCATTTACATCGTTAACATATAATTTTTTTACCATTCTTTCTGCATTCATTATTTCCATATGACTTAACCATCTTAATGATCATTTCATTATTTTGTTCATAACACCATCATTCGCACCGCATTCACTTCTTATATTTTCATTCGACACTCTATCATACACAGAGTATCCACACATTCGTCTAAGAGATCTCATTTCTACTGCATTTATTCTACTTTCATCCTTCTTTTGCCAGTTCCGTGCTTCGCTTCCATACATAAGGTGTAATAATATATTAATAATATAATATTATGGAATACGGCTATTATAGGTTATAATAGAAAATCAATCGAAATATATTCCGCGTAATATTGCAAAACCACAATTTAGAAATTATTCTAGTTCGGTTCTATTCAGTATGATGGATTTGAATTGTTCATTAAATAATTCAGAGTTGATTGTTCGCTTAATGAAATATTCTGGTCTTCAAGAACATGAATAGCATTTATAATATATATGAAATTCAATATTATTACCCGAGGCCATTCACTTAAGGGCTGCCATTCAAAATACAAATTTATTATTCCGAGCACTAAATGCAAATTATGAGGAACAATAAACACGAAAACTGTTAAATGAGAAGATAAATTATATTATATAATGGCGATGAGGTTCGCAACCCATCACACCGCATCTCCCGCGGAGCGAAAAGAGAAGGATGGAGTGCCGCATCAGTAAAAGTGTGACAGTCTATTCTTTCTGCCTACCCTTTCGGGGACACGGCGTGATGGTTAGTTAGTTAGTTAGTTAAATTATATTAAATATAATTTTTCTGCATCATAATATAAATGGGTTAAACCAGATTGTCGACAAGAAAGAGTACAATAATGTTTTTAATACAAGAGAGCGAGAGAGGAATACTTCAATTCTCTCCGAAAGTTATTCGAAATGCACACAATGCGCATTCCCGAGAACGATTCTGGATTATTTTTAATATTGTTCTGATTATTGTTGTAAGACAGTAGCGTAGAATAACGTAAAATTTTAACGTTTGTGAAAAAATAAATATTTACATTAAAAGTTTATTTTATTACTGATTACGATTATACAGCGAAGTTTTTAAAAGGCAAAAAATCTTTACTTCTGTGAATATTTTACAGGTTGCAACTAGTAAATATAAACACACAAAATTGAATTAAGCATGTTTTTATTTATGTTAAATAATCCATTGTTTTGGCTGAAACACTATGATACTTCAACATTATTAACTGTTAAATTATAAAACTCTGTTTATGTATCACATTTTTTTGCGATAGCTGTTTCGCCAACCTATGTTGACAACATCAGGTGTTACAATAATTTATCAACTGTCAATATTTGTGTAATTTTTGGAAAAATTAAAATAGGTATTATTTAAAATTGAATTAAGCAGGTTTTTATTCAAATAGTCCATTGTTTTGGCTAAAAAACTATGATACTTCAACATTATCAACTGTTAAATTATAAAACTCTGTTTACTATCACTTTTTTTTGCGACAGCTGTTTCGTCAACCTATGTTGACAACAAGAATGAATGAAGAAAGAATGGTTAAAAAATATATGTTAGGAATGTAAATGGAACCAAAAATAGAGGAAGACCGAGGAAAGCGTGGCACGATCAAATAAATCAAATATTGAATGTCGGCCATGTGAGGAGTCAGAAGTCAGAGAAATCGACGCGCGTGCATGACACGATGTATGAATTTTGAGGAAGCGAGAGAAATATGTCAGGAAAGAAAAGTGTGGCAGTCTTTTCTTTCTGCCTACCCCTTCGGGGAGAAGGCATGATGGTTAGTTAGTTAGTTAGTTAGTTTGGTATTATTTATACTATTTGATTCTATAAATATGTACCTTATGTATTGAAATATAGTGTTCCTTTACTCCATGTTCTTATACCAGTCCTGCCTATTATATTGCGCAGCCAAGGCGTTTGCTTTCAGACATGTCCACGTCATCCTACAATCTTACCCATTTTCATAAGTAGAAGGATATCATATCTGAGATAGGGAATTTGACGGACCTAATGCAATTCCATAATTTCCGACTGTAATGTGCTCTCTTTATGACATCTGAATTGTTGAACAAATCTGTCAGCGGTATACGAAGCAATGTGTAGACACATTTTGAATGCCTCTAACCGGTTCACACTATGCAATAAACCATACAACGGAACATAACATAGAAATCAAGTAATGTATTATACTATTTGAAAAGTATGTAATAAAACACAATTTTCCACTTATTTTGTTATTTTATTTTATATCATTGTATTTTATTTTATATCATTGTATTTTGTGGAAGTGTGCGCGGGAGATGCCTATTGGTGGTGATGAGGTTCGCAACCCATCACACCGCGTCTCCCGCGGGGCGAAAAGAGAAGGATGGAGTGCCGCATTGGTTTAAGTGTGACAGTCTATTCCTTCTGCCTACCCCTTCCGGGAAGACGGTTAGTTAGTTAGTTAGTTAGAGTTTATTTTTCTCGACTCGTTCCGAGGGTTTTACACAGTTTACCTGTTGAAAAATATGTGTATATAAAACGCTCAGTCCGAATAAGAAACGCTGAGATACGTAGGTCAGAGTGAGGATGTCGTCGAAAGGGTGGCAAACCTCAAGGCTGGGAGACCAAATATGGACTAAAATGGTAGTGGAATGGAAACCTCGTGAAGATAAAAGAAGCAGAGGGAGACTCCCACATGATAGTCTGATGATATAAGGATAATTGCTGGTGATTGGATTCCTCTCTTCTTATGTTTAGTGTAAGCCTAGTGGCCTGTTTCTTAAGAAGAATTGCCCTCCTGCGATGCCGACTCCCAGCTATGATCCATCTATTTGGTGGTCGGCCCGGGGGTCGTCTACCATGAGGCTGGCCGTGTAACACAATGAAGGGGAGTCTGGATGGATCCATTCTCCTCACGTGTGCATACCAGTTTCTTCTCCTTTGCCTTCCCCACCTAACGACATCCTCGACCTCACATATCTCCCTTATCCGTGTATTCCTTATCCTCTCTTGCAGTGTCTGGCCAGATATAAATCTGAGCGTCTTCATTTCTGACACTCTGAGCGCGTTTTTTGTGATTGTGGTGTCTGCCCTGCAAATGTGAAAAAAAAACTCGATTCCATATGTCATGATAGGTCGCATACAAGTCTTATAAATTCTCACTTTGCTGCTGATCTTCATGTCAGGGTTTTTCCAAATTGAATTCTTCAAACATCCTGAAATGACCGCAGCCTTGTTTACTTGCCCCCTTTATATTTAAAAGTAACTAATAAAAAATAAAGATTCACATTTTTTTTCGCGACAGCTGTTTCGTCAACCAATGTTGACATCATCAGGTGTTACAATATTTTTTTCAATTGTTAAAATTAATTTTCGTGATTTTTCGAACCTTTATTGCATTTGTTCCAATGTCAATTTGAATAATTTCATTGATATCATTTTGAAGTTCTTGTTGAAGAAAGAAAATGTGATACCATAAACATCGTTTTATATTTTAACAGTTGATGTTGGAGTATCATAGAATAGAAGAAATGTTATCAGTTTACGTGAACTAAGAATTATATGATACATTGTAATATTGGCATTCCTGAATAAAACGATAACATCATCATTACATACAATATATCGGGTGATCGGAATAAACATACTGTGGTGAGAGAAGGCTCCCAATATTCGAACATACAAATACGAGTAGGTATCTACATGTCACGTCGTGTGAAGAAAGAAAAACAGCTTAATATCGCCCGATCCAGAAATTCCAGAATATACCCCCGCGTCTGGACCTGTCAGCTGGTTAAGTGAGAATTCAATTTTTTCTCCAGAACACGTGACGTATTTTTAAATTGGTTCATCGAAGCGCGAATATCACGAAGGCGACTATTACACTGTCAAACTCTCAGTGTTCCAAACTTGTGATTTGTTTAATAATTGCTTAGATTTTCACGGTTGGCAGCAATGTGCTTTCTCTTTTTCGACCGACGTTTCGGAGATCGTTGCAGTCTCCATCTTCGGGGTAATGTGTTGGTGGTAATGAATGTGATATGAGTTATGTCTGCTAAGTTACTTCACTGTTGGACCATGTCGCCGGCAGTGTGTGCGTGAGAAATAGAGAATTGTCCGGTCAATCTAGACCAAAAAATGAGAGTAAAAGTGCATAAAATCCCAACAAGCTGAAAATCAGTAAAATTGTTCAAAAGATAATTATAAATAAAATTTAAAAGATCCCCATCATTTATGTGCATGGAAATTTTTTTATCCGAGGTCAAAGGTCAAAAAAAATAGTTTTTCGCGATTTTCAGCAATCACGTATCAGTGAATCTACCTCATAGGTGGCGTGGAAACGTGTGCATATTATGACGATAACAACTTTTACAACTTTTTGAATCGTTATATCTCAGAAACGGTGGCTCGTGGGGAAAAAAGTATTGATACATTTTTTATAGATAATTTTATGATCTACAATTTTTGTACGGAGTACTTTTATGATAAAACTTACCGTTTTGATGAAAATCGCGAAAAACGATTTTTTTTGACCTTTGACCTCGGATAAAAAATTTTCCATACACATAAATGATGGGGATCTTTTAAATTTTATTTATAATTATTTTTTGAACAATTTTACTGATTTTCAGCTTGTTGGGATTTTATGCACCTTCGAATGTCTAAATTGACCGGACTAGAACGCGAGAAATACACAACTCATATCACATTCATTACCACCACCACATTACCCTGAAGATGGAGACTGCAACGATCTCCGAAACGTCGGTCGAGAAGGAGAAATCACACGGTGTTACCCAAAAACACACAAAACATAAACGTACCTTTGTTGATATCTGAGGGTCTAATAGCTTCCCTATCGAAAGCGAGGCGACAATAAAGGGAAATGAGAAATGCTGTATACTATATTAGCGGTGAGGTGGAGAGGGGATATAATAATGGAGATTCAGATCTGGATTCCAGTGAAAACCATTTTCTTCTCCGTTCAGATCGGGCCATTGTGTGAAGCGATAAGGAGTCAGCAGGACAACAAGTATAATGGAAACGACCTAAAGACTATTTGAGATATTTTTCTGAGAACAGAAATAAAATATTGCGTAAGGTAATTAACTTTTTTCAGACATATCCTAAGTAATAAATCATTATTTATTGTTTTTGGAGAGACCTTTGTGGCAGAGTGGTTACGAGCTCTGACTTCCATGCCGAAGGTCCTGGGTTCGATTCCCGGCGATGGCAGTGTGATTGTCACACTGTCTTTGGTCTGGTGTAGAATTCACGTGACAGTAAAATGGCGATAGATTGGCTACCCTATCACATGTCACGAGAATCAATAGAATAGCTAAAAAAAAAAAATTGTATACAGTAATTGGGTCCAAACGACCTGTTGTGTACATTTAAAAAAATAGAAAGTCTACATCTCAGGACACTGTAGGAACATATCGGAATATCTATAGAAAAAAGAAGAAGACGAAAAAAATCTTTGACAATGATAAATAATCAGTATGAATGAAAATAATAATAATTATTATTATTGTATTATTATAACTAAAGCGTTTGACCCGGATATTGAAATAAAATGCACAACAATTTAATAAAATGAGATCCTTCTTTGCAACGATCATCTTAACCTGAAACTCCGACAAAGAACGGTAAAATGTTATAAATGGTCTATACTACAATATGATTGTGAAACTTGGACTCTGAAAGTGAATGTAATTAACCGGTTGGAGTCGTTTGAGATGTGGATATCCGCAGAATGCTCCGTATACCGTGGACCCACAGGGTCAGAAAGCAGACGTACTACTGAGAGCCAGAGCCAATAGAAAGTTGTCGTCGAGTGTGAAGGCTAGAAATGTCTCATGTTTGGGTCATGTGCTAAGGGTAAAAATATATACCACCTCCTTCGGCTGATAATCATGGGCAAAGTGGAGTTATCCTGGCCTGAAATATAAGAGAGGGGACAGGAATGATCAGAATTGAGAACCTGTTCCATGTGGCGTTGGACAGAGATACTTTCAGCAGATCGCTAATGTTGGGGGGACCTGACACGGCACCAAAAAATTATGAATTTATTAAAACGTCTGTTTTATAGAAGTTTTATTATATTTTGTGGGAATTATACTAGTATGTTTCGTCTTGCTAAGGCATTATCAAATGTGATAATGCCTTAAAAAGTCATTTCATAATCCATTGAAAAATAATTCAAAACTAAAACTTTTGTAAACAATGTTTTAAAACTCAATATGTTTTAATATTGAGGACAACTTAAGTTCATTATGTCATTTTAATTATATACGAGTATATATTTTAAATTATAAAAATCAACGGTATTAGAATTTATTATAAAATTCAATATCTAATGTGAACAAAACAAAGCTCATTATTATGAATACGGAATCGGGTCGTGTCCAGGTTTGAACCAAAACCCCCTGGATAAAGAGCCAAGCGTGGTGTCCCCCATCCGGTTTCATAGGAGTGACGAGTTTCGCCTAGCTAGGGTATTAATAAATATCATTTGAAAAGGTGGGTGGTACAGCCACGTGAGCAGGAGGAACGATGACTACATACTCCACAAGACCCTGCAACTGGAAGATGGAAGGAGGGTACCGGATCGGTCTCCTGCAACGTGGATGTCCACAGTCGGGAACAATCTGAGGGCGGTGGGACAGGACAGCCAGATGACCAGGGATCGCGAGACTTGGCGGAGCTCTATTAGGAGAGCCGACCCCAAATAGCGGGAAATGGCCAGGCGAAAAAATAAAATTTTATAATGCTGTAGCATGGCGAGATAAGACCAGGGAGTTGCATAGTAAAGTATCAGTTGAAAATGTTTATTTTTATTTTTATACAACAACAACAACAACAAACCATCACGCCGTTTCCCTGCAGGGGTAGGCAGAGAGAATGGACCGCCATACTATTCTATCCTGACAAACCTCTCTAGCTGTCTTCTAACATGACCAACCTTTAAAATTTGATTAATTTGGTCATGCCATGTTTTCCTCGGTCTGCCTCGATTCCGTACTCCAATTACACCATTAACGTATACTTTCTTAACCATTCTTTCTTCATCCATGCGTTCCATATGTCCGAACCATCGCAGCGATCTTTTCATAATTTTGTTCATAATACCTTCTTCCGCTCTACATTCCTTTCTTATATCAGCATTTGAGATTCTGTCGTATATCGTTCTACCACACATACGTCTTAGGGACCTCATTTCTACCGTTTTGTTTATATATCGTTTGTTTTTATGTATATTTTATATACATCGTTTATTTATTTTATATATCGTTTAAAAGTCAATAAACAGTATATTTATTTCAGTAAAGAAACTACATGTTTTACGACCTATTTAAAAATTTATGTACCTGTATTGAAATCAATAGTTTGTGTTTCGTGCGGTTGAAAGGAGAGAAATTTGTTTCATAACGTTAGAGAGGTTGCCTTTAAGATAAAACAAGACGCGTTAATAAAATATTAATCTGTACCTTATTTGACTTCTTTAGTGGGGAGACGTTGAAGATTATTTGAATACGCCAACCAATATGGTGGAATCTTTTTGTTCGACTCCAAATAATTGAAATCTGAAACAAACATAAAAACAGTTAGTTGTAATATCACGGGGTAAAATGTTTTAAAGAATAATGTGACATATTATTAAATTTGAATATAATGTGGTTTTATGGTGGTTTTAATAAAACAATAAGAGTGAAAACGTATGTGTTCTGGAAGTTTTATTTTATTATTTGGGAAAGAAACGTTTCACCTGTCTAAAGCATTATCAAATGTACGATAATGTCTTAGACAAGTCATTTACATAAATTATAATAAAAAATCTAGGAAACAAACGTTTTCATTCGTATTAATTATTTAATACGGAGTTTTACATCATTATTCGTAAAATAAAATAAAACTTCTAGAAAACATACACTGTAATTCGTTTTAATTATTTAATATAGAGTTTTATATAATTGTTCAAGAAACAATAAAATCTTTTATTATACCTTAGTAAGGCGAATTATGACAATATCGTAAAATAAAAAAATAAAAAATTTAAAAAAATGCATTGTACAAACAAACCATCACAATATTTAACTAACTAACCATCACCCCGTCTCCCCGAAGGGGTAGGCAGAAAGAATGGACTGCCATACTTTTCTTTCCCGACATATTTCTCTCGATTCCTCAACATTCATACATCATGTCATGCACGCGCGTCGATTTCTCTGACATTCAATATTCGATTTGTTTGATCGTGCCACGTTTTCCTCGGTCTTCCTATATTTCTGGTTCCGTTTACATCGTTCACATATAATTTTTTTACCATTCTTTCTTCATTCATTATTTCCATATGTCCAAACCATCTTAATGGTCCTTTCATTATTTTGTTCATAACACCATCATTCGCACCGCATTCACTTATTATATTTTCATTCGACACTCTATTATACACAGAGTATCCACACATTCGTCTAAGAGATCTCATTTCTACTGCATTTATTCTACTTTCATCCTTCTTTTGCCAGTTCCATGCTTCGCTTTCATACATAAGGGTCGGTAGAAGAACACTATTGTGCGCTGCCATTCTAGCTTATTTGATAGGTTTTTGTTAGCGAGACAACTTTAAGTGCACAATATTGTGATCACAATATTTTAATAAATAATAATAAAATATTTCAAAAATACTATTTTTTTCAATAAATCATTGAAGAAACTATCTAAATATAAACATATCTGATAAATTTGATAAACTTTTTAGTTTCAATTTTGATGACCATATTTAAATATTTGGTGTAATTATTATGGGATTAAAAAGGGATAGGAACCTATGATATACACTCTTTACATAATAATCTATTTTGGATTCCATGTTTTATTCCAGTAGATTCTATTTCAGTTGGTTCTAAAAAAGTTTTCTGGCGTCGCTTTGTATGCGTCAAAAAGAATGAAAAGACAGTGAGTTCGGCGCTTCGGGCGTCCCGTCGCTGCGCCGTTGCTAGGTTACGCTATGACGTCAGAGCGCAGCCATCGACCGTCTTCGTGACGTCACATGCAGTATCGGGAACAAACGACTACCACCACACGCACAGGGCGATGGGTTGTTCATATTATAGATGATAGATAAAGCGGGCAATCGTAGAGTTAGATAGAGATAATTGCGATACAACTATCTGTCCTAATTGAGAATCGATTTGTAGCGTAAATTAATCAGAAAGATAAAATAAAATTCTTTTTTCCGGTAGAGCTGTATGCATGTAAAGATTTCGGCATTTAATATTGTTTTAAAACTAGATTTCAGCAGTTATATTAAATTCAATCCATCAATCATTTGTTAATCGATGCGTCCTGAATTAGCCGTATTTTAAAATTTACACTATATAATACTTTAAACTGTGTATGATAGAGAGTCGAATGAAAATATAAGAAGTGAATGCGGTGCGAATGAAAGTGTTATGAACAAAATAATGAAAGGATCATTAAGATGTTTTTGACATAATGAAAAAAAAATGTTAACGATGTAAATGGAACTAGAAATACGATAATAACGATGTTATAGTGGCACGATCTAATAAATCAAATATTGATTTTCGGCCATGTGAGAACTAACTAACTAACTAACCATCACGCCGTTTCCACGGAGGGGTAGGCAGAGAGGATGACATAACTCTCGCGCCTCTTCTACATTCATACATCGTGACGTGCACGCTAGTCGAATGTTCCTACTTCGAACATGGCCGCCTTTCAGTAATTTATTAAGTTGGTCATGCCATGTCTTCGTTCGCCATGTAACGTTCCTAAAGTTCAAGCTTCTATCCAGAAACACCAAGCTGCGTATTTATAACACCATCTTCAAGCCAGTGGTGACATATGGTTCTGAGTCATGGACAATGACAATGTTCTGGCTGACCTGGCTAGGTTGGGCGAATCGGACTACTGGGAACAAAAGGCGCAGGATCGAGGAGCTTGGCGGAAAATCATCAAGGAGGCTAAAACTCTTCAAGACTTGTATGGCTATAGGAAGTAAGTAAGTATCATCAACATCATCGGCTGTCCCTCGTGTCCGAGGAAGACTGTCCTTCACGGGCATCCAGGGCAGGGAAAGGCATTGACAGTGGAGTCGCCACCGTCTCCCGAACTATATGCCACTTAAGTATATACTGAGAATGGAAAGACAGATGCTAGGTGTGAGTCTAAGATACCGAAAAAGAAATAAGAAAATACGTAGTCGTCATCATGGAATCGTGCAGCTATATTTAAGAGGTAATGGGTTGGACACATAGCAATACAAAATATTAATAGGTGAACATCCAGGTTAATCATGGAGACTACGGGCAAGCAAAAAAGGGTGTCGGAAGGCCATAGAAGAGATGGGCCGACGATGTAGCCTCAATAGCAGGTAAACAGTGGGAGAGTGGAAACGTTTGGAAGATAGAAGGCCTATATTCAACAGTGGAGAGTTCGTGGCTGAGGAAGATGACAGAGGATGCGGTATTTTCAAATACATACTCATAGCTTAAGATACATAATCACATAAAATCAAACTGAGAAAGTTCTTCTTAACCCATATATATACCACACGAAGAAGAATAATAACTATTCTTATACTTATAGAGTTATGCTGATGATAAAACATACTCATAAAAGTATTTTCATCGATTAAAAATCTTATTTTTTAACTACTCCTCGTTGCGATGAAAACGGTAGTTTGGTAAAGTTTTATTTTAATTTATGGGAATGACATGTTTCACCTTGTTTTAGGATTATCACATGTTTTTGTTCGTATGTATCCAATGTTTGCCAAGGTACATCAAGGCAAAACCATTCCCGTAAAATAAATTCGGGTATAGAAAATATACATTTTATTTCGTATTAAATTATTTTATGTGGTAGTAATCAAGGTTCAAGAAACAATAATGAAAATGAATTATAAATAACCATATCAAAGACGGTTGAAATATTTGTTGAGTTATAAAAATAACATTTATTTAATCAAAAATTACAAATTTGAACAATAAATCTGCTGGGATGTTTTTTCTTTCGAGGATTTTTCCACTTGAATTTATCTTGTTTGATAAGCTTTATGGAGTTGTTTGAAGAATTTACATGCATATACATACTTCACCAGTGGCGGACTATAATCCATTGTTTGATTTTTTTATCAACACTCGTTTTACATTACCAAATTCATACCATCCGCAAGGTACTGGACTCTGAGAATCCAGTAAAAAAATCTGTATTTTACAACAACAACAAACCATCACGCCGTTTCTCCGGAGAATAGACCGCCACACTACTCCATCCTGCCACAGCTCTCTAGATTCCTCCACATTCAAACAGCGAGTCATACACGCATGTCGATTCTTACAACTTCTTACATGGTCGTCCTTCAAAAATAGATTTTGATCATGCAAGTTTCATTCGGTCTCCCACCACTCTGTACTCCATTCACATCGTTAACGTTTACTTTCTTAACCATTCTTTCTTCATCCATGCGTTCTTTATGATCCGTTTATAATACTATCTTCTGCTCCATATTCCTTCTGGCTAAGGCTCGATATGGGCTGTAGGACCATCGAAGAAGAAAATAAGATGTTTTCATTGGTATTGATGATTTAATATAGAGTTTTTTAAGAAACAATAAATAGGCTTATGACCTACGAAATTATTGATTTCAACAAGGGGAATCTGTTTCCTGAAAAGGGGGCGATGAATAATATTTTTCGAGAAGGCGGTGGTAAGATTTTATTCAAAGGGGAGACAGCGGGCAAAAAATGTTGGTAACCTATGCTCTAGCATTACGAGGAAGGTGCTTCTAAAAAACAACCATCTGCCGCCTCTGATATACACATGTATCACTCTCGCGTTACGTGAAATTTGCACAAAAATGTGACACGAAGATTCTTATCGTGTAACAAGGTAGCTGTAGCTAGTTTAATACTCGACCGACACCTCGTCTCACGTGACAAGGTGAACATGTCAATATTATGATAAATATGCGAATATTACTGCTGCTACCGCAAAATATTTACAACAATGGATTTTACGGTCTTGACATATTTTTTGCGTATTAATTCAAATTTGTAAATCGGAATTATAAACAATTTAATCTAACCCATTCCTTTTTATTGGTTCTTGAATAATGATGTAAAAATCCATATTAAATGATAAATACGAATGAAAACATACGTTTTCTAGAAGTTTTATTATACTTTATGGGGATGACATGATTCGTCTTGCTAAGGCATTATCAAATGACACTTGATAATGCCTTAGTAAGGCGAATCATGTCATTTCCATAAAATATAATAAAACTTATAGAAAACAGACGTTTTTATTTGTATTAATTATTTACCATTTGCAAAGACGTGCATGCGGGGCATGCGTGTGTGCTTGAGCACAAAATATATTAATGTTTGTTTTTGAAATTTATTGCAGAAGATAATCAAATGATTTTACTGAAATCTCTTGATGGAAGTTCATTTTAAATAATAATGAAATAAAACGATGTTTTTTTAACTACTTCCACTTATGTCTTTATTTCGATAGCGACCGGTTTCGCCAGGCTCGCTGGCATCGACAGACTGGTCAGACCAGTCTGTCGATGTTAGCGAGCCTGGCGAAACCAGTTGCTGTCGAAATAAAGACAAAAGTGGAAGTAGTTAAAAAACACAGTTTTTCCACTTACGGGTTCATTTTCTAAACGATTTTTTTAAATCATCTTGAACTAGCCATAGCAAAGCAACGCACCCAATATAACAAATTACTCGATATACCGATTTTTTTCGAAACCCCTTGAGTTTCGTTATATCGAGGTTCCAATGTATTATTATTATGAACATTTCCTGTTCGTCGAGATCAAACATAGGCGGGGTCTTGCATGGGCTGCTTTCAGTAAACTGTCCTATATCCTCAAGTCCAAAAGATTCGCGAACCACCTGAAGAAAAAGATATTCGGCATGCTCATCCTCCTGAAGTACAGCGGAGCATAGAAGTGACCCAGCGGGCAACGGAGAGGAGGATGTTGAACATGAATAGCGAGACAGGAATCGAAATGAATGAATCTGAGATAGGACTATAGTTGCCGACGTAGCGTGCAAAATAGCCTCGTTGAAGTGAAATTGGGCAGTCCATATAGCGAAGACAACGGATTATCGGTGGACCAGACGCACCCTGCCACATAAATCCTAGCAAACCTCAAGCAAGATGGTCTGATCAAATCAAATCAAATCAGTTTATTTTCTCAAAAGATATTACAAACAATTATTATAGTTTAAGAAATCTATTGAGAACAGATAAAATATAATAAATATATTATATAATACCAGAAACGCATGAGAGATGGTTCGACATTAGAAATACAAGATACTCTCCAAAGTCAAGAGTATTTGTCTTCTGAACGTACTTTAATATGAAAGATATCGATCTCCGAAGCCATCATGTTCAGCAGTTTGATTGCTCTCTCCACCGGCATCACCAGAGGCAGGTTGGATCTGCATGACGGGAGATAAAACAGTTTGTGCTGACGCTGTCGAAGTCTCACTGATGACATCAAGAGAGTAGCAGGAGGTCAATGGCACGAGGGCAAGAGAGTCATTGAAGTCGGGAAGGGAGACCTAAGTCCAACACTGGACAACTAAAAGCTGATGATGATGATGTTATTTTTCAGTACATTGCCACGGAATTATAAATTACCTGCAATAAGTGAGGCGGTAAACTGTGAGACGTTATCGCGATACCAGCGAACCGGTTACAGATAAAATGCTGTTAAACTTTATTAAACAAGAATCCAGTAGAGTACGCTCATAGACAGATACCGTCGCATTTCGCGTGCAACAGCTGCATTCCATGAAAATTACAAATTCAATTTTAGCAACAGACATGAATTTATTCGTGTTATATGTTCAATTTAATGCAATTTTCTTATTTCTTCTATTCTTCTTCTTCCTCAGCCAATTCCCGTCCACTCCTGGACAAAAGCCTCCTCCATTCGCTTCCATGTCATTCTGTCCTGTGCAGACTGCATCCAGGTTATTCCGACGTGTCTGTTCAGATCATCCTTCCACCGTAGTTGCGGTCGCCCTGCACTTCTCTTCGTCGTCCACGGTCTCCAAGTTAGCAGTCTTCTTGTCCACTTTTCATCCGAACTTCTGGCTACGTGACCTGCCCATTGCCATTTTAGAGTCGCCACCCGGTGGATAATGTCGGTGAATTTTTTTTTTCTCACCGTATCGTTTCTGACTCTGTCTCTTAGGCTTATTCTTAACATGGCTCTTTTTCTTCTTTTCTATATATTTTTTCTTTTCTATATTTCTTCTATATTTGGGATCAATTTGTATTGTGGATTCACATTTAAATATAATATATATATTTTTTAAAATACTGTATTATATTTTTGCAACCGTTTTTTTCACACTATTCGCAAACGTGTTTCGGGCTAGAGACGCCCTTCCTAAGTGTATAAATTTAATCTTGGTTAAAATTTCCATACTAATGAAAGGCATCTGTAACCCTAAACATGGTTGTCAAAAGTACAAAAAAGTCTAGTGAAAATACAATGTTTTAAAATGAAATGCTCTTATTTAAAAAAAAATCATGTGAACTACTCGTATATTCCTAGATGTACTAAAAATTACGTTGGTTTCAATTATCAACAATCGCCGTCAATGAGTAGTCGCAATTGGCAATGGACTTGGATCTTCTGGCTTACAGAGGTTCAGCTCTAATCGCTATTCCTCTTACATCTGTAGGGAATATTGTTGGAATGCGATTTGGTAGTTGTTTTATGATGGGACTAAATGTATGGCCCGGAGTGTCCCTCCGAAAGAGGGCGAGGGGGGATTTAGGGGGATTTTATGATAAAGTCTTACATTATTGTCAAGGAATGGAAGACCAGTTGTTGGGGTGCAATTGGCAATTGATTTAATATATTGTTTATAAAAAATTGCAATGAGCATTATTTCAATAAGAAATTTCCTATTTTACTTTCCCTGGAGCGTCTAATATTTTGGAGCCATTTTTATATATATCTGCTTTTAATATTATCTTATGAAGAAAAGATTAGAACTGACTGTAAAAATGTAACAATATTAATAAATCAATAAAAAAATACAATTTCATAGTGTAAAATATATTATTAAAAATGACAACGCATTCTATAAATAAATAGTTGTTTTTCATTCACTACAATAACAAACCATTACGCCATTTCCCCGGAAGGGTAGGCAGAGAGAATTGACCCCCAAATTACTTTATTCTGACATACCTCTCGAGATTCCTCCTCATTCATACAGCGAGACATACACGTGCGTCGATTATTCCGACCTCTTACAAGTCTGACCTATAAAATTTAATTAATTTTATAATGCAGTGTTTTCCTTCATCTTCTTCGACTCCGTACTCCATTCACATCGTTAAAGTATACTTTCTTAACCATCCTTTATTTATCCAAGTGTTCTATGTGTCCAAACCAACGCAGTGATGCTTTCATAATTTTGTTCATAAAACTTTCTCCCACTCGACATTCTTTCCTAATATCAGAATTCGAAATTCTGTCGTGCATCGTTTTACCACACATTCGTCTAAATGATCCCATCTCTACGTCACATATTTAATTAAAATGTAAAAAAATGTTGCAAGGTTAAAAATATTTATAAATTTGGGTGTTTTTGTTTGCATTGACTATTTGAATATTATATTGGTTAGGTACCCTCGAGGAGTGATAGATTATTTGAAAGATTGACAATACAATACATTTAGTTTGAAAGGTCGTGACGGATGTCAGATTATACCGTACTGCAATGTAAGTCAGGTTGTCAGAGAGCGGAAAATCCCCATAGCCTACATGCTAACGCTTATAAAAAATATGTGGTGAGGACTCATTTCATTTAGCATTACATGCACGTTTTTATCTTTCAAACAGTACATGGTGATTGAATGAATTCTCATATAAAAAATGTGTTAATAAAACATGTTTAGATATTCATCCAAATTCGCAACAAAAACACATTATAATATTTCTTCGATGTTCGCCGTCACTTTGGGTTGTGTTGTTTTTAGTAACATTGTATTATCACAACACTTTTTAGCACTTTTTAAAAACATGTTAAGGGACACAAACTTCCCTTCTTCAGTGTATGAATTTTTATATATTTTTATTGATTGCTGATCGAATAATAATATATCATCCTCCTTTTTCCAGTTCCACGCTTCGCTTCCATACATAGGGGTCAGTACAAGATGATCATAGTGCACAGCCATTTTAGATTTTTTGGATAGGCTTTTGTTTGCGATGACAACTTTAAGTGGACCATGCACTTTGTTGCCTGCCCCAACCCTTCTTTCAATATTTACCTAAATATACAAATTCATCTAGTTGTTCTAGATTTTTACCAATCACGCAAATGTTGCCGCTATTATAAATATTTTAAAATGTTTTTTAATAACTATTTTATAAATGTGGAGATGACTGGAACTGCGATCAAGAATGTAAAGACTTTTGTTTAGCAGTATTACATGGGATGGTCGATCCAAGAAAGACGTCGATAGTCGTATCCACCAGGCTAAACTTGCCTTCAACAAGAAATCTAAAATTTTCGAGTCCAACAACATAGACCTGAACCTCCGAAAACAACTTATAAAAACATTGGTGTGGAGTCTTTAACTGTACAGCTGCGAGACTTAGTGCCTGGGCGAAAAATAGCGGAAAAGGCTGGAGGCATTTGAGATGTGAACCTACCGACGAATTGCCCATGTTTCATGGACGGACCACATTACAAATTAAGAGGTTCTCAGCAGAGTTGAAGAGAGTGGGCACATGTTGAACACCATAGCGGAGAGGCGCGCAAGATGGATTGGTCATGTGTTGCGACACGAATGTTTCCTGCATGATGTGTTGGAGGGAATGGTCGAGGGATCGATTGGCAGAGGACGACCTCGCCAAGAGTACCTAGACTAGATTTGCCGAGGTATGGGCTGCATCTCTTAAGGCCGTGCCACACTGTTTGAAACAAGCTCTCCACAGGGTTGACCTTGGTGGAATCCACAGCCACACATGTGGAATGCGTGTTTACAACAGGCGATCCACACGCTACTATGCGCGTCTGTCCAACAGGGGTCAAACGAATTTTGGTTTAAAACAAGTGTCTACACAGTTTTAAACCGCTGGTGGAGACTGATGTGGAGAGCTTGTTTAAAACAGCGTGGCACGGCTTTTATGCGGAGTTGAAGAGAGTTGCCGAGGATCGAGCGGAGTGGAAGAGGAGATGCGTCGCCTTCCTGCAGACCAATCATTAGATTGAGACCGGAGAAGAAGGAATGTTTTACGTATAGGAAGGAAAATATGCGTAATGTTTTGTATACAAACAAACAGAAATATTTACTGGGTTTACTAAATTCTAACCGTTGAAATTTTTACCTTGACATTCTGATCTCGGTGTTCGGAAGCTCTAAGTAAAAGCATCACGTGTTGACGTCACGCATCACGTTCGTCACAAGTCTAGCCAACTGGATAAGATCCAAAATCCGGCGCTACGGTTGGAATTAGAAAATGTTATTTGATTAATATTCCTACGCGTGTATCAAAGAAGGTTCAAAAGATCGCGATAAAAAAATATTGACATTGACTCTTTCCAGATCTCATATAAAACATTTCCTGCATTACTTAATAGTCTGGATACGCATGACATTCATTTCAGCCAATTTATTTATCGTTAACATGGAAAAATATTGAATGTCGGCCACGTGAGGAGTTTGTGTCGACGTGTGTGTATGACACGATGTATGAATCAAATCACCTTCCAACAATGTTCCCATGAGATGTAAGAGAAATACCCACAAGAGCTGAACCTCTGTAAGCCAGAAGAGGTTTTGATCCCAAATTTCTTACGCAAGCCGGGCTTCTGAGCTTCTATGGTAGTACCGCCACTGACCCTGTCCCAAAGGTGAGGGATAAGAGGGGTTCTACTGTATATATTATATAAAAGGTGGAAGAGTGAGGCGGTCCATCCTATATGACCACTCCTTTGGTGGATAGTAGATGGATAGTAATTAAAAGCGATCTGGTTGATTGGTTGATTAATCAAACGTTAATAAAAAAACTATTTGTTGTGATTGAGTGTTGACCCTTTGAATTGCAGTTGCAGGAGATTGTGAGATCCATCCAGCCCCGATGCTCCAATTGATTATTCTCATTCCTGATGAATCTGTTTCAATAAGAACGTACTTGTCATGTTTCTATTAAGCGCCTTGCATGCAGCCGAGGGGACCCGATCACTACAGAGATATTAAAAATCAATATTAATAAACCGGAATATTAATCGAACGAGTGCTTACGAAATAAACTGCGTCTAACTTGCATTCGACTAGCTGCGTGTATGTATAAGACTGTCTACGAATATGTAAAAATATCAAATGAGTCAATAATAAAACAAAATTAATCATCATGGATCAAATTAATAAAATAATGTCATATTTAAGATAAATTAGTAGGCCGCCACACTGTTCTTTCCTGGCATATTTCTCTCGTTCCTCAACATTCATACATCGTGTCATACACGCACGTCAATTTCTCCTACTCCTCACGTAGCCGATGTTCAATATTTAATAGATTTGATCGTGCCACGTTTTCATCGATATTCCTCTATTTCTAGTTCCGTTTGCATTGTTAACATATGCTGATTTTACCATTCATTCTTTACATGTGTGCAAACCATCTAAATTATCCTTTCATTATTTTATCTATTGCACTTTTTATTCGCTCAGCATTCACTTCTTATATTTTCATTCGACACTCATCATACACAGATGTTTTCTACATTCGGCTAAGAAATCACACTTCTATTACATTCATTCTACTTTATCCTTCTTTTGCCAGTTCCATGTTTCGCTTCCATACATAAGGGTCTGTACAAGAACACCATTGTGCACTGACATTTTAGCTTTTTTTGGACAGGCTTTTGTTTTAGAAAAATACTGAAGCATTCGTAATCTATGAGAAAAAGAAACACCAACCGATATAGGCATATTGTGTTCTCCAAACATTAAGCATGCTACAAGAATGTTTCAAACACATACTGTTATTATTTTCTATCGCTTTAGAAATAGGACAATACAATGCGATTTATCAAGAATTAGAAGTTTGATAAATTCTAATTTCAATGCGCAATTTCTAGGAATTACTGTTTATAGTATGTAGAACCAACATTTTCTAAGAATTACTATTGCATTTGCAGTATGTAGAGCTGCTAGGTAAACGGAACGTAAACTAAATTTCCTCCAAGGATTAATTATGTATCAATAGAGACGAAGATGCAAATTGGAAACAGAATATGGTGATCGAGGTGTTTACAGGACTTATGACCTGTCATTGGTTTGGTTAAGCGCACGCTTTATGTAATACACCATTCCCCATTCCACTCTTCTTACGACCACCATGTTTTGGAAGTTGTATATATGTTAATATGTAACACCCAACTTCACATGTTAGTTTCAATCTACACACTAGCGCCATCTATGAAGATTGGATTAAGCAGAAGATCTTTTTATTACCATAGAAGATCCAAATTTCATCCGTTTTAACGAATTACATATTTATTATATTATATAAGAAATGAACAAGTTATTTCGATTGAAATAAGATTTAAATAAACATATGTATAGTTTATATATTACTTCTATATTCGCCTTTACTCTGTGTTGTGGATTCATATTTGAATAAATATTACTGCACTGAGTATTACGACACTTTATTTTACTCAACACAGACATGTTTCGGTTATAACATAACCGTTTTCAATGTACGACATTTTAATTAACTTTTAAAAATTTGTACATTGAAAAAGACTACGTTATAAACCAAACATGTCTGTGATAAGTGAAATAATACTAAGTGCAGTTATATTTATTCACTTATTAAATGCAACTAATTTACAACATTATTTGATATGGTTAAGTTAAATAATCTCCTTAATATTACCACGTAGTACATAAAGCAATAACATAATAAAAAAAATTAATAAAACTATATCCATAACTATATAAACTAGCTAACTAACTAACTCCCCGAAAGGGTAGGCAGAAATAATGGACTGCCATACATAAAACCGATGCGGCACTCCTTCCTTTTCTTTTCGCCCCGCGAGAGATGCGGTGTGATGGATTGTGAACCTCATCGCCGCATTCTTATAAGTATTAATAATTCGTATAGATTCGTTTATACCGTATATACGAAAGATTATGTTTTCAATTTTAAATTTAATGTGAATGAAAATATTTGTTTTCTAGAAGTTTTATTAAATTAACCGATTCCAGCGCCATCTCTTGATGACTTACATTACACACAATTTAACATTCACATCAAACAAAATTAGTTCACACTAAAATATACGCCTGTCTCACAATTTTTTTTATTCAGTTGCATTTCAAAAATGCATTATAACTCGTTCGAATGAAATTGAATTTTTTTATTTCACTAATGTAAAATTAATAAACAGGGAAAAATTCGTCGCAATCGATTCGGTATTTATCGAGTCTATTGGTCTTTAAGTCACGAACATTGCCTTTTATTATATTTAGATTATTGATCGATTGCTGTATATCTATGACATAAGGTAAGGTCGTTCTTACGTCACGGCCTGCGATATAGAATCTCAAATGTCCTAAAGCGAGGGAAACCGTGGCGCTAACCACATAACGACTTATGATCTATTGTGCGATTCGGGAAACAAATTCAACAAAGGACTCAGATAGGTTTAAAAATAGCCTTAGTACAATTGATAATACAGGGTTACGTCGAATGTTACGTTGTTGAAACTCGTTATGTATGTTTGAACTCGGTGAGCTGTGTACGGTTACTCGACTTCCATTTACGTTTTAATTAAATATATATCCGTACATCGACAAATGACAGGATAATAAAAAATAATATTAATGGGAGCAACTTTTGGCAGATATGAACTTTATAATGCTAAACGGTGATATATTGTTGTTCGCAAAAAAACATGGAGACACTTAACCCTTTGTACTCCGTTGTCGCTGCCACGGCGACATAATAAACATTTTAACAATTCCGATGGCGCCGCAGCGGCGACATAAACAATAAGTACAAATTTTATTGTTTAAAAAATAAAAGTGTCGTTTTACAGGTATACAAATGCTGTATTCAGTTGTATACAGTACCCCCTGGCGATAGGTTGTGCTGTTATTAATTCATGACAATAACTAAGCATTCATTTTGATTGAATTTGTTTTACTTCCCTTTAAATATGGAAGAACATTTTGAATTCAATGATAGTGAAGACGAGTTTGTTTTCGAAGTGCACAGTGACATTTCGTTATGAGAAAGACATCAAGAGGGTCTCATTAATTAATCTGACTAAAGTCAGTCGTAGCTGGCAAAGAGTTAACAAGATTGAGACGTACATAAATGAACAGATATATCCCTACATAAAATTCAATTTAATCGAATGGAGATGCATCGGAAAGGCATATGTAGCATTGCTACAAGTGAACATCTGGCTTCAGTCATCACGCCATAAGCCAATAGAAAATACGATGTTTCTTAGCGGCGGATTTCATAATAAAACATACAGATATTCGCACGATAAAGTTACCTCGCGGATGGAGAAATATGGCAGGTAATGTCGAAACCATCTGGGTAAATATGTTGCAAAATAATGATATCCCTAATAAAGAGTGTTTTTTTAGAGGTATACAAATTCAAAATGAAAAAAAAACATTAAAATAATGTTAATGTCTATGATATTGGCTTTATTTAATAGATAATTTTATGCCATTATTGTTTAAAGATGATTTCGGGCATATGAGCGCCACGGCTACCTCGAATGAAGCGCAATCGTGAAATCCAATTTTCGACAATTGTCGTCTTTGTGGATGCGTATTATCCACTAGAGTGTACGTGGAGCGAAAATGATCCATGGTCTTCCGAATAACTTGTTCGAATGGACGATTATGTCGACCGTAAAATGGACGCAGTGCACGATAATGATTTTCAAAATAAATTTACACAATTTGCAAGCGCTTTAAAAACAGTTTAAAAACCAAACCTCTAAAAAAACATCCTATATTTATGCTCTTCATAGCGTTTGCAACGTCGTCTACGTTTCTACTCAGATTTTAATAACTAATTAAATACATTTTAAAAACCATAAGCGGAATTAAATTGTTTTGAATATCTTGTAACTAACTAACTAACCATCGCGCCGTCTCTCCGAAAGGGTAGGCAGAAAGAATGGACTGTCACATGCGGCACTCCATCCTTCTTTTTTCGCCCCGCGGGAGACGCGGTGTGATGGGTTGCGAACCTCATCGCCACCAATAGGCATCTCCCGCGCACACTTCGATCGTCCAACACCCACAAAATAAATCTTAAACAAATAATATAAAATAAAATAACAAAATAAGAATAATTTAACACAAAATGTTCTTTTTAGATGGTGCACATATTAACTATTTAATTTATGTTCCACGAATCCACCGTTTTTTTAATTTAGCATATAATGTAATAACACATAATGTTTTTTCGATGTTGCACATGTTGACATGGACGATATAGGATATATAAATATCTTGTATGAAATTATAGTATGTATTTTTTCGTCAGTGAGATGTGAGAAAAAAAAATACATTACAAAACATGTATTCCCCATGAGTTACAATATTAAGTAGCAGTAAACTAAGTAACTAACTAACCATCACGCCGTCTCCCCGAAGGGGTAGGCAGAAAGAATGGACTGCCACACCTTTCTTTCCTGACATATTTCTCTCGCTTCCTCAACATTCATACATCGTGTCATGCACGCGCGTCGATTTCTCTGACTCCTCACATGGCCGACATTCAATATTTGATTTATTTGATCGTGCCACGTTTTCCTCGGTCTTCCTCTATTTCTGGTTCCATTTACATCATTAACATATAATTTTTTTACCATTCTTTCTTCATTCATTCTTTCCATATGTCCAAACCATCTTAATGATCCTTTCATTATTTTGTTCATGACACCGTCATTCGCACCGCATTCACTTCTTATATTTTCATTCGACACTCTATCATACACAGAATATCCACACATTCGTCTACGAGATCTCATTTCTACTGCATTTATTCTACTTTCATCCTTCCTTTGCCAGTTCCATGCTTCGCTTCCATACATAAGGGTCGGTAGAAGAACACCATTGTGCACTGCCATTCTAGCTTTTTTGGATAGGTTTTTGTTTGCGATGACAACTTTAAGTGCACCATTCACTTTGTTGCCTTCCCCAACCCTTCTTTCAATATCCCTCTCCACTCTCCCATATCTTGTAAACATACTACCTAAATACACAAACTCAACTACTTGCTCCAAATTTTCACCATTCACGCTAATGTTGCAGACTGTCGTGTTTTCTTCCTTTTCCAAAATCTTTACCTTGGACTTATTAACATTCATAATCAGATCATTTCGCATGCATACCTCATACATACAATTCACCAGGACTTGTAGTTCATGCTCGTTGTCAGCAAGTAGGACAGCGTCATCCGCATACAAGAGACAGCTTACTGACACTCCGCTCATTTTGGCACCTACATCCAACCCTTTCAGCTCTTTCATACAATTGTCCATATACAGATTAAATAACCACGGGGACATTACGCAACCTTGTTTGACACCTTTATTGATATCAAACCAGGCTGTAAGATCTCCATTTACTCTGACACTAGCAGTGCTTTCCGTGTATAGCGACTTAATGGCCGTGATCAGTTTTGTACTTATTCCATATTCAGACAATATTTTCCACAACTTTTCTCTATTAACGTAATCATATGCTTTTTGTAAGTCGACAAACGCACAGAAAAGTTTGCGATTTTTGGCCAGAAACTTCTCTGTCAATGTACGAAGTCCAAAAATTTTATCCATACATCCTCTGCCATTCATAAAGGCACCTTGCACATCCCAAACTTTGTCACTCGTCAATTTTCTTACTCTTTCTATTAAAATTCTGCCATAGACTTTACCAACGACACTCAAAAGACTAATAGCTCTGTGGTTTCCACATTCCATACGCGATCCTTTTCCTTTGTACAGGGGCATAATTACTGCTCTCCTCCAGTCTAGCGGCGTATATCCCTCCTTCAAGCACTGGTTAAATAACTTACATAACCATGCAGAAACCACTTCGTCACCGCTTTTAATAAAATCTATGGCAATACAATCAAATCCAACAGCTTTTCCACTTTTCATTGCACTCACGGATCTTTTCATCTCATTCGTACTTATTTTTTCAATATTATCATTCATGGGTCCCGCACTCGCACTAGCTGTTATACTTTCGATCACGCTTGTATCACCACCATACATCTCCTTAAAATAAGTAAATAAGTAGCAGTAAGTAAATGTAAAGGAGAATTTGAAATATCTGGAGAATGAGAAGGACAGCTGCCAGTGGAGGAGCCGAGAAGAAGATATGAGATGTAAAATTATGGTTAAATAAAATAATAAATAAAGAGCTAAATTAGTCGGTAGTTTTAAAACCAAAATAAGTTTGTAGAATAAAAACTGAATATTTAAATATTTCATTCATTTCTAAATATATAACACCCCGAGAGTTTCAGCTCGGAAACTATTTTTCCTCCATGTGTTGGAATTTTATTATTTTTATTTTCTTGTACCATATACAACAGGTCATTTGGACCAGATTACTGTATACAATGTATTTTAGCTATTATATTGTTTCTTAGGACATGTGATAGGTAGCCAATCTATCGCCATTTTATTGTCACGTGAATTCTACCAGACAGACCAATGACAGTGTGACAATCACACTGCCATCGCCGGGAATCGAACCCGGAACCTTCTGTATGGAAGTCAGAGCTCTTACCACTCTGCCACGAAGGTCGACAATTTCTTTCTTGGATAGTGAGAGTAGGGTTTCTTAGAGGATGTGGTGGATAGGGTCCAACATTTGGACCCGACTACCTGGGTGGGAAGAAGTGTAGAGGGTTTCTTAAGAAATCATAACTTCATTTTCCTTTCTTTCATACAAAAAACATTTTTGTTTAAATTTTATATTAGTAAATAAAATATTTGATTATAGATGTTTTATTTGGGAACGACATGTTCTTTGCTAAATCGTGTCACCTCGAAAGTCGACGCATTTTGTGATAGTGTAATTCACCTGAGGAACTTCTGTGTTTATTAATGTAATTTTGAGTTCATCACATTATTTTATTATGTAGGTATTACTTATTATTGTGTGTCTCAAACTATTTCAATAATAACATAATGTATACTTAGTGTATTGGAATGTTATTCTGTGATACTTCTGTTAAAAATAAATTAAAATGAAAAATCAGAAAATTAATGATTTATTTACGAGCATATAAAACATTTAATGTGAAGTATACTGAATGTTTCAGGTATAATTTTATACAATACCTCGTTATTTCGAGAAATATTTATAAGAACAAATATTTATGTAAATGGAACTAGAAAAAGAGGAAAACCGAGGAAAACATGGCACGATCAAATAAATAAAATATTTAATGTCGGCAACGTGGGAAGTCGGAAAAATCGACGAGCGTGCATGACACGATGTATGAATGTTGAGGAAGCGAGATAAGTGTGTCAGGAAAGAAATAGTGTGGCAGTTCATTATTTCTGCTTACCCTTTCGAGGAGACACCGTGATGGTTAGTTAGTTAGTTTATAGGAAAAATAATATTTTACAAAAAATAAAAAAAAAACTGTTGTTAATATTTTTTATATTTTTTGACATATTCTCAGAACTAGCTTCGTCTTGTAAAAAAAACATAGCATGTTGATTTAATAAATAATACGTTATTTTCCTTTTAATAACCTCTCAAGAAACAAATAAAAACATTGTATGTATTTATTACAATTTGTTGTTAAACAGTCACCGTGACTCATAGTCTGCCTCGTGTGATGACTATTCATCATCTAATTTAAAACAGCTGTAATTATTAATACGCATAAATAATAAATACATTTGAAATGATCGTTTAATTTTGAATATAGAGACATCTGTCTACTGTCACCATTACTAGAAAATTAATTTATAACAATGTGTAAAAATAAATTCGTTTATAACGAATAAAGTGATATAGATAAATATACTCGTACTTAGGAAATTTAAATAACTTTGTTTATATTCCACAAAATATTATAAAAACACGACATGTTTAGGAGGATATCTCCATCTTCAGGTGTAAATACTCGTATATAATAAAAACGAAACAAAGAAAGACTAATATAAAAAAACGCATTTAAAATTCGATATAAAATTTTTAATTTAAAAATTAACCTGGGCTAATTGTTATAAGTAGGTACTAATTATTATTAGTACGTATAACAATTAACCCGGGTTAATATTTAAATTAAAAAATTTGTATCGAATTTTAAATGCATTTTTTATTGGACTTAGATCTTCTGGCTTACAGGGGTTCAGCTCATGTGGCTATTCCTCTTACGTCTGATGGGAACATTGTTGGAAGGTGATTTGGTGGGTTGTTAGTTTATGCGGGGGCATGATTTGTGTGGCCCGGGGTATTATTAGTCTTTTTTTGTTTAGTTTTTATTATATATTATATTTACACCTGAAGATGGAGGTATCCTCTGAAACATGTCGTGTTTTTTAATATTTTGTGGAAAATAAATAATAAAAAATTCTAAATCCTCAGTATATTACTGGAATGGAATTCCACTGTGTTATTGCCTTAAAGGCGGGCCACACTGTGGATAAACATCGGTTGTATAGGGCTTCTATCTCATTCTACGCCGGGTAAAATAATGCGAGGAAGAGAGATAAACGTACCATGTTTGTTGTGCATGTTTGTTTGTTGCACATGGTACGTTTATCTCTCTTCCTCGCATTATTTTACCCGGCGTAGAATGAGATAGATAGTCTGGCTCGTTGGTGGAAACCGATGTTTATCCACAGTGTGGCCCGCCTTTTAGCTTTCAATAAGTTGATATAGAAAAATGATTGATCGTTATAATGAAAACAGGTTTAATATATTATAATTTATGAAACTTTAATATAAATAAATATGTATTCCTTGCTAACAAAGAGAATAATCGTTTACAAATATTGTTTATTTTATTATAATGGATAGAGGAAGACCGAGGAAAAAGTGGCACGATCAAATCAATCAAATATTAAATGTCATTACGCGAGGAGTCGGTGAAATCGAAGTGCGTACATGACACGAATTATGAATGTTGAAGAAGCGAGAGGAGTATGTCAGGGAATAACGGTGTGGCGGTTCTTTCTTTCTACCCACCCCTTCGGGGAGACAGGGTGGTGGTTAGTTAGTTAGTTCTTTTCTGCAAGAATAAAATAAAAACATCACTGAATATGATATACAATAACAAGACTAAAAGGAGTAAACAGAGAACAGCAAGAAAATAACTTTCGTAAGAAGCAATGTGGTATTACGTATGTAAAAGTTAACACTTGGTATTACGTATGTAAACTTTATTTATGTACTTACCAAAGCCCTTACCACTAACGAAAATGACGTAGAACAAAGAATCAACATAGGATGGTTTGAATGGCGAAGCGTTTCCGAATTCATTTTAGACCGACCCAAAAAAACATGAAAAGGCAGGTGCCCAATGTGCATCACGATGGACATGCGTAAAACCAAGAAAAAATAAATAAATAATACAATTTTTACTCAAAAATGTTATAAATAACTTAAATAATGCACAGATGTGCACGTTTTTTTTTAAATCTGAGAATTAATTCCGGTCTGAATCTATTAAATAAACAAAGGAATAGTACAAAGATATTTTCATTAGCTAATAATTAAATTCAATTGTACCAGAAATGCTATACATCGGTGATCGTGATAACCGAGTTCAACTGAATATACACAATATATAATAACATAGTTTAACTACTTATTTATAAGTATTAAGAACTCTAAAAATCAAATTACGGCACTGCTCCCGCAAATGAGTTATACGTCAAACTGCATTGGTCAGACTTTACCAATGTCCCTGCAACTGAGATTGTGTATATTTTGCTAAGCAGATTAATTAATCACACTAACCCACAGAGCGGAAGCACATTCTCCGATATGTACCGAAGAGTTGTTATGGTGAAAGCCTATTACCGATTTAATCGATTTTAAATGTGAGATTATTTAATCGAGATTTATAGCCGTGTAATAATGATATACTCTTTATTTAAAAATACATTTTAATAATTTTAATACTTAACACAAGAACAAAATATCTGATGTACAGAAAGCTGAACAATATATAAAATTATAAGCATATGCGTTTCGCCTATAATATTTTATCTTGAAAGATATCCACCACTAAAATGATTATTAGCGTAAATTGTGAAAATGCGAAACAAGTTGACAAGATTAAAAAATATATATTAAATTAATTTCTAAAATATATAATATAATATGGGGAAAAATCGTGAATATAAATCTTACAAATCTATTGTGCATTTAAAATCCGATTGTTTTTCTGATTTTACGTTGATTACAATCAATGTAAAACCAAAAAAAACGCGTTTTAAATACATACTCTTATTATAATGGAGTTTTATCAAATTAAAACCACAACCATCAATATTACAAAGCTTTTCGCACTATTCGAATAAAATGAAAATCGATTAAAATTACTGCAATGATTTAGCGCATTTCACAACCCTACACAATTCGACTATCCCATATTGCCGCATTTTCTTATCCAGACATTTCCATCTCACTCTTTCCACAATCACAGTTCCGGGTCGGAATGGGATGGAAACGTACCGATTTTCCACCCATACACGCACACATAAATATGATGTACATCACGCACACACGTCCATACATGTACATGCGTCATGAGCGCTCGTGAATTCCAGACGTGTGCCAATTTTTTTTCATATCTTTCGTATGGATGCGTTCGTCGAGTTTATTTTCAGTTTGTTTACTTCGAGCGCAGCACGGCATGTTGTACACCATAAACGTTCCCTTTGTGTCACAAGAAATGTTTTAAAAAATAAAATCAGTTTATTTCCTGGTAAAATAAAACAGGTAAAACACCAGGAACGCATGAGAGATGGTTCGATTTTAGGAAGACATGATACTCTCTAAAGTCAAGAGTATTTGTCTTCTGAACGTACTTTCACTTATATGGAAGACGTCGATCTCCGAGGAGATCGTGTTTAGCAGACCGGTAGGTAAAACAATTTATGCTGGCGCTTTCAGAGATATCTATCAGAAGAAAAAAAGACATCCTCTGATTACTCTAAAGAAATAGGTTATGAGAAACCCATCTCTTAGAAGCTTTGGAGATTTGGTCCCCAACATCCCTAAAGAAATACCGTGGGATAGAGCCACGAATAGCTACCATACTCCCTCATGCAGAAATACTTCAATAGTCCATTATTTTGTCCGAAACACTATGATACTTTAACATTATAAACTATTAAATTTAAAAAAACTTTATTTTATGTATCACATTTGTATTCTTCGCGACAGCTGTTTCGTCAACCTATGTTGACATCATCAGGTGTTACAATAATATATCAAATGTAATTTTTTTTGTGATTTTTCGAACCTTTATATGTATTTGATCCTATGGCAATTTGAATAATTTCTTTGATATAATTTTGAAGTTCTTTTTTGCTGGAGTTTAGTTAGGTACCTCTCTTCTTTCTCTTTGCCATTTCCCATCATCTGGGGTCGGCCCTCCTCGTACGAAAACGCCAAACTTTCCTATTTTCACTCATTTCCACTGTCAGGTTCTCGCGTTGGAGCTCCTTTTCCATGTTGGCCCACCATGTTGCCATTGGGCGACCTCTTGTGGGAATGTGGGAATGCTGAGGGCTTTTTGGACAATGTGCTCGCTGTCTCTTCGCATCACATGACCGTACCACCGGAGTCGAGATTCTCTTAATTTTTCCGTTATTGGGGCAACCTTAAAGCTACCCCTCACGTATTCGTTCCTTACGTGGTCCAGCCTTGTGACACCTCCGGCCCACCTCAACATTTTCATCTCGGCAGCGTGGACTCGACTTTCGTGGACTTTTTTGTTGGTCCAGCACTCTGCTCCATATAGCATGGCGGGCCTCACTGCAGTTTTGTAGACTCTGCCCTTAGTCCGGATTGGAATTTTTGGATCACACAGGACACCTGATAGAGACCTCCACTTGAGCCAGGCGGTGTTTGTCCTGTGTTTGACATCAGTGTCTACGTTGGCGTCCGCAGTAAGGACCGACCCGAGATACTTGAATTGGGACACCTTGTTAACTGGAGTATTGCCAATGTGAATTGTGTTTTCATGAGTCAAATCTGTAGCGATGTCTTCATATTCACATTCTAAATATTCGGTTTTACTCCTGCTAATGCGTAGTCCATTACACTCTAAGGCATCTGCCCACTCATTCAATGTAACTTGCAATTGTTCTGCCGAGTCCGCAATCAAAACTATGTCGTCTGCGTAGAGAATGCACCACGGTACAGACTGCTGTATATTCCTGGTTAGGTAGTCCATAACCATGTTAAAAAGAAAAGGGCTCAGGGCTGAACCCTGATGGACTCCGACCTCCACTGCAAATGGTTCGCTGATGCCTGCGGGACTTTTTACTCTTGTTGTAATTTGGCAATACATGTCTTGGAGCAGTTGAATGTAGTATTCCGGGATGCCCTGGGATCTCGCAGCCTGCCACACCAGCTTGCGTGGGACACGGTCAAAGGCCTTCTCCAAATCGATGAAAAGTAGGTGAAGATTTTTGCGGTTTGTTATATATTTCTCCATCACTATCCTTATAGCTTGAATGGCATCTGTGGTAGATTTACCTCCCGTAAAACCAAATTGATTTTCTGTTAATGAGGAGAGCTTTTGGAGGCGCTCATTTATAATCTTTTCCCATACCTTCAAGGTGTGTGAGGTCAATTTTATTCCGCGATAATTTCCACATTCGCTTGCGTCGCCTTTGTTTTTGTAGAAAGGAGTTAGATAGCTATGTCGCCATGACTCCGGGATCTGGCCAGAGTTCAAAATATTGTTAAATAACAAAGTAAGCCAAGCAATTCCAACATCACCAGTTATTTTCCAGATCTCGACTGGGACTGCATCCGGGCCAGCCGCTTTGTTGTTTTTCATTTTTGCTATGGCTAATTTCACCTCCTCTTTTGACACTTCCGGAATGGGACCCACTGTTGGTAGTTCTTCTTGTTTAGGGTTTCTAGGGAATTCTTCGTTCAGAAGCGCTTTGTAGTATTCATTCCACCTAGCGTTTATATCCCCGTTTGAGGTTAGAATTTTTCCATTTGCATCCTTTATGTATTTATTCATTACAATGTCCTTTGTAGCTTGGTATCGTTTTTTTGCAATTTTATGGATTTCGCTTTCGTACTTGGCATTTTCGAGGTCTTCGTAGAAATTTTTATTTTCTTCAGCTTTAGCCTGAGCTACCACCCGTTTCGTTTTTGTTTTTTGGACTTTATAGTTCACGAGGTCTGCTTCTTGTTTAGTTAATTGCCATTGTTTGAACATTTTCTTCTTTAGGCTTATTTCCGCTTTCACAGAATCGTTCCACCACTTTGTGTCTTTATTAGTGCTGACTCCTCCCTTAGCCACCCCTAGGTTGCTAATGGCTTCCCGTATGCAAATCTTTTCAAAGTCTGACCACATATCATTGGCATTTATTGTTCTGTTCAAATCAGATTGAAGATATTTTATCAGAGCTTGTGCCAAGCAAGTTCCTTTCGGGCCCTTTAGCTCTTTCCACTTAACTCTCGGAGTTCTATCTATTTTTATTTTTAACTTTTTAGGCAGTTGGAATACTGATACCAAAAGTCGGTGTTGCGAGGTCAAAGCTTCTCCTGGAATTACCTTACAGTCTTTAAAATGTTTTAGTAATGTTCTGTTTGCCAGGATAAAATCAATTTGTGAAGAATTTTTAGATGACTTGTACGTTATAAGGTGTTCGTCTTTCTTTTTAAAGAATGTATTCACAATAGCCATATTATGGGAAAAGGCAAAGTTTAGAATATCCTCTCCCTGGGTATTTGGTGAGCCATATCCCATACCGCCGTGAATTTCATTGTAGGTTGTGGTGGTCATGCCCACATGTCCATTCAAGTCACCTCCAATGTACGTAGTTTCCTCGAGAGGAATAGACTGGAGCAGGTCATCGAAGTCGTCCCAAAATGTTTGCTTTTCCTGTTCTGTGCATCCAGTCTGCGGTGCGTACGCAGAAACCACGTTCATTGGTGGTTGATTATCCATAGCCAACTTAACTGACATTACGCGGTCACTCTTTCTATCCACATTTACAATTCTGTCTCGGAATATGTTATCCAGAATAATAGCAATCCCATTACGTTTGCTCTCCAAGCCGTAATATATAAGTTTGTATCCGAATCCGATCTCTCTAGATTTAGCACCTTTCCATTTCGTCTCCTGTATACAACAGATATTTATTTGTCTTTTATGTAGAATATCACTAAGTTCGTTGCTGCGGCCAGTTAAGGAACCTAAATTCCATGTAGCAAATCTAATTCTTTGTCCATCTAAAATTCGTTCTTTTGGGATTTGAGGGGCAGGCGCAGCCGCCCTAGTATGTTTCGTATTCTTGTTGTTTGAGTTTTGTTGTTTCACATTGTACTCGTTTGAGGCTTGATCGTCGCTTGAGGGGGACGCCCTGGTCGTTTCGTGTTGTCTTTTGTTTTGCATTTTCGTAGTTAAAGGATTTGTGTGGTTTATATATTTTACGGCCGGTTACCACCTGACGCCAAGACAGTGCACTACCTGGTAGTGCCGAGAGCCGCCGTTGACCACTTTATCGTAGTTCTTCCGCCGCCATCTCTACTGTAGACCCCTGCCCAGGTACACAGCACCACCTGTAGCCTCTACTCCGAAGATGTCGAAGAAGCCTACAGATAGGGGTTTGTTAACGGAGTTTACGTCTCCAACCTATGCGGTTCGCGAACGGTATTATTTTTTTTTTTTTTTTTTTTTTTTTTTTTTAGTTAGGTACCTAATTATTTTAATTAAAAGAACGGTTAGTTACTGTTTATATGAGAAAATATAAAAGATGGAAAATATAATAATAATAAAAAATAAAAAATTATAATAAAAATGTGTAATTGTTCCTTCTAATTACTGTTTTTATTTTTATTATTATTATATTTTCCAGAAAACGAAGAAAACGTGGCACGATCAAATAAATCAAATATTGAATGTCGGCCGTGTGAGGAGTCAGAGAAATCGCGCCCGTGCATGACACGATGTATGAATGTTGAGGAAGCGAGAGAAATATGTCAGGAAAGAAAAGTGTCGAAGTCCATTCTTTCATCCTATCCCATCCGCGAGACGGCGTGATGGTTAGTTAGTTTTTTTTATTGTATTTTCCACTTTTAATATTTTCTCATATAAACAGTAACTAACCGTTCTTTTAATTAAAATAATTAGGTACCTAACTCAACTCCAGCAAAAAACAATTTCAAATTTCAAATAAAAACAAAGAAATTATTTAAATTGACATAGGAACAAATACATATAATATATGTTATTATATAAAGGTTCGAAAATCACGGAATTTTGGCATTTGATATATTATTGTAACACCTGATGATGTAAGCATAGGTTGACGAATCGGCTGTGGCGAAGAATAAAAATACAATTGTGATACATAAAATAATTTTTTATTTAACAGTTTAGAAATACTTCAGATTATTTTTCTAAACCATCTCCAGCAAAACGGAATATCTCGTCTCGTGAGGACTTCATATCACAGAACCCCCTAGAGTTTGCTCCGAACATTTAAGCGCACAAAAACAATCATTGAAGGACATAATGACAGAGAATGATCAAATGCTATGTGTGGTATATTTTATTGTACGGGTGTGAAACTTGGACCCTGAAAGTTAACTCAATGAACAGACTGGAAGCATTTGAAATGTGGCACCATCGTCGAATGCTCAGAGTTCCCTGGACAGACATGGTTACCAATGCCGAAGTCCTGAGGCGAGCTAGAGTTGACAGGGAATTGTTATCAACTATCAAGGTTCGAAAGACCTCATATCTGGGTCATATACTGCGTGGGGAAAAGTACCATCTTCTCCAACTGATATTGGAGGGAAAAATTGAGGGACGCCGAGGGCCCGGAAGGAGACAAATGTCCTGGCTGCGAAACGTGAGGGAGTGGACCGGCATCCGAAGTGTTGAGGAGCTGTTCTGAGCGGCGCAGGACAGCGACAGGTTCGCCGAGGTGATCGCCAACGTAGGGGGGACCCGACAGGGCACTTGAAGAAGAAGAAGAAGGACATAAAAACTCTATTAATTTTTTTGAGTTTCAATCTTAGGGATTGGCTTGCAGCAAGTCTAATTTTTGCTGGTCCTTGGCATGCCATTTGGGTCTGTATGTATTATAAATGGAAACGGAAAATGTATTTTCAACCGTGTTTCAATAAAAGGGATGAAAACTTTTTCAATCCCAAAGACGGGTGTGCCAAATAGGGCTTAACACGTTATTGGAGGTTGAAAGGTCATTATAGCGCCTACTATGAGTGTGCTGGTAGAAAGTAGACCCGGTAGAAGGTTTTCGTTATTTATGTTCCGCAAAAATAAACCTAATTTTAGAAAGCTTTTACCCAAATTGATGAATACGCCGTATAAACAGAATCAGTAGTAATTACTGGTCCAATAAATACCCGCCTTTATTATCTTTGGTTAACGATATTTTTTATATTACCTAAGTACAGTGTCGGATTAAGGGAGCGCGGCGTCTTTAGCAGATGTTACCAAGAAGCCCTGGTTTTTGTATGACAATAAAATATCTTCTTTAGGTGCCGTGTCAGGTCCCTCCAACGTTGGCGATTACTGCAGCAAAATCATCTCTTTCCTGCGCCACTTGCAATAGGTTCTGAATTCTTGTCATTCCTGTCCATTCTTTTATGTTCCGCAGCCAGAACAACTGCCTTCTGTCAACTCCCCGACGTCCCTCCACTTTACCCATTAATATCAGTCGAAGGAGGTGGTATTTTTCTCCCGTTAGCACATGACTCAAATATGAGACCTTTCAAACTTTCACACTCGACAACAGCTCTCTGTTGGCTCTGTCTCTCTGTAGTACGTCTGCATTACTGACCCTATCGGTCTACGATGTACGGAGCATTCTGCGGTATATCCACATCCCAAACGCCTCCAACCGGTTCATTACATTCACTTTTAGAGTCCAGGTTTCACAGCCATATAGTAGAACAGACCATACGAGTATATAACATTTAATCATTCTTTGTCGGAGTTTCAAGTTAAGATTATCGTTGCAAAATAATGTTCTTTAACCGTTCTTTGTCGGAGTTTCAGGTTATCGTTGCAAAATAAGGTTCTCATTGTCCAGATAGCTACCAATATTCCTCCGCTGGCACTTGACCCTGGCCAACCCTCTCCAAGTCTTTTTCAGTTTCCGCCAATTTTTTGCCTAGGTCATTGTTCATTGCGGAGTTCGAGTTCCGAGGCGATTGTGTTGATGTTCGTAATCATGTGTTATTTTGCTATGCTGGGTGATTAGCCCTGCGATGGACTAAGCCAGAACTAATACACATTATACATCTATATCAGAGTAACAACTGGTCCCCAAGAGAATATAATAACAATAACAATAACTAATGTATTTCAATGAAACTAAAGGTCGATAATTGCCAATTATATCCATAATTAATTTGTCGGACCGAATTCGGGAGATTCATAAATATTTAATGTTATTCCGGAGAGGCGTATATTCAATATTGAACGAGTAAAAGCCGACCTTGTTAATAGGGAAAAATAAAAGTGATGGGTAGAGATAATTTTGAAGGTGTATTTATAGATGGGTTAATGAATGTGAAAGAACCAAGATCAAAAAATTCCATGGAATCACGTGTAACTTTTATTGCTTTTGAAAAGTCTTCCACTCCAAGATAGCTCGTGACTGTCGTAATTACTTTTGACTCTGATTTCTACTAGCGAGTTCTTATTTAGGACTAGTGTCCAAGATTGCAACTACACACTTTTACTGCTTTGAAATCGAATATGAAATAAAACTTCGTTTTCTCGGGTGAGCTGTCCTGGGAAGTCCTGTGACGTTAAGCTACACCTCCATCTTTTCGGCGGCCTTTCTGATAGTCTCTTGCTGCAAAGGTTTTCATTTTTAACAATTTTCGCAAGTCTCAAATTTTCCATGCGGTACACGTGGTCCCTCCAAAAGCGCGTTCAGCTTCTTCTCCGCATCACTATATCTTCAGCATCACATCACATACAGACCGTATCATCTCATTTCTGATCCAATATCTAAGAGTTCTGCTTGCTATGAAGTGTTGGATTCTAATTTCTACCACTCTAATAAGGCTTTAAATTTAATTAATTCTTCTCTTCTTCAAGTGCCCTGTCGGGTCCCCCCAACGTTGGCAATCACCTCGGCGAACCTGTCCCTGTCCTGCGCCGCTCGGAACAGCTCCTCCACCCTTCGGATGGCGGTCCACTCCCTCACGTTTCGCAGCCAGGACATCTGTCTACTAGCCCTCGGCGTCCCTCAATTTTCAGTTGGAGAAGATGGTACTTTTCCCCACGCAGTATATGATCCAGATGTTAAATCTTCCGAACCTTGAGAGTTGATAACAGTGCACTGTCAACTCTAGCTCGCCTCAGGACTTCGGTATTGGTAACCAGCGATAGAGACACATTTCAAATGCTTTCAGTCTGTTCATTGAGTTGACTTTTAAGGTAATTAATTAATTAATTATAATACAAAAATACGCTTTGAGTGTCAGAAATAAAGACACTCAGTAGCATATCTGGCAAGACACGTGACCGAATTAAGAATATGAAAATAATGGATACGAGTACATGCGAGGTTGAAGATATCGTTAGGTGGGGCAACGGAGAAATACATTTGCATGCACACGTGAGAAGAATTAATCCACGCAGACTCCCTGACATTGTGTTGCACGGCCATCCCCACGGTAGACGATCAAAAAGATGAATCGACACCTGGAAATCGATTTCGCAGAAGGCACATCCCTCTAAAGAAACCGGTCACAGAAAGAAGAAGAAAAATGATGAAATAAAAAACCTAGTTAGAAATATTTATTGTTTCTTGAACAATGATGTAAAACTCCCTATTAAATAATTATTACGAATGAAAACGTTACGAAAAAATTGGGAATGACACGTTTCGGCCTTCTAAGGCATTATCAAAAAATGTCATTCAATTCAGTCAATTTAATAATGCTTTAGAAGGGCGAAACATGTCATTCCCATAAAGTATAATAAAACTTCTAGAAAACTGACGTTTTCATTCGTAATTATAGTTAGCAATAAAATTGAAGTAACTTAATGACCCATTTTCACATTCTTTCGCACTGCATTAACTAAACATATGTAATTATTTTTTCTGAAACAATGATGTACAACTTCATATTAAATCATTAATACAAATGAAAATGTCTGTTTTCTAGAAGTTTTATTATAGTTTATGGGAATGCCATATTTCGCCGTTCTAAGGCATTATCAAATAATAAAATACAAGACATTCGATTATGCCTTAGAAAGGCGAAACATGCCATTACCATAAATTATAAAGTTAAAAAAACAGACTGATAAAGCTGCAGTTATCTCCTGATGTCAAAGGGACACTGTCTGGGACAATAAACATATGCTAGTAGAAAGCAAAGTTAGAATTTATAAAACATGCATCAGGCCCATAATGACATACGGAATCGAAGCAAGAGCAGACACAGTCAAAACCAAATATCTCTTAAGAGTAACAGAAATGAGTACATTGCGACCTATTGTGGGGAGAACCCTTAGAGATAGGATAATGAACAAATTCGCAAATCCTGCAAAATTGAAGACATAGTGAGATGGAGTAGGCGGAGTAAACGATTCTGGAGGGACCACATCGAGAGAATGGATCCAGCAAGAATTCCTCATATCGTGATGCACGAGACTCCAGAGGGCCGTCGACCACCAAAGAGATGGAGAGAAGGCTGGTCATCTTCATCACAGGAAGAAAGATATCAATCAGAAGAAGAAGAAGATACTAAAACTTCTGGAAAACAGGCGTTTTCATTTGTATTATGTAATTATTAAATACACGTATTTTGTGACTGTTAATGTATCGTTTTGGATGTATTCAATTGAGTTAAAATGTCGAACCTTTCAGACTGTTATCTATCCATCAAAGTAAGTGCTCCTTGTAAAGGTCTCGGCATTTAATCTCATTCCCGAATATTCCCGATTCCCACGGTATCAATAATGACCCCTGCCCGTGCGATGGCAAGGCAAGCTTGAAATGTCAACAGTCCGTAAAATGTCAAGTTCGAAAGATAAATTATTTTTAGAACATTCTATCGGGTACTAAACTCGATTATTATAACAAAGTTTATTTAGTTTTAACAAAATTATTCATATATTTATATCATTGGTTTTATAAAAATATCCTGAGTTTTCATACATTTAAAAATGAAATTTATATTTGAATAAATATTATAGAAACGCACATTGTATTAAGAAATGACAGCTGTAGTTTAAATTCCATTGTATATTTGTCTTTTTCTTTTTTATATACTTTGTATATACAACACTATTAAAATTACATATCAGACATGTTTCGGACAACCAGTCCTTCTTTAGTGATACATATTATAAAGATACATGTTATAACAAAAGCATAAACGTTCCAAAATAAATCTTTATAACATCTGTCAAAGTGATCATATTTGTAAACAATTTTATAATATTTTAAATGTGTATCTTCATAATATGTATCACTGAAGAAGGATTGGTTGTCCGAAACATGTCTGATATGTAATTTTAATAGTGTTGTATGTACAAAGTATATAAAAAAAGAAAAAGGCAAATAAAACATCTACAACACAAAGTATGGCGAACATAGAATAAATTCCATTGTACTTAAAAGCCAAATGATGATTGTTATGTAAAGTACGAGTAATAAAAATGTTTATATATTTTTGAACCTTAACTCCCTTTGGCGCGTTTAGTAGATGATAAAATTGAGAGCTGCGCGCGCACCCTGTTACGAAAGTGCGACATGATGAAGTTAGTCGTCAGTGATAAATGACGGCCGGACATTTTACGCATGCCAACTCACGAATTGCAAAAATGTCATGAAACGAGACATGAATGAAGCTAGTCGTAAAACTGGTTTAATAGCAGTGCGGTGATTTCGAATATTTTAAGCAATAATGTTTGTAAAAACTTTTTAATGCGAAGAAAAGTACATGTAAGAATTATATTAGTACAGTTATTCAAATCCCAGTTTTTGAAAAATTTATATTTATTAATAGTTATTCTTCTCTTCTTCTTCAGCCTATTCCCGTCCACTCCTGGATTAAGGCCTCCTCCATCGCTTCCACGTCATTCTGTCTTGTGCAGACTGCATCCAGTTTGCTCCGACATGTCTGTTCATATCATCCTTCCGCCGTAGTTGCGGACGCCCTGCACTTATTTTTGCCGTCCACGGTCTCCAAGTCAGCGGTCTTCTGGTCCATTTTTCGTCTGAGTTTCTGACTAAGTGACCTGCCCATTGCCATTTTAGAGTCGCTACCCGGTGGATGATGTCAGTGACCTTTGTTTTTTCTCTCACCGTATCGTTTTTGACTCTGTCTCTTAGGCTTATTCCTAACATGGCTCTTTGGGTCACTCGTAGTTATTAGCACTTATGTTGTTATTAATACCGATGAAAATATCTGTTTTAAGAAATTTTATTATAATTTATGGAATCGACATGTTTTGCTTGTCTAAAGCATTATCAAATGTGATAATGCATTGGATAGGCGAAACATGTTCACAACAGATTCCCATAAATCATAATAAAACTTCGAGTAAACAGACGTGTTAATTCGTATGGAGTTTTACATCATTCAAGATACTCTATTATTTATTTCATTATATGGAGTTTTACATCATTCAGGATACATCTATTATTTTATCGTCTTTCTACGAACGCAGAGTATTGGCACGCGGGATATTTTTTTAGCGTTATTTTTGTTTTATTACGCCAAATAAGTACCATATAACTTCATGCTTGCGTACATCAGTACACACGCGTTTTTTTATAAATATTTTTATAATATACCGATGTAAATTTTTAACATATAATAATAGAATGTATAATAATCATAAGCAAGCTTAGTTATACGAATGTCAAGCAAAGTTACACGTAAGTATGCGTACTTTCCCGGTGAGTAAATCAGCGCATGAATGTGAAAATCCCTCCCCGGGGTGGGGGCAAGTTCCGCAATGCGAAGGTAAGTTCCAATGTCAACATGTACTAAGGGTGGGTGAAAAGTGAAAATGCGGAAGAGCAGATATACATATTGGGGTAGGGGTGTCAAATTAATGCCACCTGTGATATAGTAAACCATAAAAAATGCGTAAAAAATACAATAATATAGACCAGTCTAAACCAGTATCAGGAAATGAAGTTTATACTAACTAACTAACCATCACGCCATTTCCCCGGAGGGGTACGCAGAGAGGATGGATCGCCACAATGCTCTGTCCTGGCATACCTCTCGGGATTCCTCTACATTCATACATCGTACCATGCGCGCACGTCGATTATTCCGACTTCGAATGTGACCGCCTTTTAGTAATTGATTAATTTGGTCATGCCATGTTTTCCTCGGTCGTCTTCGGCTTCTTTTTCCACTCACGCTGCTTGTGTACAACTTTTTAACCATTCTACTCTCATCCATTCGTTCCATATGTCCAAAGCATCTCAGGTATTCTTTTCTAATTTTATCCATGATGCAGTCATTTGCCTTACATTTCTTTATTATTTCATCGTTCGGTTTTCTATCATACAACGTTTTCTCGCACATTCTTCTTAGTGATCTCATTTCTACGGCGTTTATCCTGCTTTCATCCTTATTTTGCCAGCTTCAAGCTTCACTTCCATACATGAGGGTTGGCACTAGAACTCCATTGTGTACTGCCATCTTTGCTTCTGTGGATATATTTTTATTTGCAGTGCGTCATTTATTTTATTCCCAGCAGGTTAGTTGAACCCAATTACTGTATACAATTTTTTAACTATTAATCCTCATGACATGTGATACGAGTGCGCAGCTAATCTATCGCCATTTTTATTATCACGTGAATTCCATCAGCCGAAAAATCGAAAAGAATTACAGTATAGAAACATATTGTAATAAGAAGGGATTTCGTAGGTAACGAGGTATTAAATATGACAGTGGAAGCCACACGGGTGCGCAGCGGACCGCAGAAAGGGTAACCGGAGAAGCTAGGGTGAAATGTGACGGAGGAGAGTTGAGCTAGGGGTTACTGGATGATAAATGAAGACGTGGACAATAAATTGAGATGGAAAAGTATAGGCAGGCATAGTTACCTAACCGGAGAGAAACCTATCCGTTATAACGTAATCAATCATTTTATTTATTGAAGCTCTTCGGAAAAGAACTTGACTTTCTGTGGAATAAAATATGAGCTTGAATGTTGAAAAATATGAATGGGTTATTTCGTATTTTAGTAAAACATTTAACTAATGTTTTTTTCGAATTGCTGTTTTTTTTATACAACATGTCTGAAATTAATGTATACAATTTGTCTTTAGGCATTTTATAGATTCTCATGACATATATGGTCTAGCCATACAGGGCTCCCTCCGCTTACCCGAAGCTGTTATAGGCGCAGCGGCGCCTTTCGTCAGCTTCACTCGTGCACTCCCTAGGCCCGTCCCCCATCCATGCAGAACTTACGTTAAAACATAATAATATATGTATATTTGCAACCAAGGGGGACCCAGACCACATTTAAGCTACGCTACTTTCCCTCGATGTCCCGGCGTACACACATAACAATACAACATCAAAAGAAAATGCACAAATGTTACATAAATTTCATATGTTAGAGAAAAAAAAAAAAGAAATAATGCACAAAAGGAGGCACAGGAGGGAGACATGTGATTGATAGCTAATCTATTGCCATTTTATGGTCACGTGAATTCTATACCAGACAAAACAGTGTAACAATCTCACTGCCATCGCCGAGAATCGAATCCGGGTCCTTTGGTGTGGCAGTCATAGCTTTTGAAAGGTAGTCGCTTAAACTTGTTTTTGTTGCTATAACATATTAGCCCTTCACATTAAATATTAATTTATTGTTTCTTAACAATGATGTAAAAATCTATAATAAATATCAATGAAAACCCGTTATTCGTAGATTTTTATTTTATTTCATTTTCTATTTTTTTAAATAAGTAAAATTATAGATGTCAGCTCCAAACCAATGAGCAGACTCAAAATAAGTATTATACATATATTTTATTTAATTTACATTCGCCGTCGCATTGTGCCGCTACTTCAAATTAGAATAATATTATCATAACAAAATAATTTATTTATGTTTAATCAAAAATGTTACATTGGATGTTATTCTCAACAAAAAAATAATTTCTTCTATGCTAAATACAGGTATAAGGGTGGAGTTAAGTTACGATAAAAGAGTTTTATCAATCATTTATCACCATATGTTATATTCCCATTATTCTCACAATGCCAATTAAATTAATCAACAACAATCACGCCTACCCCTAGACTTAACTCCTCCCTTTAATTAATACTAGCTACCTATCACACGTCATTTAAGACACGATCGCTTCGGAGATCGATGTCTTTCATATTCGTGAAAGTACGTTCAGAAGACAAATACTCTTGACTTTGGAGAGTATCTTGTATTCCTAATGTCGAACCATCTCTCATGCGTTCCTGGTATTATATATTTATTATATTTTACCTGTTCTCAATATATGTCTTAAACTATAAAAATTGTTTGTAATATCTTTTGAGAAAATAAACTAATTTGATTTGACTATCTACCTATCACATGCCATGACAATCAATCGATCTATAATAATGTTGATAGATTTGTTAATTATCAGTACCTATCAACAAAAAGTGCAACGAAATTAATTCCGTCAATAACGGGAAATTTCCTCATTAAAAACCAGCAAAAATATTAGACCAAATTCCTAGGATTTAAACTTAACACTTTGCACTCTGGTAAGAAATTATTTCATTATTAATATGTATGAAAAAACGATAGTTTTCAAGGAGTTTTATTATAATATTTATGTATGACATGTTTCGCCCTTCTAAGGCGAAAGGCAATTTGTCCTGTTATTTCCCGGAATCTGTTTGATACCTGAGGAACGACCTTCGCGGCCGAGTGGTAAGTGCATTGACTACCACCCCGAAGTTTCCGTGTTCGATTCCCGGCGAGGGCAATGTGATTGTTGATAATTACCTTCGTCAAAGACAGCACAGATTGTTTTATTTGCCGCGCCGCAGAACCAACCTGCCAATGGTTATGCCTGTGGGTAGGGCAATCTTATTTCTTAATCGGGTCGCCTCGGAGATTGACATATTTCGTGATAGTGTGAGTTGCCTCAGGGATGCAATATCAATGTGATGATTATTTCTAATTCTTAAGCTTATTTTTATTTTTATGCTTCTCTTTTAAATTCTCATAATGCAATTGCAAACGATCTAGAAATATGTCTGTAATGTTTGTAATTTTTATTAAAATAAATGAAAATGAAAAAGTGTCACACTGTCTTTGGTCTGGTGTAGAATTCACGCGACAATAAATTGGCGATAGATTAGCTACCTATCACATGTCACGAGATTCACTATGATAGCTATAACAATACCCTTTACATCGATTTGGCTCATGCTGTCATAATGTAAAGAACGATTCAACAAAATAATAATAATGATATAGATGTCCAGCTGTCTCGGTATCTTTTCAGTGGTCTTCCTGGAGGTCGGTTACCTGTTGGTACTTTATTTGACGCTTTGCTTATCACTCTTTCGGAACACGCTCTTTCCGCATGATCTCTCCAGTAAAGAAAACATGTTTGTATAAAAATGGATAATGTATTGTGTCATTACAAAGCGTATTTCAAAATTAGTATGTTCTAACACACATAAATCTGGTTTGAAGTATAACCTTATGCGTAGCTGTATATCAGAGAGCAATGTAAAGATACTAAGAAGATAAATTAATTAAACCCCTTGAGAGATTAACAGAGGCCGGAAGTGAAAATCAAAATCACAAATGATTTCCGGCAAGTTGCCAACGACCTGTTTCATGACAATTCTAAATTAGCAAGCATTCCAGTACGAAAACAGTATTAAATTAACAAAACTAACTAACCATCACGCCATTTTTCCAGAAGGGTAGGGAGAGAGAAGATGGAACACCACATTGATCTATCCTGACGACTCTAAGGCCCCTTTACATTCACAAACCGTGACATGCACGCTCGTCGATTGTTTCGACTTCGAACATGGCCTCCTTTATAATTGATTAATCTGGCAAGCCATGTCTTCTACGGCCTTCCTCGACTTCTTTTTGTATTCACACTACTTGTTTATATATTTTTAAGTATTCTTCCCTTAGCCATTGACCTTGAATATGATATATTAAATAATCATTAAATGAAACAATGATTTTATAATAACTACTTCTACTTTCGTCTTTATATCGACAGCGACCGATTTCGCCAGGCTGGCTGGCATTGGCAGACTGGTAAGTCGACAGACTAGTCTGTTGATGCCAGCCAGTTTGACGTAACTGGTAACTGTCAAAATAAAGACGAAAGTGGAAATACTCGTAGTTATAAAAAAACATCATTAAATTTAATTATTATTTAAAATGAACTTCCACCAAGAGATTTCAGTGAAATGATTAGATTGTAATGAATATTTAGATATATTGTTTCTTGAACAATGATGTAAAACTCCGTATTAAATAATTAATATGAATGAAAACGTATGTCTTATAGGAGTTTTATTATATTTTTTCGTATAAAACATTCACTTGGTAAGACATTTAAATTGTTTATTATTATTTATATTTAAAATAAAATAGAAATAAAAACACTGTACTTTGTTTTTCACCACTATGCGGTTATTTTAATTGCCGACTAGTTTCGCTTGTACCAAAGCTTCCTCAGAGCTTCGTAATAACAGTGACGTAACGTAATTATTACGAAGCCCTTGGGTACAAGCGAAACTAGTCGGCAATTAAAATAACCGCATAGTGGTGAAAAACAAAGTGCAATGTTTTTATTTATATTTATATTTTATTTTACATATAAATAATAAAAAATGTTTTATTATATTTCGCCCTTCGAATGCATTATCAAATGTGACACACTTGCATACGCATTTGATAGTACCTTAGAAGGGCGAAACATGTCATTCCATCTAAAATATAATAAAACTCCCATAAGACATACGTTTTCATTCATATCAATTATATTAGATGTGTTTACGTCGATTTGTCGTTTTTTAAGTGCCTGTCTACGCCGTCTTCACTATGACTGGTACAAAATAAGTAATTAACGCGTGGTTACGAGTACTATCGTGTAACGTACCTATAGCGACAATGTCACATGGCTTGACGCAAATTAATAAATACGCGGACTGCAAAAGTGGCAGGGTCACGGCACGTTGGTACTGACGCCATCTTATCGAGGGCGCCATTTTATGATACGGTTTTTATTCCCCCTTTACTATTCATTGTAAGTCGCTATGAAGCCGTTATATTTAATTATAAGTCTCATCAAATTATAGGTAATCAATTATTTTGACGGAAACATTATTTAACAAACATGAACTTCTACCAATAATTTTCAAATAACAACATTAATATTTTAATCGTTTGAAGTTTTGGGTCATCCGTAAAGTAATACCCGTTCACGCCGTGCGGAGCACTGGCGAATAGAGTAGCCGCCGGACAAGTACTAACACGTTCAGTTGTATTTCAGCTGTCTGTTTAATTTGCATTACACTATTATTCTAGTATGTACAATTTTAGTTTTTAGCCGAGAAAGTCATCCAAATGTCCCATCTTGCACTAAAGAATGTTTCATTTCATGTATTTATTTAAATATATCCAAAGCATTACAGAATTATTTTCCAATACACTCAAGATACAAGTTAGAGATACACAATAATAAGTAATACACAATAAATAAATAAAAAGCAAGAACATAAGACGCATGACAAATTAATAAAATGAATATCCAATTATAATAAAGATAGTACTTCCCTCAGGTGAGCCAAACTATCACAAAATACGTCAAACTCCGAGGTGATACGATTTAGCAATGATATTGCTCTACCTACCGATATAACCATTGGCGTTACATTTCGAATTTATTCAGATATTTTTTCATTGACATGATCATAAGAATTAAAACACGTGTGTTCTTTGTTGTTGGAATAGAGTACGGTGGAATATATGATTATGTTTTGTGATACAACAGACTCTTAGATTAGGTCAATTGATCGTGTCATAATATTTTACACAATGACAAATACATACAGATATGCATAAAGGTAACTTTTATCAGTTCACATAGAAGGGGCCAGAAAGGTGCCTCCACGTGTGGTGTTACTATAACACCCGGTGCCCCTGGAAACGACACGTCAGTCTCTCGCTCTCTCCACGTGATCTCTCTGGTAACGTCTTCAGTCTTCCCCGTCGTACAACATCTTCGACAACATTTCGGAATTTGTAACTCTGTCTCGGAATGTTGTTTCCGCAATGGATCGGAGAGTCAGTACACACTCATATTTATTTATGAATTTATCAAAATCTAAAGAATGCAACGTTAACTGAATTTCATTATTTATTTCTAGATTAAACGTCATGCCAATTGAAATGCTCACACATGACATTTTTAATTTATACGATTGTGTAAGTGAATTCTTTGATTATTTTATTTACAACATTTTGAAACATTGTTGGAAATATGATTTGGTGGTTGGATTATGCGAGAAATATATCTGTGTGAAACGTTTATTAAAATTAATAGATTACGATGGCTAAGGTAATTTGGGCTGCACATATAGAGGATCAGTAGCCCCAAATATAGTTTGTTGACAACCCATTAGGCCAAAGAGACGTTGAGACAGGATGATGTCGTAGCAGACAGTCGGACCCTGGAGCAACATAACTGAAAGATGACAGACAGAGAAAGAGCAAGAGACCTTAGACCTACCGAGGGATGTCACGTTGAATATGATAATTATATCTGTGTGAGCCGGAATGCTCCTCCGAAAGAGGGCGATGGAAGATTTAGGGTCTGTGATAAAGTCCCCTGCAGGAGCCCTACAGGACGAGGTTAAAGCAGCAGGCCTCACTTGGGATGATGTAAGGCATCAGGCATGCGATAGGTTCCTTGAGGCCCTATGCACCACGGAGGTGACAGGATAAAAAGAAGAAGAAGAATAACACAATGTTTTAACCAGCTAACCACCAGTCCAGAATGGGTAGCCAGAGAGGTTTGCGTGCACTTTTCTATCTCTATATTTATACATCGTAACCCGCACGATCGTCGATTTCTCAGACCTAAAAATGGGCATCTATCTGTAATTGATGGTTTTGGTCGAGCCACGTTTTTCTCGCCCGTCTTCGACTTGTTTTCCCATTTACACATTAATGATCTCATTTCATTTTTCTTTCATCCTTTAGCCAGCTCCAAGCTTTATCTATGATAGTCTTATATATAGTCATAGTCATCTATGTTTAAGAGGTCAATACGTTCAACTCTGTGAAGCAATGCTTTCTTAACGTCGGATAATTTATATGATTTTTGATCTTACATGTTATCTTAAATAAACGTCTTATTAATTTATATCTAACATGACTTAATTTGTATCACATTCTTTAAAACCATAATCATATAAATGGTTACGATCAAAAATTTGCGCAAATATACATTTTTAAATGTACGTGTTGCCGATAAGAAGACCTTGAAATCAAGGGTATATTTAAAAACCCAAAAGGCTTAAGTGTTATTTATTGAGGTCAACATAAATAAACAAAGAAACTCGAGATTTCAACGAGTACACACATAATCTTCACAAACAAACACTTGAATGAGAAAGTGAAAATAAACAAGAGAAATACGGAAATAATTTATTACATTCGTCGTTTCATCTACTATATTTAGAATATATATTTAAGGTGTTTCGGAAAGTTCGGTCCGTTTTACAACAGAGGGTTCTGGCTGCTTCAAGCCTTCAAATCTGGTGGCCATTTTTGGCGTCACTATTTATATCATTTATAATATAAGTGGTTTTAAATGTTAGTGGTTTTTCTTGGATAAAATTTATATAAATTTTATATAAATTAAATCCAAGAAAAACCACTAAACAATCGTGATTACTATGGTATGGTAATCGTGGTTGCATGTAATTGGCCTTATTTTAATTATTCTGAATGTTTCTTTTATATATATGTTATTGATATCGCTGTATGTTACCCTAAATAAATAAATTAATGAATTAATTAAATGAATGAAAACGTCTGTTTTCCAGGAGTTTTATTATATTTGAGGTGGAATGACATTTTTCACCCTTATTTACTATTTACCCTAATTGATAATTGATAAGGTATTATATACAGGGATGAAACATGTCATTCCATCTAAAATATAATAAAACTCCTAGAAGACGGACGTTTTTATTCTTCTTAATTAAGAATTATAGTGTCATCGACAGCACATATATTTTATCATACAGTCTATGTGAATGAGTACACATGGCATCTCACTCCGATTTTAATCACATAATCCCGTGATGTGTGGCGAGAGATAACAAATCACATTACATAGATAATTATATTTACTTACTGTTACTTCTGAAGTATGTAGGTTAAAGCACGATTTACGGGAACTATGAGTTCAAAATGATTAATTACCTTGGAAGTGAACTAAAAAAAACATATATCATATTTTTGGAGATCTCTGGATGAACATATAAGTCTCTTTTATCCCTATTCCACACTCGTTCCATAATTTCAACTAAATTCTTTATCACAACAATTCATATTAATTGATAAACATTCATATTATTTGATACTAACATACTGCTTCTTCTTGTTGTCGCTACATCCCGGCATGGGTTTTGGCCACCTCCACAACATTCTTCCACTTTCTCCTGTCCCTGACCATCCCTCTGCACTCTCCAAATCTTTCCAGTTTCCTCGAAATGTATTTGCCTAGGTCGTTGTTTATTGGGAAGTCCAAGTTCCGAGGCAATTGTGCTGGTGTTTGTAACATGCGTAACATGCGTTACTTTACCATATATCAACATATGATTTTAAGATAATCACCATTGTTATAATTTATAATACTTCAAACGGAAGACGTGTCCGACATGGACGAACTCGGTAAATTTAGAAAACTTTTTACTACATAGCAGAATATGAACATCGATGTCTGAATTTGATAGCGAGATTCGAGCCTTGCTCTTCGGAGAAATGCCGTTAAATAAAGTCACGCATTTTCTTACATTATATCATTTAACGTAAATATTGGTGTCTTTGCTGCTTCATAATCACACTGCTTTGACTCCACAAATCCATCACCCTACCATCAAGTCATCCGCCACCATCCAATCCTTTGATGTGAATAAAAAAAATACTCACAGCGCATCCTCTTCCACTAAAACCAGCTCTCCTTCCTTCCTTCTCATCTCTACCCCCCTTCCCTGGTCCAATCAAGTTTGCGTTAATCTACATCGGCCACTTTTAGTTAGCGAACTAGCTACAGACATCCGGAAAAGAAAATAATAATAACAATCGTCCCCCAGACCAAAATTTCTTAATGATAGCCCACAAACAAAATGGTCTTATACATTATGCTATCTTCCATCACCTCTCTATCCAGGCGCTGTTCTATTTTCTTTCCATAGAAAATATAATACTCATAGCATCCCTTCTAAAATAATAATAAGAATGATCCTATCATACTCTGCAATGCCAACGTTCACTGTCCTTGCATTAATGCAACCCTGAGGGAGAAAAAATCGGAAATTTAGCATAGACCCTGAATCAAAAATAATAATAATAATAATAATGAATGATGGGTTGAACCCATGGAAATAATGAATTCAATAGAAATAATGGGTAAAAATACATATTAATGATCCGAGTTTAAGAGGATCGAGGAAATCGTGACATTACCAAATATTTGAATACGATTACATATTATCAATCAAATCAAATCAATCAATCAAATCAGTTTATTTTCTCAAAAGACATTACAAACATTTTTTATAGTTTAAGGCATCTATTGAGAACAGGTAAAACATAACAAATACATAATACCAGGAACGCATGAGAGATGGTTCGACATTAGGAATACAATATACTCTCCAAAGTCAAGAGTATTGGTCTTCTGAATGTACTTTCACGAATATGAAAGACATCGATCTCCGAAGCGATCGTGTTCAGCAGTTTGATTGCTCTCCCCACCGGCATCACCAGATTATCTAATTAACCATCACGCCGTCTCTCCAAAGGTGTAGACAAAACTGGCACACTTCTCTTTAACGATACCTTTATAGTCAGAAAAATAAACGTGCGTGTATTACACGATGAATAAATGTTGTGGAATCTTTTTTCTTATATACAACATGTCGTTTGAACCCAATTACTGCATTTTTTTTAGCTACAATATAATATTGAATTTTATGACGTGATAGGTAGCTAATCTATCACCATTTTATTGTCACGTGAATTCTCCATCAGACCAGAGATAGTGTGACAATTAAACTGCCATCACATGTAATCGAACCCGGGACATTCGGCATGACAGTTAGAGCTCTTATCACTCTGCCACGAAGGTCGTCGCATCTTTATCTTGAGAGGGTGGTCACATCTCAAGGCGGTCCATCCTCTCTGCCTTTACTTTCGGAGAATCGGTGTGATGGTTGGTTACTTAGTTCTTTCTTTGGAACACAGCCCTTTATTCAACAACGTGATTATATTATAGTAGGAATATTCGATAATTTATTATTAAACATCTTAAATATGAAAATGTATGTATTTATGTACATAATGAGATTACGCGGCTAATGTTTATTCATGGGAAATAAACACAAGCCAATTTTGAATGCTTTGCGGGCATGTTAATGGGAGTTTAGTTGCTACAAATAATGATCATACTTTTGTATATAGAAAATTGTATGAAAATTACAAAATTGCTAAAGTTTTTTTTTTCTTATAAAATATAGGGAACACGGTGTCGGCCAATCTTCGGAAATGTTTAAAAAAAAAAAATGTTCATTGATTCACATGGATTATATTTAGCTTACAAACTACTAACCATCACGCCGTCTCCCCGTAAGAAGAGACGAAATAATGGACTGCCACACTTTTCTTTCCTGACATGCTTCTCACGCTTCCTCAACATTAATACACCGTGTTATGCACGCGCGTCGATTTGATGACCTTCGTGGCCGAGTGGTAAGTGCATTGCCTGCCACCTCGAAGGTTCCGGGTTAGATTCCCGGCGAGGGCAGTGTGATTGTCACACTGTCTTTGATACAACAACAAACCATCGCGCCGTTTCCCCGCGTGATGGTTTGTTGTTGTATCAAAGACAGTGTGACAATCACACTACCCTCGCCGGGAAAACTGTCTTTGATCTGGTGTAGAATTCAAGTGACAATAAAATGGCGATAGATTAGCTACCTATCACATGTCACGAGAATCACTATGATAGCTTTAATACCCTTTACATCGATTTGGCTCATGCCGTCATGATGTAAAGAGCGATTCAACATAATAATAATTTCTCCTACTTCTCAAGTGACATTCGTCATTCCGATATTCAATATTTGATTTAATTGATCGTGCCACGTTTTCCTTGGTCTACGTCTATTTCTTATTTCATTTACATCGTTAACAAATACTTTTTTACCATTCTTTCTTCATTAATTCTTTCCATGTGTCCATATCTTAATGATCCTTTCATTATTTTCTTCACAACACTTTCTTCCGCAACGCATTCACTTCTTATATTTTCATTCGACACTCTATCATACAAAGATTTTGAATACATTCGTCTAAAAGATCTCATTTCTAATGCATTTATTATACTTTCACCCTTCTTTTGCCAGTTCTATGGTTCGCTTTTATACGTAAGGGTCGGTACAAGAACACCATTGTGCATTGCCATTTTAGTTTTTTTGGATAGGCTTTTGTTTGCGATGACAACTTTATGTGTACCATTATATTTAAAACGGTTATTAGTATTTTTAAATAATAATTAAATAATGGGATTTTTTTTATCTATGCACTTCCGCGTTTCGACAGCGACCGGCTTCGCCAGATTCGCTGGCATCGATAGACCAGTTTGTTCAAACGAAAAAAGAAGAAAGTGTTAGTGTTAATAATGTAGATAACAGGAAATTACATTTATGAAAAAGTGTCTAAATAATATATTTCGTTCTTATGGCGGAACAAGAATAGATAAAACGAAATTTCACCAATCGAATGTTCAGATAAGACAAATATAAAATACACGAAGTTTCAGATTTAACGATACCTTTTGGACATTTCAGTGTCAGTGAGGCAGTATTCATAAAAACAATATTAAATGAGATCACTAAGAAGAATGTGCGGGAAAACGTTGTATGATAGAATACCGAACGATGAAATAAGAAAGAAATGTAAGGCAGATGACTGCATCATGGATAAAATTAAAAAAGGATCCCTGAGATGGTTTGAACATTTGGAACGAATGGAAGAGCGTAGAATGGTTAAAAAGTTGTACACAAGCAGCGGGAGTGGAAAAAGAAGCCGAATACGACCGAGAAAAACATGGCATGACCAAATTAATTTATTACTAAAAGGCGGTCACATTTGAAGTCGGAATAATCGACGTGCGTGCATGGTACGATGTATGAATGTAGAGGAAGCCCGAGAGGTATGCCAGGATAGGCCATTGTGGCGATCCATCCTCTCTGCCTACCCCTCCGAGGACATGGCGTGATGGTTAGTTAGTTAGTTAGTTTTCTGATATGTATGTTTTTTTTTGGTTTCATGTTGTTTTATTTTATATTTGTAACACCGTTTTGTGTCCAAATGAGTTGCCTAAATGTTTTTGGTTTGTTATGTCTCATTTGTGTATATGTATAAATAAATAAATAGTTCTATATATATTTTTGGAAGCCTGTTATCGTTCATGCGTAGCACATGTCCAGACCAGCGAAAGAGAGAGCGAGTGAGCAGTGTCTCCATGTTGGAGCAGTTGGAACTCTTTAGCACCTCGGAGACCTTGCGGAACCAGCGTATCTTATGTAGTGGGCGAAGCTGACGCTGCAGATGTTTTTTCAGGGACTCACAACCGTATATCAAGATTCTACATACATAAGTTTTGGTAAGTACGAAACGTGTACTTATTGTGTTCGAAAAGTGAAACGAATTTCGGAACAGCGTATTTTACTAGACAGCTGATAACTGGTGTAATAGTTACATAATAGCACAAAGAAACAGACAAGCTATAATTGTAAAAAAATGCACGAACACACACAAAACATAATAAAAGCCTCACAATAGTTGGCAGTGAAAACATAATAGATTTTTTGTCAGTTTACAACATGTAAAGGTACTATAGATTGAATACCTTCTCACTTGTATAAGATATATTGTGCATAACAAGAGAAATAATTTGGGTTGTGTTTGTGTTTGTGGAGAACACAGGTTCCCAAACTTATTGAGCAACTGTACCCTTATTAGAAAAAATATGATGTGACAATTTTGCATCTTTATTTACTCTGATTATGAAAAGCGTCGCTACAACGCTAACCAGGGTGCATAATTGATCACTTTGGGTAAGACGGTAGAATTCTCGCTACAAATTTACTATGTTATTTCTATATACAATCTTAGGACGCTAGTCCTTCTTCAGTAACATATTTCTATTTAGTTTAAAAAAATACTTCCTCACCGTTGCACCTGTTTTACTTATGAATAAACGAATTGTATTAGAGTGTATGAAAATAAAAATACACACTGAAATTACTTTAATTGTTTTGGCAAAAGAGGACAATAAATTTAAAAAAAAATACTTCATGCATTTAGTATTATACAACGGTGATATTTTGAAATATTATATTATCTTTAATAATATATGTACTAAGTCTGCCACACTTTTCTTTCCTGACATATTTCTCTCGCTTCCTCAACATTCATACATCATGTGTCATGAAAGCGCGTCGATTTCTCTGACTCCTCACGTAGTCGACATTCAATATTTGATTTATTTGATTGTGCCATATTTTCCTCGGTTTTTCTCTATTTCTAGTTCCATTTACATCGTTAATATATACTTTTTTACCATTCTTTCTACATTCATTAGTTCCATGTGTCCAAACCATCTTAATGATCCTTTAATTAATTGTTTATAACACAATTATTCGCACCGCATTCACTTATTATATTTTCATTCGACACTCTATCATACACATAGTATCCACACATTCGTCTAAGACATTGATGGGCAACCGCTTTTGCTATTTTGTCCGGCCCTGATTCATCTCGGTGAAGTAATAGAGAAATAAAATTATAGTTTAAATAATGCAGATGACACGGGCGCATGTGAACAGTTTTTTCGAGGATGAAACACACTAAATAAAAAATTCGAATGAGGATAACACATGAAAATCTCGAAAATTCTATGCGATTATCATTAAGCAATACCAACGCCAATATTGATAGTCTCGTAATTCAAGTACAAGGCCAATCTTCACACTAAATTTTGTAATCAGTATATAATATTATGTCGTTCATTATATAAATAAAAAAATATAAAAGAAGTAGCAACGTGTTTTATTTAATTTAATATTACCTTATTATGATTAATAATTTGATCCGGCCCTTGACAGGGAGACAGAATGATAATTTGGCCCCAGACCTAGGAAAGGTTGCCCATGCCTGGTCTAAGATAATAATAAAATATAATATAATAAAACTTGTAGAAAACGACGTTTTCATTCGTATTGATTATTAATGCTTCGCGTTTATTCTACGACACAAGGAAAACAGCAATGTTGCTTTTGAATATGTATAAATAGACATTTAGCACGGAGGAAGCGAAACTATAAATGAGCAGTAAAACTATAAATAAAATGATTGCAGTATGAAACAGGTTTCTCCGCTCGGGTCATCTCGCGGGGAGTCTGCAGACTGCCTGGATGCGTGTCTCCCGCTTGCCCGCCCAATAAATCCTCTTAGACAGCTGTATACACAAATCGCCTTTCGATAAATAATTTTATTCAACCAGCCACTTGTTCAAATGTTGTGGTCGCGATCGAATGCGAAAACAGGCGGCGTATTGAGAATAAATAAAGTATACGATCATTACGTATGGAAAAGAAGGATGAAAGAGGAATAAGTACGGCGGAAATGAAATCTCGCATGTACGAAAATCTTTACACAATAAAACTAACTAACTAACTAACTAACCATCACGCCGTCTCCCCGAAAGGGTGGGCAGAAAGAATGGACTGCCACACTTTTACTGATGCGGCACTCCATCCTTCTCTTTTCGCCCCGCGGGAGACGCGGTGTGATGGGTTGCGAACCTCATCGCCACCAATAGGCATCTCCCACGCACACTTCGATCGTCCAACATCCACAATATAAATCTAAAACAAATCATATAAAATAAAATAACCAAATAAAAATATTTTAACACATAATGTTCAATTTAGATGGTACACTTTTTGACATGGACGATCCGGACTTTTGTGATTATTAGATGTTACTCGCATCCACCTTTTTTTTTTTAAATTAGCTGCAATTTGGTACTTAAAGTAATCAAACACCAGCAAAAACTTTAAAATAATATTGAAGAAATTACACGATAAATGAGTATCAAATATTTCTTCTTCTTCGTCTTTTAATAGATCTGACGATCTGTGACACTGAAATCATGTCTCGTCGGATGATTAGATCCAGCTGTCCCTCCATCTGTTAGGCGGTCTTCCAGGTGGGCGGTGTCTGGAGGGGATTTCATAAGCGGCCGTATATGCAAGTCTGTCACCATCCATTCGGGCTACATGGTCTTTCCAGTATCTTCTGGATCTACTCCACTGAACGATATCCTCTATTTCGCAAGTTTTTCTTATGTCTACGTTGCGGACACGATCTCGGAGAGTTTTTCCAGTAATTGATCTTAGGACCTTCATCTCCGATGTTCTTAGTGGTCCCATGGTTCGCACAGTGTCGGCCCGCGTTTCTACAGCGTCCGTCATGATAGGTCGCACGCATGTTTTATAAATTCTGATCTTGCTGTCGATACGCATGTGCTTGTTCTTTCAGACCAGATTCTTCAGGCATCCTGACACAGCAGAGGCTTTACTGACTTGTTCTCGTACTTCGGAATAAAGGTCATTTTGGCTGCAGATTTCTACTCCCAAATATCTGAAACTCATTATTTGCTCCACAGGTATATCATCAACAGTCAGCTTACATCTTGTAGGTTGCCTAGATATAGTGAGACTTTTTGTTTTGTTAACTGATATAGTCATATTTAACCTTTGCGATACTGTGTGGAATTTGTACAACATTCTTTGCAGGTCATCTTCAGGCTCTGCTATTAATGCGGCATCGTCTGCATAGCAAATGACGTTCACAGTTTTACTGCCCATTTTATAACCTAGTCCCAAGCCAGCTACCGCTTCTATGATTTCGTCCATAATAAGATTGAACAGAAAGGGGCTCAAACTATCTCGCTGTCTTATACCATTGCTTGCAGGAATTTCCCTAGACAGTTCATTGTCAACCTTAATTTTTGTTTTGCAAATCAAAGACAGATAAAATAATAAGTTATCTGTGATATTGGCCGACTGAGAATGGCCGACCTTCGTAGTGCCACCCCGAACGTCCCGGGTTCGATTCCCGGCGATGGCAGTGTGATTGTCACACTGTCTATGGCAGTGGTTCTTAACCTGGGTTCGATCGAACCCCAGGGGTTCGGTGATTCAGTCTCCCGGGTTCAGCGGAGATCAAAACACACATCCGACTTATTGTACGATATGAGACAACAGATGTCAATGATGAATACCTCGATGAAATCATTGAAATTCAGCAGAGCCAGGTTCAACAGCAACTCTTCAGAACAACAACGCTCTCAAGGTTATGGTGTCAACAAATGGTAACGTACCCTGTTATTTCTAAGAAATTTCTGGATATTTTCATACCGTTTGTTACAACATATCTTTGCGAGCAATCCTTTTCGAGGATGCCGGACATAAAAACGAAGAAAAGGATCAGACTTTGTTGCGAAAATGACATGAGTGTGGCACTTGCCAAGGTTAAGCCGCACATTTCTGGTTTCTGAAAGGCAACAGCAGAAGTCACACTGATTTGCAGTAAATATTCATTATTATGTTTTTGTTATTATGTGAAAATCATGTTTTAATAGTTTTGTTCTTTGTTTTTAATGATTTTGTTCATTTTGTGCACCTATGTATAAATATATATCTATGTTTTGAATTTGAAAAAATCTTATTTTATTTTTCCAAATAAGGGTTCGGAGAACGCGCATATAACTGGTGGGGTTTGGTACCTCCAACAAGGTTAAGAACCACGGGTCTATAGTCTGGTGCAGAATTCACGTGACAATAAAATGGCGATAGATTAGCTACCTATCGCATGTCACGAGAATCAATCAAGCCAATACCTACCCTTACATCGATTTGGCTCGCGCTGTAATGATGTAAAGAGCGATTCAACAAAATATTAATAATATTGCTAATACACTCTAGAGACCTTCGATGTGGTCATATAGAAGAATCCTAGGAATTTCCTGGTGAGGTTCTGAACAGAGTTAAAGAAGGGGGGCATCTCATATAGGCGGACCAGATGGATAGGACACATATGAAAACCTCATCCATACTGTATTGGAGATTTGATAAACTCCAGAGGACGCCCTCGACGAGAATACCGAGAACAAATTTGTGGGGTTATAAGCTGCGCCTCATACGCGCTTCTTTTCCACTTCGATATTATATGAGTTTATATGATTCTCCCGACGATGAAGGTGTAAAACCTTCATCAAAAATTCAACAGCTGCCGAAATAAAAGACAAAAGTGGAAGTAGTTAAAAACACCGTTTTATTTCAGCAAATTATTTGAATATTTTAAATAATGTTTATTAATGAAAATAATAATATGTTAATTTTAAAGCGTCGTTTTTGTGATGTAATCATCTCAAGGGCGCATTAAGATGTGTTATAAATCTAAATATGAACGTTACGGAATATATAATCTCTGGTGATTGAAAGGTAATTCATAAAAAAGAAACTGTGAAAGGTAAAATATATTTATAAAGATTTTTAATAAATAAAAAAAATGCATAGACATCTAGTGGTGAAATGGTGAAATAAAATTATTGAATTAGACAACATAATTCTAAAGAAGAAATTAAAAAACGCATAACATTATACAATGCTGATTTTATAAGAGAAGTATGCGAAGGCGATAGATACTTCACCATTCTATCCTCTCCAGAAATGTAATACGAAAAGAAGCGTCATTTTTTGTTAATTAAAATAAATATATATTTATTATTAAACTAACTAACTAACTAACCATCACGCCGTCTCCCCGAAAGGGTAGGCAGAAAGAATGGACTGTCACACTTTTACTGATGCGGCACTCCATCCTTCTCTTTTCGCCCGCGGGAGACGCGGTGTGATGGGTTGCGAACCTCATCGCCACCAATAGGCATCTCCCGCGCACACTTCGATCGTCCAACACCCAAAAAATAAATCTAAAACAAATAATATAAAATACAATGATATAAAATAAAATAACAAAATAAAAATAATTTAACACAAAATGTTATCTTTAGATGGTGCACATATTTATTATTTATTATAATATTTCAATTTTTAACACTGTTGTTAAACGTATCACAATTTATTTTTATATTTTGTCGTCATAGATGTTTCGCCAACCTATGTTGGCATTATCAGATGTTACAAACAAAAATACTTCAAAACTAATCATCGATTGGTTTTGAAGTGCACTAGACAATATGCTTTCCCTAGATTGATGCCTACTAAGTAGGCATCAATCTAGGGAAAGCATATTGTCTAGTGTGATTCACATAAGTCTCATGTGAATCACAACTATTGTGTAGACTGTGGACCAGAGGTACACCCATTGGTGTTAAGATTCCAATGCACAGTAGTACAATTTCAATAATTTGAACTGCGTTAATTATTTTTCATATTCGTTTGTTACGAATACCCAATATCATATCGAAAACCACAGCAGTGGTTCTCAAACTTCTTTGGCGACGGAACCCTTTTCAAACACTAAATATTTTACGGAGTACAAAATCTAAAGTATTTTTTTGTTTGTTTTTAAATATTACTAAATACCTTATTTAAAAATTGTAATGCACTCTTCAAAACAACTTGAAAGACAACATATTAATAATGTCAACACACAGTGACCCTTAATTGGAACAAAACAAAATCTTAACTAACTAACTAACTAACCATTACGCCGTCTCCCCGAAAGGGTAGGCAGAAAGAATGGACTGTCACACTTTTACTGATGCGGCACTCCATCCTTCTCTTTTCGCCCCGCGGGAGACGCGGTGTGTTGGGTTCTTACTTGATATATGGAAAAAATCTTACTTGATATTATCAATGCTTTTACAAACACGCGTTAGTACTACCCACAAAATGTTGTAAAAATAAAATGAATAAATTTGTCGATGGAATGAAAATAATAATAATTCTAATGTAGTGGAGACAATGAGTAAACAAAAGAGGTGTAGGAAGACCAACAAAGAGATGGGTCGTAAACAGTGGGTGAAGAAGGCAAGTGACATGAAGTAGTGGAAACGTACGGAAAGGCCTATATCCATATGATAAAAAGAAGAAGAAGAGAAAACGCATTATTTTGAGATTTTATTTGTCTTTTTTTAATATACTTTAATTTTGTTCTCGTTTAGCGAACTTCTGATTTCATACAATAACTACTATTTTTGCTTTCATCTTGATATATAATTTATAGATAAATTTAAAAGCACGCAAACTGCTAAAAATATTGGTTTTTGTATATTACTTCTGTATTCCGGCTATACTAGCAAAATTTTAGATTGCACAAAATTATTTATTCATATTTTAAATGTTAAAATGGATGCCACCAACTTGCCCCTTAACTGGCATATTCATTATATAAACATAATATACAAGTTAAATCCAAAATGAAACAATTCTAAATTTAAAATATACAATTATAAAATACACACATATGTACCTACTTAAGTAGGAGTAAAATATTAAACTTTTAGGCCATAAAGCATATTTAAAAAAAGTTATTTGCAAAATTGTAATACGATCATTTAGTTTTGTGAATTTTTTTAAACTGTAATTTGTAAATTAAGTTAAAAACATTTTTTTAACTATGTACAGGTATGTTTACTAAATAATAACATTGTGTATTATTTGGTAAGTGATATATTTAATATGACGGTACCGATAATGCAAAATGAAATATTAAAAAATACAAAAGAGATATTGTCAAAGAAAAATAATTAAACCAGAATTCACTTTATTCAGTGCGGTTTGCTTGAGAGTACGGATATATCAAGATAAACAAAAATTAACACGGAGGTTATGTTTATAAATAGACAGTAATTCACCAACTCTAAAATTCTTAACACATTAGAATATAATACTACATAACATCAAGTATATATAGTTACTCCACACCACTCCGACATATAAACTGACCTAAGTTAACAATAAGTGAAATCAGATATATCATATTAATAAAATAAAATATTCCGGCCATCAAAATAATTTTATTTGGTAACTTACATTAAAAATTAAACTACTTACGTTTATCGCTTCTTTAAATTCAGCGGCAAAATAAAGCCCCTTATGACACTTCGATTTCAAAACACCAGGCTTGCAATAGTTTAATATTTAAAATAATGAAATAAGATGAACATCGAGAACATTCCTGCGACAAGAGAACCACGAGAAGAGAAATAAAATTGACATCGAACCTAGCAACATCGAATGCAGCTACAACGATGACACGTCAATAGATTTTCTAGTAAAAATGCACCTAATAAATAATTTTGTTTTTATTATCATATTTTTTACTTTATACACTAAATACTTTGATCCTTTCGATTTGGTGTAAGTATTTTAGTAGACTTATTTTTTCGTTCGCGGTTTCTTTCGGAATCCGTCGTAACCAGGTTAGGAAACACGAGAATGTGAATGCCATAGATAAATTCATTTGCAGATAGTGCATTCCGTGACTTAAATTTTAACGAGTAGGTACGTTAATCTGATGTATTTAAATTAGCATTTACAAATTAAAGATTTTTTTAATTATTGAAATAATCGAACAATATTCCATACTTTACAAGGAAATTGAAATTATAATTTGTACTGATTTGTACGAAAAAAACAATTAATGTAACTCTTTTGTTCTTTATTTTGTAAATTGATTAAATTTATGTTTATTACATTTACAGGGGGTTAATAAGATTCTTTGGAAACTTTCATTGTTGATAAGTTAACTTAGTGAATAAGGTACAATTTATTTTTACAATTTTTTATTATTTTTATTTAGGAAAGAAATAACTATGCGGGAATCATGTTTATTTAAAAAATATATTATATATTTAAATAATAAAACAATATCATATTCATAATATCTATGTACATATTTTTTTATATAAAAACTTAAAATATTAACAGTCATTTATGAATGTTATATAAACATTAACATTTCTTATATTATTATTACCAAAATAATAGTTGTCATGATGTATTTAATATTATGATTATAAATTTAGAATTCTCTATTCTAGTATTAATTTCTAAATTCACTATACTTCTATTTAAAGCATACATTATATCTAAATTTAGTAACCCACAACTAGAATAAGGGGCAATATATTTCTAAAATAAATAAAATATGAGTAAATACAATGTATGTCCTATTATATCAGTTGTTAAAAGGAAAATATTTATTGGGAAACGACTTCCTTGTGAAGATGAGAATGGAACCGACGTGCTATCCGGGGCCAATGATGAGCTGGAGTATGATGGTGTGGGGAAACAAGGGCGTCTGTCATCACACCCAGCCTTACCATTCCTCCATAACTCTGTATTGTCAGAGACATACCTAGTAAACAGAAAAATATATCATAAATAAATCACATAAGTTGTTAAGATATGTATTTATAAAAATAATAACCCCATGTCCCCTAGACTGTATGTTAATTTAATAATAAAAAGTTCACAAATATTCTCTTTGCAAAATGACCAAAAAGATCACAACAAAATATTGCTACTACTACCAGCAACACACAGATGCACAATCATAGCTTTTAATATATTAAAAATAGAATAGACATTTCCTATTAAGGTCATTTTACAAATACAAGTAAATGCATCGAAACTAGTTAGACATTTTTTGAATTTGTTCATTTTAGAATATTCTATAATTTTTATATAAAAAAATCCAAGAGAGTTTGCTATATGGTTCTACTATAATAGTATTGCTATGATTTAATATGAATGAAGCATCTTTTATTATTGAAAATATTTACATTAGGGGTAAAATAATTTGAAAATATACTTATAAAATCAATCATGCGTATTAATTAGTATATATGAACATAGACAAGAAAACTTGCTTATATTTCCTTGTGGTGGTCTCCAGCAGATAAATGAAGACACTGTGTGGCCCCAGCGAGTCGTACGCAGGTGTTCTCCTCGTCCATTATTCCCTTCTGCTACCTCAGTTATAGCCACGGCATACTTTCTGGAACCATAATTCAATGCAATACGAGATACTACAGAAGGAACTGTTTGTGTTATGCATGATCGCCATCCACTAAGAGCATATAAAGCTCCCTGATTTTCTCGAATTCTTCTCATTTCATTGGATATAGAAATTATTTCTTCGCTTTCAGGTATCGTGCCACTTTCGCCTACAGGAAGTGTTAAGAATACCATTCCATACCGTCTCTGTTTATTGCAAGGACAGTTTTCAACAGATGCCAATAGGGTATCGCAAGATACACTTCGAGCTGTTGCTAACACAACACGTGGTACTTTTAAATTAGCATGATGGAAATATTCTTTCAAACATGATGTTGTAATGGCTAGCAATACTTCGGTGTCGGAAACATTTTCTGAGCGAGCCACTTGGTGAATCCATCTTCTAGAAACTGGTTGAGACCATGCGACAACTTTTCTTCCGCAGGTGGACATGAACTGCAATTGATGTTCCTCACTATTTATGTCTCTAAAGAATAATTCATGAATTAGTGTCATTGGTGCTTTATAAATTAGGTGCACAATGTAAATTATTTCTGATCCTGCACCAATCAAAAGAGGCAGATAATCGCACAGCAAAGCTATGTATGTATTAGGATACAAACAATATGGTTGTTTCAATATAGATATAAATGCCATGTATTCAAAATACACCGTTGCCGGGATCCTTATAAATATTGTTAAATTTATAATAAGAATAATTTTAAGCACCTTGAGAAATATTGATAATGGATTAAAAGTCACAAAAACTGAGAAAATTATATTCCCCGGAGTAAGAAATCTCCTGAGAGCTTCCCGATGAAATATTGAGATAAATAGAGTCACATTCGACACAGGACGACTACTATTTTGCGATACCAGTTTTTCAAACTCTTTGCAAGTGGACGCAAGTGTTATTAAAAATATTGCGGCGCAATGAAACACCCCGGGATATTTGTCTAACATTTTTGGTGATTCAATAGGATCATACTTCGAGATAAACTCGTTCCATCTGTTTGAACAGCTGTCGCATAATCTATAATATAATGAAGGAAGAGCTGTCGGAGTTTGCAATATATTGCACAATGGATTAAAAGAGGTGGGTTCTGATTTATCTGAAAATTCATCATCGTCCTCAGCATCTGGTGAGCTGCTAGAGAGTAGAATGTCTTCTTCAGGCTTCAAGAGGAGAAAATCACCGATATTCAAAGCATCTTGTTCTTCTAATAGCAAATGGTGAACCCTGATGATGATTCCATATTTTTGTTCATTGGATACAATATTGGGAATGATGATCACTTGCCAAGGGGGGCCTCCAGAAGGAAGATACTTGGATACAATATCACTGACATAGTCCTGTAAGTAAATAATTTTGTTATAATTTATTTAGCAATCAATCTTAAAATTTTAAGAATACTTTATTTCTACACTAGAATATTAAATAACCATCACTACAATTCATCAGAGGTATAGGCAGAGATCTTGGATAATCACACAGATCTCTTGAAAAATAAATACATTTTGACGGAAAAATGGGTTACATCCTTAAAAACGGGAAAATACCGATCAACCTGAAACGAAAAGTTTATGAAACCTGTGTTCTGCCAGTTGGTGCTTATGGTCTTGAAACTATAACATTGTCCAAACAAAGTGCCGAGAAACTGCGAGTGACCCAAAGAGCCATGTTAGGAATAAGCCTAAGAGACAGAGTCAGAAACGATACGGTGAGAGAAAAGACAAAGGTGACTGACATCATCCACCGGGTAGCCACTCTAAAGTGGTAATGGACGGGTCATGTAGCCAGAAGATTGCTGACTTGGAAACCGTGGATGGCAAAGAGAAGTGTAGGGCGACCGCAACTACGGTGGAAGGATGATCTGAACAGACATGTCCGAATAACCTGGATGCAGTCTGCACAAGACAGAGTGACATGGAAGCGAATGGAGGAGGCCTTTGCCAAGGAGTGGACGGGAATAGGCTGAGGAAGAAGAAGAAGATATATTTGGTGGTATCCCCTGTTTTCCTTGATTATCCATTCATATCAGTAAAATCTTTCATTTATTATGTATGTCTACTATTCATATTATCTTTCATTTTTTCTGTATGTCTACACCATGTAAGTATTCTTTCAAAATTTTGCCTAGCCGAAGGAACTCGAGAAATTAAGTTATCCATCAAACCCGGCCGGAGTAAGACCAAAAAAAAAGCAGAATGGAGGAGCTTAGAGTAATATTATAAAGGAGTAGTGTTGTAGAGCTATCTGAAGTTATTAGTGCACTAATCCTTCTTTCAATATTACTTTACATTACTTGCAAAAATATAATATTATGAAAATAAAATAATAAATAATCAATGTTTTTACCTGGTAGTTGTGTTCGTTAATCGGGCGTCCTCTAAACTTGGGATTTCCTTGTATGAGGTGCCTGTTAACTTCAAAATTAGATGGACACCACGCATAGTTTCCCCAGCATGATACCAAGGTGGCACGTAGTTTGGGAAAACGTAGGTTGCCCAATCTGTCTCTCTTGTCAACCAAATGATCAATTAATGCTTGTCTTATTACCATTGGCTCACATTCACCTGTAAAAATTAAACCTGAATTACTTTTATATAGTTTAAAAAAATCATTGTGAACATTTAAAGATAATGAAAATCATATATGAAGGAAACCTTGAATGAATTCATAAAATAAATATGATGTTTCAAGGTGTATTTTTTTAGGGTATCTTGGTGGATTTTGGTTAATTCATCTAAATCTCATTTAAATTTTTAAAAATCATCATTATATTTTCGTTTCCTGACACTATTGTTGATTGGAAATCTTTCAATTCTTCACTATATGAAATAGTTTCTCCGCAGTTTTCATTTCTCACTATCATATTCACCGAATGATTTTAATGTGTCAGAAATATTTTTATCATCAAAAGGATGCACGATGTTCTAATTAAGTTTTATTACAAAATATGATATTTTATTGGAAATTGTTTTAATGAAATAGAAATATACCTCTGATTGTCATCAGAACATTGATAACTCCTTGGTTGCGGTGTGTGTCAAGAAGAGTTCTGATAGAATCTGATTCTATAAACGTTAATTGCGGGAATCTGTTGGCCAACAGTTTCATCCAAAGTCTTTTAATCGTTCTTACAGCTGCAAAAATAAAATAAAAATATTATATATAGTTCATCAAACACATCTATAGCCAAAAATATATGTTGTCAACATCATTATAATCTCTTTTCTAGCGGACTATGAACATTTCATAAGCAGGAATGATTTGAATTCTTTATCTTCTTTATATACCGTGTCAGGTCCATCCAACTTTGTAATCACCGCAGCGAAAGCATCTCTATCCTGTGCTTCTTGGAATATATTCTTAACTCTGCTCATTCCTGTCTACTCCTTTATATCTTGCAGCCAGGACAACTATCTTATGCCAGCTCCCCGACGTCCCTTTATCTTGCCCTTGATTATCAACCGAAGGAGGTGGTATCCCCTTAAACATGACCCAAACATGAGACCTTTATAACCTTTACATTCGACAACAGCTCTCTATTGACTCGGGCTCGCAGTAGCATGCTTGCATTACTGACCTTATCGGTTCACAGTATACGGAGGATTCTGATAATATTTAACTAAAGAGTTTTTTCATAAAATAATAAAATAAACTTTCTGGACACACAATATAACGCTACTGCAATATTGCATACATTTTTTTAAAAATCATTTTTTTTACTATCAAAGAATGATAACTATAAATTAAACAGTCAAATCATAATAGAATAATACTATATTACAATTTCTATTTTTTACTTAAAAAACTAACTAGTCATCACACCATTATCAAATTGGTAAGCAGAGAAATGGATTATCAAACTCTTCTTTTCTGATAAGTCTATTTCTCTAGACACCTCTACATTCATATACCCTTTCATACACATACACCTTACGCAATTATGCACTCCATTCACATTATTTTTTAATTACATACATCAAATGACCTTAATGATCGCTTCTTCACGGGATGTTTCGAGAATATTTCTTTTTGTCCCTGATAGATATCTCCGACAGCGACAGCACAGATTGTTTTACCTACCGGCTGCCAGAACCAATCCGCCTCTGGTGACACCGGTGAGAAGAGCAATTAGTCTGTTGAATGCGGTCTCCTCGGAGATCGACGGCTTTCATAGTAGTGAAGGTACATTCAAGGAACAAAAACTCTTGACTTTAGAATGTATCTTGTCTTCCTTCCTTCGTTGGTATTATGTTGTATGTGTATAATATTTTACGTGTACTCAATAGATTGTTATGTCTTTTGAGTAAATAAATTGATTTGATTTGATTTGATTCTTAATTTTGTTAGTCAAGATTTGTACCTCCCTTTACATAGTTCATTCATACATCTAAGTATGTCATACAAATAATTAATTACTTTCATCCTTCCTTTTCCAGTTCCATGTTTCATTTAGATTAATTAAAGTATTTGTCTAAAGTTTCAAGACGAAACCATTATTTATCTTTTACTCACATTTTTTTACAAATGTTTTATCAATATAATCTGTACAAATATAATCTTTCATGTTTAATTCCAAATTCAAATAATTAAAAAATATTTATATCCACCATTTTACATTATAAAATTGTAGAACTTACCAAAATAGGTCAGTAATAAAAGAGGTAGATTGAATAATATGCATGTAAAAACAATTATGGTGAAAATGTGCGCCCAAATCCCCCATTTTTCGTATTCGTGTTTATACTCCTCGTTGGTCATCATGATTTAATATAAATATTCCAGTTTTGCACACTATTGTTCTGAAAAAAAAAAACAAAATCTCTATTTAACTGACAACAGTTTAAAAAATAAAAATAGAGAAAACCGATTACAGACAAGTATAATAATATTATATAGTCCGAATATTCTGTGGTTGCAACTTAAAAATAAATTAATTTGATAGTCCACCAAAGAATTTTGAATTTTGAAACTTAGTCAAGTCACAAACCATGAAAGCTTTTATAAAATATTCATAGATGTCATAATACACACTGCAACACCAAAATTCAGACATTTTGATAAATATATAAAATTGATAGACGATAAAATGATAACATAAATAATGGATAGTAATTATACCAAATAAAAATATATATTTAAAACTGTGGTTGGTATTATAGTAAATTTTAATACGTGACAAATCAATGTAATGTCATCAATATTTGTTTTGGTATAACATTAATAATACTTTTTCATTATCTAAACTTATTTCACGTAATATATTATTTATATTTGTTCTTAGTTATATTTGAATTACATTCTTTGTATTGCTTTACAAATATATATTTGAACTGTTTTTCTTTTCTTTTGTTTTGTTCGTTTTATTGACATTTGATTTATCAAATTTAATATGTAATTTTGATGGTTTTCAAAAAACGGAATACAAATATTTTTATATGTAAATAACAACCTAATTTCTTAGATAAATATGTAAACATGTAAATAAATAAATCGTTTACTTATAACTAACGGTGAAGAATATAATTACATTGGTAATAATATTATAAACATTGGAATTGTGGGTGTATATTTAACATTTCATTTTATTTTAAATATATATTTTTAAAAAGGTTCCTGAAATAATGTACATATAACAAAATGTCTCAAAGATGTCAGTTGATCCTCATTCAAATGGTGTACAATAAATTAAGAACCCTAATATCATAATTTATGATAATAGAGCTGCTTTTTTTTACTCATTTTTGGCAAGAATGGGATGCTTATAATTTGTGGAAAATTTGGCTACATCTTATACATATATTTAATTAAATACAGTAATTTTTAAAAAGTATTTCATTGGAAAATATTGAACATATATATTGCCACCGTTTTCATCATAATCAATAGAAGTTTAAAATTACTTTAAGGATATGTCTGTCTTCTATACGAACTTCAATTATCTTTAAAAAATTCAAATATAATTTTTAGACGTGTTTAAAAGGACGATTTTTTTTTTCAATTTTTTAAAACAAATTTTGGCAATTTAAAAATACTTTGAGCAATGATATTTTCCGAATTGAGGTTCATATAGAGCCCAAATGTATAAAAAAATTAAATAACAATTTTCAAAACGATTGTCAGGAATTTTTTTATGATAAGCTAGAGTGTACACAAATTAAAAAAAAATGTGGTTTCGAGAAAAATGCGTCTGAAAAAAAGCGCCAGCGCTCCCGCACCGTGAGACGTTCACTTAACCGCTCATAACTTTCGAACGAATTGAAATTTTGATTTGAAACTTTGAAAGCACATTTTTGAATAGTTTTACTTACGATCTATGGAATAATAATAAAATCTTTTTTTTACTCGTTGTTTGCTATTATTATTAAAAGAAAAAGTAACTACCTTTTCTGTAGGAAGGGAAAAGAATCTTTTTAAAACTTTTTGCACTAACCGACATTTTATAAGGCGTATCGTTTATTATATATGTGTAGTATATAAGAAAAGGAATGTCGGGAAGCCATGCAGATTCTAGATGAACTGACGACATTCTCCGAAAAGCTGGAACGACCTGGATGTGGAAGGGACAAGAGAGGAACGAGTGGAGAAAAATGGAGAAGGTCCTTATCAAGCAGTGGAGGGAAGAATACTGAAGAAGAATAAGAAGTATAGTATATATTACACGCTTAAACTATAATTATTATAAACATCTTTATTGTCTCTTCTCGAAGAATTCAACAAAATGGGTGTGTTGACAATTTTCGTAAGATTGTGTTATAAAAAATGAATGGTTAAAAACGTGTTTAAAAACACAATATTATGGACATTAACTCATTAGTCGCGAACAATAAATGTATTCATATGTAATAAAATAAAATGTATAGGTACGGACACGAAAAATCTATTGAAATATTTTCTAAAGTCGTTGTTATTCTTATAAGACATTTTTTAAATGCATATTTAGTTAAAATCCACTAATTTTTGTGTCTTCGACCGAAAGCGGACATTTAATAATATTTAGAAATTACTGTCCAAGCTTACCTTTCCATAACACGATTTTAAATCATCTAGGATTGAATTAAATATTAAAGGCTGTTTTTTAATATACATTTTGATTGAAGTACATAAAACATTAAAAATAAATAAACAATATGACATCAACTTTACTTTTTTAGTGAAATATATTAATTAAAACAAATACACTTACATACGGATCTGTTATTTTTTTATAGCCTTATCTCTTATGTTGATGTGTTCATTGGTATTTGAAATCACAATTATAAAACTAATTCACGTCCAAAACAAATTCTTCACAACATATCACTGAACCAAACCAAAACAGGAGAATGCGCGGGAGAAATTGTTTACATAAAAACAATAGAATCGAAAGGTATTTTAAATCACTGCAGAATTTTGTTTTGTTCTCCGGTGTGCTTCAGGGGACGCTGCCTGTCCGCAGTCTGTCGCAATTACGTGTTCTTTGACCTAAGAAATGTCAGTTTTACTTACTGTTTGTTTATTTACACAATCAATGCGAGATAAGTCCAATTATTATCTATCGTAGCGGACAATTCTAGATCCGGCATTGTTGTGAGCGGCATTATACTCACATTTTTGTAAATAGAAATGCATTTGTTGTTATTATCATGGCAGTTATTGCAGTCTGCATGGAATACACAATAAGTCTGCATCGAATACACCTCTTGATAACGTTGTATTGATACCCGCCGATGTAAATAGATGGCATTCTGAACTGTAAAGTTTAAACCCTTCATTGCATGATATCGTTAATGGAAACAAAAATAGTTTGTTTAATTATCTATCTATTTGTTTATTTGTATACATATTTCGATAAATATACGTTTGTAGCAATTTTCGTAGAGAAAGGTAAATTTGATTATAAAGTAGAACGTCGTTTATCCGGACTAATTGGGACCAGAGGTCTTCTGGATACCGATTTTTTCCCGATAATCAAACAGGCGCTAATTATTTTAGCAAAATAAGGTGTAAATCGGTGTTTTTATTCCTCGGCTCATTTAATTATTATGAAGTTACAAATTTTACTGCAAAAACAAGTATGTATGTAGCACATGTACATAAAAAGGCTTACATTACTCACAGTACTAGAAAAATAATAAGAAAGGTATTTTTTAAAACAAGATTTACTCGTCTATTTTGCAGCTAAATCATGGATTCTTTTTAATTAGTCTAAACTTTAAAATAAATATTAAAGTAAAATTCCTTTATTTGTAAACTAGCACCACTAGGGATGGTTTGTGTACCGTAACAGCTAGATGGGAATGTAGAGTTTAGGGTGCAACTAGAATATGTATAAATGTTAATAACAATTTCATTTGCACTGCATCCACTTCTTATATTAGAATTTGATAGGTACTATCATATAGATTCTTGGACATTCGTCTCATTTCTACTGCATTTATTCTACTTTCACCTTTCATTTGCCAGTTCAAATCAAATCAATTCAAATCAAATCAGCTTATTTTATCAATTATAGTTTAAGGCATCTATTGAGAATAGGTAAAACATAAAAAAAAAATAATACCAGGAACGCATGAGATATGGTTCGACATTAGGAATACAAGATACTCTCCAAAGTCAAGAGTATTTGTCTTCTGAACGTACTTTCACGAATATGAAAGACGTCGATCTCCGAAGCGATCATGTTCAGCAGTTTGATTGCTCTCCCCATCGGCATCACTAGAGGCAGGTTGGTTCTGCATGCTGGGAGATAAAACAGTCTATGCTGACGCTGTCGAAGATAATCATCTGGAACATAAAGATGGATAGCCTCCAAAATAACGGAGTTCTCAAAGAATCCCCTGATAAGTCTGAAGAAATGGGTAAGTGTGCACCCATCTCTTCTCATCTGCAAACTATTAGTCCCCAGCATGCCCAAGAGGAATGCAGTTCTATGTTTCACTCCCGCAGGGCTCGTACTTCTGCTATATGGCTAATCCGGCACTGATCACATGACTAAAATCGATATCCTGTCTGAACAGATCGCAAGATCTACAGAAATAAATAGAAGTATTAAATTTGTGGTCACACAGTGTAAATGAAACTGTAGAGTTTTTTTTAACCACTTCATTTAGGCAATCACAACCGTGCTGAATATATTATATGTTACATGTATAGTACGTGCCTAGTTTTGAATCAAACCGTTTGGCCAGTGCCATCTTGACGTAATAACAAGCCGCAGGGTTCGATTCAATGTGGCCGACGGAGGAGGCCGTCGCCTCAGCTGTCATTCGGTCGTACCTTTCATACAGATTTGTTACGATGAATCGATGTTTTTTTTAAATTATTTTTTTAAATTATTTTTTTAATTGTTTTCGATATATTTTAAGAATGCAAATGATTCTTCATGACATTCCTAGTAAACTTAAAATTTCAATATTTATTAATAAAGCTTTACGAGCGAAATAATCGAGCCTGCAATCAAATCATGTGCATTACTTATTTTAATAAATCTGATTCGATAGAAAAAAATATGGAAAATAAAATAATGTTCATTGTAATATCTCAAAGAAATATTTTTATGTAATTTGAATACTTCACAGCCTTGAAGTTTTAACCCAAGTTTCGCAAAATAATATTATATCATTTAATTTTTATGCAGAAATTGCATGACAACACGAATTATTTCAAAGTACCAAAACACCTAGGAATCCAATGTGAAAAAGTACATTTAATAAAATAAAAATAGTATATAAGAAAATAGTTCATCCAAAAGGGAAGAAAATATTTTTTACATATTAAAGCATGTGCAATTGTTGTGTGTGAAATGGAAGTTAACAAGACTAATAAGTTGTCCGTCGTCCACTGCAGAACGTAAACCTTTCCCAACGCATGTCACCAGTGAGTCCTCCGACAAATATGGCCGGCTCACTGCCATTTCAGTCTGCTTACCTTCTAAGCCATCTCAGATACCTCGGTTCTTTGTCGAGTAAATTCATTTCTAGCTCTCAAACATGAATAATTCTAACGAAATCGAAGCAAGAGCAGACACTGTCAGAACCAAACATCTCTTAAGAGAAGCAGAATTGAGAATATTGCGACTTATTGTGGGGAGAACTCTTAGAGATACAATAACCAATGAAGAAATTCGCAAATCCTGCAAAATTGAAGACATAGTCAGATGGAATAGGTAGAGAAGATGATTCTGGAGGGACCACATTGAGAGAATGAATTCAGCAAGAATTCCTAATATCGTGATACACGAGACTCCAGAGGGCCGTCGACCACCAGAACGACCACCAAAGAGATGGAGAGAAGGCTGGTCGTCTTCATCACAGGAAGAAAGTTGATATCCTGCATAAACAGATCACAAGATCTACAATTAGAAGAATAAGAAGATGAAGAAGAACATGAATATCGCTGGTTATGATATCATATGGAAGCTTTATTAAATTGTGAGTGTAATGAAGGAATAGGGTGGTGATTGAAAACATGTTTTTGTATTCAATATATATTTTATTGAGTTTTTATGATCTACCGATTCTATTAGTACTGTCAGAGGGAATCGGCAAAGAAAACCGACAGACTGAACAAATAAACATAAACAAACCATCACGCCGTTTCTCCGCAGGGGTAGGCAGCGAATGGACCACCACACAACTCTATCCTGGCAAACCTCTCTAGCTTCCTCCACATTCATACAACGAGTCATACACGTACGTTGATTCCTCCAACTTCTAACATGACCAACCTTTAAAATTTGATTAATTTGGTCATGCCATGTTTTCCTCGGTCTGCCTCGACTTCGTACCCCATTTACATCATTTACGTATACTTTCTTAACCATTCTTTCTCCATCCTTACGTTCCATATGTCTGAATCAACGCAGCGATCCTTTCATAATTTTGTTCATAATACCTTCTTCCGCTCTACATTCCTTTCTTATATCAGCATTTGAGATTCTGTCGTTTATCGTTCTACCACACATACGTCTTAGGGACCTCATCTCTACCGCATTTATTCTGCTCTCATCCTTCTTCTGCCAGTTCCATGCTTCGCTTCCATACATTAGGGTTGGGACCAGAACTCCATTGTGAACGGCCGAGTATTAAAAAAGAAAAAAAGCTGTGTTCCAGTGTCTGCAACAGAAAATGTGAACAGTGTCAAACAAAAAAAAAAAATTTATTTGAATCAAACGGTGAGGGAATACTTGATTTCATCACACCGCCACACATCCTTTTAAACAAATTTCTGTTCACCTGATTATTATCACTAATAACACTTAAAATTTCATAACCCACATTACTGAGTACCCCCAAAACCTTTGTGACGATTTCCAATAAATAATGACTATCTAAATTTTTACAGGAAAAATACCAACAACATCAGTTTTACCAGAAAATACTGATGTAACCATAAAGGTTTGCACCGTGGTGGCTAATTCTAAATTTTTATTCATAGAAAACCCTTGGAGTTTCCCACCTTTATAATTAACTTCTGGTTTCACATATATTTCATCTAATAAGAGATTCACTAACCTTTCATTAGCTGGTAATCTTTTAATTGTTTCTTCGAGATATTTCTTATGTATTATCCCAGTGCAATTAGAACCTACGTTAAATGTTTTGATGTAATTTGGGTGAGGTAGCACTAACAAACCAGAATCCCGTAAAAAACGATATGCGGCAGGATACATAAAAAACATTGAGCTACTAAATATCAATAATTCTGTTGAATATTTATTCTTTGAGCTAACCCATAAACTTAATTGTTGTTCAATGAACTGTAAAAAATTTTTTGTCTTCAGTACCAGAATATAATTGTTGTAATTTTGTTGTTACATCATTAACTATTTCAGTGGCTGTTAGTGAATCTATGATTGTATTGTCTAGTGAACTTAACAAATTCTCAAGTTTTGAAAACCGATCACATTTTAAGTCTTTCCCCAAAACCCACAGAAATTTCTTTATATCTAACTCATTATTATTATAAAATATTTTAATATCAAATTGATCAGTTATTGTAATGGAATGTGAAATTGAAGCTTTACGATTGAAATTTCATTTGTGTAAAATAATATGATCATCAAATATTTTTGATCCCCAATTCCTGATATTGAACTTCAGCGGTTGGTTCAATATATCCTCCATCCTCGAAATTTGGTCCGATACGAGCCAATTGGTGTTTGCTTCGTCAGACCGCCTCAAAATCACAGCTCGTCTTTGGGAAGGATCTTGTCGTGAAGTAGTCTCTGGCTTGGAAAGATACGAAGGCAAGTTTGGGAAAATCGATGGAACTGCTCCATTTCGAAGACGCGTTCTTTTCTTTGGCAAGATGTGTATTTGGTCTGAAAACCGAATAAATAAAAACATTACATTATGTGCCTACTCAATTAACTATAGCAAATCTGAAGCACATTCGAATTCATATAGTTATGACGGTATTTTTTCAAATGTATGTAAAAATATATTTTCAAACTAATATACAGCTATAATTTCACTTTATTTCATCACTGTATATTTAAACTACTTTTAATTAAAGAAGGAAGAAGAAAATATATACCTTCAAAAGAAAACTTGTCCTCTGTAAGGATGTCACTGGTATGAAAATGTTTCGAACATACAATCATATGTCGTGAGACCACTAAATTTTTTCTGGGAATGCAGGACACCCACTTTTTGGACATTTCGGCATCGAGGGGGAATTTGAATCCGGAGACATATTCCCCTTGATTTGCATAGTTGGATTTGCAGCCGGGAACACAGCATTTTCTAGGCATCTAAAAATTAGACAGTCATTGTGAATATATGACAAAAAAAATGATAACGTTCGAAACGATAACATGTAACATATTTAAATAAAAATATATTATTTATACTTTTAATATCCAACATCACTAACATCACTAATCTATATTGAAAGAACAACTGCAAACGGCAAACTAGAGGTTATTCAATTGAAATTGAAATATTTGAATTACATCTCAATACACAATATTTTGTTTTTGATAACACACATTGATTTAACTTATTGAACGCTAAGGCATTAACACTGTGGAATTCCATAGTTATATACTTAAGAAATTGAAAATAACTTTGTTTAATCCACTAAGTACACGTTGATTTAATTAAATAATGGTTTTATCACAAAAACATATCTGTTTAAATTTAATAACACAAAAAGCACTCGCTTCTAAATGTCAAATCACACGCGATACTGAAAACAGGAAATATATCAACTGAAACTTAAATTTATAACACAGACATATCAAATACATATATATTCACACCTTTTATGAATTCTCATAAAGATTTTACCAGAAATAATGTAAGAAAACCCATAAATTTATCGAAATACACTTGATGGTTATGGAGGTTAGAGTGAAGATGGAGGTATGCTCCGAAACATGTCGTGTTTTTTAATAATTAGTGGATTAAACAAAGCTATTTTCAATTTCCTAAGTACACGTTGATTTAATTAAATAATGGTTTTATCACAAAAACACATCTGTTTAAATTTAATAACACAAAAAGCACTCACTTCGAAATTTCAAATCACACGTGATACGTGATACTGAAAACAGGAAATATATCAACTGTAACTTAAATTTATAACACAGACTTATCAAATACATATATATTCACACCTTTTATGAATTCTCGTAAAGATTTTACCGGAAATAATGTAAGAAAACCCAAAAATTTATCGAAATACACTTGATAAACGAGAGCTCATGTTATGGAGGTTAGAGTGAAGATGGAGGTATGCTCCGAAACATGTCGTGTTTTTTAATAATTAGTGGATTAAACAAAGCTATTTTCAATTTCCTAAGTACACGTTGATTTAATTAAATAACGGTTTTATCACAAAAACACATCTGTTTAAATTTAATAACACAAAAAGCACTCACTTCGAAATTTCAAATCACACGTGATACGTGATACTGAAAACAGGAAATATATCAACTGTAACTTAAATTTATAACACAGACTTATCAAATACATATATATTCACACCTTTTATGAATTCTCGTAAAGATTTTACCGGAAATAATGTAAGAAAACCCAAAAATTTATCGAAATACACTTGATAAACGAGAGCGGCCGGTACGAATTCCTAGGAGACTCAAAGAAGTGCATGGCCTCAACCCAAGTCAAACCATAGACAATATAGAGGATCATTGCGGCTTGATATAATGTCAAGATGGCACTGGTTTGGAGTCCGCATTATAAACATAAAAATAAAAATATTGTCTATGGAAATGCTCCATCTAAAGTCAAGAATCTGTGCTTATGCTGCGAGCTTCACAGCTCCCCAGTCGATGTTTGGACACCTATCGCATTGCATCGGGATATTAAAATAATTAATTTCAACAGTGAAAGTGAATTGTTTCTGACGCGGTGTCAGGAGAATACGAATCTTCGTGTTTCATTATTATATCTTTGTTCATTCAAGTGAAACGAAAAGTGATCTACATTATTCATACAGTTTTAATAATACTTTTTCGACCGTTGCATGTTCAGTGACTAAAAATCAATTTTGAAGAAAAGAAGACGTCATGTATAATAACAGTGAGCGCGAAATTTCGGGACAATCGGAGAGTGCGATAATATCATGTGTTAGGTCTGAGCCTGACCCGACCTTCTGGGATACCAACCGAGACGACAAACGCATTTCGGAGCATCTAAATCTCGAGGAAGACAATTCGATGAACATTATAATTGTCAAGACTGAATCTCTCGCAAAGGCAGCCTACGAGGAAACAAACAACGCAGACAAAAAAAGCGATATAAAGACCCCGACTAATATAAAGATTGAGCCGCCCAGTTGTGAAAGCGATTATGAATGTGGTAGTATGTTTTCCGTAGATATAGACTTGGCATACAGTATTGTGAAGCGAGATCCCATAGAATTGTATGGAGCTAAAAATGGTGAAAATTCGAGTCCGGTAAACTCAGTCCAAATTCCCAAAAAAACAAAAGAAAAATCATTCGAATGTTCGATTTGCAGCAAACAGTTTGTAAACAAATCGAGATTAACAAATCATTTAATTATTCATTCCAAAGAAAAACTGTTTTGTTCAGTGTGCAACAAATCGTTTAAAACAAAAAAATATTTAAAATGTCATTTGCGTATACATTGGGATATAAAACCATTTGAATGTTCAATGTGCAACAAACGGTTTAAAACAAAAGGTGAATTAAACAGTCATTTGGTTATGCATTCGGATTTAAAATTAAATGAATGCATGATGTGCAACAAAAGGTTTACAGCAAAATCTACTTTACGGAATCATTTGCGTATTCATTCAGATGTAAAACCATTTGAATGCTCGATGTGCAACAAACGGTTCAAAACAAAATGTGAATTAAACAATCATTTGGTTATGCATTCGGATTTAATATTAAATGAATGCACGATGTGCAACAAAAGGTTTAAAAGAATATCTACTTTAAGGAATCATTTGCTTATTCATTCAGGTGTAAAATCATTTGAATGCTCGACGTGCAACAAACGGTTCAAAACAAAAGGTGAATTAAATAAACATTTGGTTATTCATTCAGATGTAAAACCATTTGAATGCTCGATGTGCAACAAACGGTTCAAAACAAAAGGTGAATTAAACAATCATTTGGTTATTCATTCGGATTTAAAATTAAATGAATGCATGATGTGCAACAAAAGGTTTAAAAGAATATCTACTTTAAAGAATCATTTGCTTATTCATTCAGGTGTAAAATCATTTGAATGCTCGACGTGCAACAAACGGTTCAAAAGAAAAGGTGATATAATTAAACATTTGGTTATTCATTCAGATGTAAAACCATTTGAATGCTCGATGTGCAACAAACGGTTCAAAACAAAAGATGAATTAAAAAAACATTTGGTTATTCATTCGGATGTAAAATTAAATGAATGAATGGTGTGCAACAAAAGGTTTAAAAGAAAATCTTTTTTAAGGAATCATTTACTTATTCATTCAGATGTAAAATTAAATGAATGCATGGTGTGCAACTAAAGGTTTAAAAGAAAATCTACTTTAAGGAAACATTTGCTTTTTCATTCAGATGTAAAATCATTTGAATGCTCGACGTGCAACAAACGGTTCAAAACAAAAGGTGAATTAAATAAACATTTGGTTATTCATTCAGATGTAAAACCATTTGAATGCTCGACGTGCAACAAGGGGTTTATTACAAAAGATAATTTAAAAAGTCATTTGCTTATTCATTCGGATGTAAAATTAAATGAATGCATGATGTGCAACAAAAGGTTTAAAAGAAAATCTACTTTAAGGAATCATTTGCTTATTCATTCAGATGTAAAATCATTTGACTGCTCGACGTGCAACAAACGGTTCAAAACAAAAGGTGAATTAAAAAAACATTTGGTTATTCATTCAGATGTAAAACCATCTGAATTGCTAATGAGCAAAATATCTTTTAGAAGAAAAGAGGATTAAACAAACATTTGCGCATTCATTCACATAATAAATCGAATTTTCAGGCGGTAATAAGCCATTGAAAAACCAAATCTAAAAACATTTATTTATTTAATTATCAATCTTATACAAAACAATTTGAATGTTCAACGCGCTGAAAACGGTTTTTAGTTAATTTACGGCAATAACATATTTACATTTAGACAAGATGTTATCGCTTGGGGCTACTTGCTATTACTAAACGTTGCTCCAAAACAGCAAAAATGTATTTTCTGTCTTGCAAAAGTTGTATTTTTGTTCTATATATTGATGATAAAAGGTGATGTGTAAACTTTGTAAGATGTTGTAGTTTTTGAGTTCGTGTTTTGATATTCATAAAACTAACTAACTAACTTACCATCACGCCGTCTCCCCGGAGGGGTAGGCAGAAAGAATGGAACGCCACACTGTTCTGTCCTGACATACGTCTCTCGCTTCCTCTACATTCATACATCTTGTCATGCACGCACGTCGATTTTTCCGACTCCTCACGTGACCGACATTCAATATTTGATTGATTTGATCGTGCCACGTTTTCCTCGGCCTTCCTCTATTTCTAGCTCCGTTCACGCCGTTTACATATACCTTCTTTACCATTCTGTCTTCACTCATTCTTTCCATGTGTCCAAACCATCTTAATGACCCTTTCCTTATTTTGTTCATAACACTTTCATTCGCACCACATTCACTTCTTATACTTGCATTTGTCACTCTATCATAAACAGATTTGCCACACATTCGTCTTAGAGATCTCATTTCTACTGCATTTATTCTACTTTCATCCTTCTTTTGCCAGTTCCATGCTTCACTTCCATACATAAGGGTCGGCACAAGAACACCATTGTGCACTGCCATCTTAGCTTTTTTGGATAGGCTTTTGTTTGCGATGATATTCATAATATTCATAAATGATACACGATGATATTCATAAACGATTTTGTAATCTTTGTAATATGTCTTAGTTTATATATCTGCGTTTTGATTTTTTCCAAATGTTTCTATAATTACATATGTAAACTTTGTAATATGTCTTAGTTCTATGTCTGTTTACCGATATTTCCTGAACGCTTTTATCATTATGTAAACTTTGTAATATATTCTAGTTTCTATGTGTTTTATATTTCCTGAATGCTTATGTTATTTAGTATTTTTGTAAGATGTTTTCATTTTCGAAGTCTGTGATTTGATGTTTCCATTTATCATTGTTGTATTTATATGTGATTATTAAGTAAGTAAATTGTTATTTTGTCCCAGGATGAGTAGTATACTCATGGAAATACAGTATAACCACTGTATGTCTATAAAATAAATAAAAAATAACCCATTTATGACAAGAAAACATATTTGTTATTTAGAGCCAGAAGAAATGTTCATAAAAAAGTCTTGCTTTAAGAATCCTACGCCTATTAACAGCGTGTATACGCAGGTAGTCTCTGAAGTGAAGAGGATGGTGTTTCATGCTGAATACCGAATGGTAGGAAATAGAACTCTGGCCCTCCAGAGATCGCGGGGTTCCCCAACCAAATTATATCCCCGCGTCAGATGGTAGCAGTGCAACATGTTGGTTTCAAGTTTACTTCTTAGACTTAAGTTTTACATTATATGTGTGGCCGTTACTATTGTTATCAATCCTTGTGTAGGCCTAAATTAAAATGTATTTTTAAATAAACTCTTCAAAACCAACCATTAATTGTTTTAGTACAACCTTTCACCGTCAGCAAACCTCTCTACAACCCAGGACTACCATCTGCAACCAAATACCAATCCGCGTTGTGGTATTAAAATTTCTTCATTGTAAAAAATTAAAATCGAAATCCGGTCGATGCTATTAATCCATTGTTTACGAAACCCTATGATACCTCAACATAATTAAATATGATGCTGACAATATAGTTGGTCCAAACAGCTGTCATGACAATCTCATCAATATAATGTTTGATATGTATACCATAATAACAGCTCAAATATAAAAATTAGTAAGAAATATTTTTAAATACCAAAATTTACATTATTAAAAGAGTAATATTTTATTTTTATTAGTAGTATTTAAAATAATATAAAATTCAAACACTGTACTTTGTTATTCACCACTATGCGGTTATTTTAATTGCCGACTAGCTTCGCTTGTACCCAAGCTTCCTCCGGGTTTCGTAATAACAGCAGTTATTACAAAACAAGCTGTTATTACGAAGCCCTGAGGAAGCTTGTTTACAAGCGAAACTAGTCGACAATTAAAATGACCGCTTAATGGTGAAAAACAATGTACAGTGTTTTTATTTTTATTTTAAATTTAAATACAATAAATAAATAAAAATAATAAGTGAATGACGGTATAGCAGTCTACACTGCGATCAGCTAAGTCTTCTGCGATCGGTAGATTGACTGTGCCAAAACGCTGTCCAAGCACAAACGTTAGCGACCGAGCCTTCACGGTAGCCGGCCCTTTAGCCTGGAACAATCTTCCTTAAGTGCATTGAGAATCAATCAGAGTTTCGATCGAGACTCAAAACTCACCTTTTCAAATTATCATTTCCTGACAAGAAGGGCTGATCGACTACGTCAGGTGCAGCCCTCATACTAAATATTATTATTATTATTTTTTAATCTAGTTGATAAAAAGGAGCATCTTCTACAGGGCTCTTGATAAGAATGGCGAATAATTCACAAATGAGTAATTCATAAAAATGGCGCTCTACGTATAAATTATCTAATTTATTATAATTATTAAAGTAATTTTGGCTGCAGATTTCTACTCCCAAATATCTGAAACTCATTAGTTGCTTCACAAGTAGGTATATCATCAACAGTCAGCTTACATCTTTTTGTTTTGTTGACTGATATAGCCATATTTAGCTTTTGTGATACTGTGCAATGATTTAACTGAAATCTCTTGATAAAACTAACTAACTAACCATCACGCCATTTCCCCGGAGGGGTGCCCAGAGAGGATGGATCGCCACAATGCTCTGTCTTGGCATACCTTTTGGGTTCCTCTACATTCATACATCGTACCAAGCACGCACGTCGATTATTCCGACTTGGAATGTGACCGCCTTTTAGTAATTAATTAATTTCCACATGTATGGATGTAAAACTTGGAGCTGGCAAAAGTAAAATGAAAGCAGGATAAAAGCCGTAGAAATGAGATCACTAAAAATAAAATGATGTGCGGGAAAACGTCGTATGATAGAAATGTAAGGCAGGAGACTGCATCATGGATAAAATTAAAAAAAGGTTCCCTGAGATGGTTTGGACATATGGAACGAATGGATGAGAGTAGAATAGTTTAAAAGTTGTACACAAGCAGCATGAGTGGAAAAAGAAGCTGAGGACGCTCAAGGAAAACATGGCATGACCAAATTAATAAATTACTAAAAGGCGGCCACATTCGAAATCGGAATAATCGACGTGCTAGTTATGATTGCTCGCAGCATAAACACAGATTCGACATTAGATAGAGCATTTCCATAGACAACATTTCCATAGACAATTTTTATATATTAATAATACTGTCCCCGGACTCGTGCCAGGTGTGGGCAAGCGACGACTTCACCTCACATTTATCGAGACTTATCGAGCTCTGTTGCCGTTCGGCTCGGTGTCGGTATTTTGTCACAAATTAACCGTCGCGTTGCCATGTGGTCAATTGAGTTTCCACTGCCAATTTAAAGTTGATTTTCTTAAAACCTATGGACAATAATATTATTAAAAAAATTGTAATCCTCCATTGAAGTGTTCTCAATATTTCGTAATAAAAAAAAAAGCAAAAAATTACTTCCTTCATCCCAAAAAAAAATATTTTCTAAGACTGCCCTCACCTTCATTCGTGTTAAGGTAGAATTTGTTTTGCTAATATTTACAACTTTATCAAAAGTGACAAATACTTACTCGCTGTTTTGAACGTATTATAAATTATATGTTTGGCCTTTTCAATAGGTACGTAATAATACCGACTGGATGGAAACGCAGCACGCAACTTAATAATATCAGAACTGTGAAAATATTAACACTTTACCAAAAGGGACAAATATTAATACGTACTCGTTGTCTTGAACGTACTATACATTTTGCCTAGGTGCCTTTATCATACGTAAAATCTCGTAAAGTCTCGCCCGCCGGCCGCGGCGCGGAGACAAGTTTATACTTGGTGTCCAGTTGCTCGTATGCTGTGACGCATTCCATATCAGAAATCGCATGGTTCCAGAAAAAAATATAATAATGATATGTTTTTCAAATAATCCATGTATGTTATAGATATCGATTTATTCCTAATGAAATTCCCTACAAGATGACATAAATTAAATTTTGATTCATCTAGTCATATGCTTGATATTTAGATAAAGTTAGCGGTAAACTGAATTGACCACATGGGAGCGAGCGTTTTGTTTTGAACACGGTACGTTAAGGGTTAAATGGCGCTAGCGAAACACGTTTATCCGCCATCCATGTAGAGTTCAAGTCATTAGAGACGCACGTGTGAATATTATTTAGCGAATCGATTAAACCGTGTCTCATTTTATTTATAATCTATCTATAATACTATGATATTATAATAATAGAATATTTCAAACTGTATAAGAAAAGAGGCAGATTAGTTCTTTCCAAAAATAGTAAAGTTTTTAAGCAGGGAAGCGCATATACACATTTAGGGTTGCAATATAACATAGCCTAACCCATCTACGCCTTCTTTTGAAGTTTTGTTTTTCATATTGATATATTTTTTCTTAATATTTGGAGGATAGACGATTTTTTTCTTCTTCTTCTTCTTCTTCTTCTTCTTCTTCTCCTTCTCCTTTGGTCTGTTCCTGAAATCAGGCTGGCCTCTCTTGGGAGGTTGACTCCCAGCTATCTCTCTATCTCTTCAGCGGTCTTCCGGGGGAACGGCAGCTGGCAGGAATCTGATGCGCCACAGCGTGTGCGCCACACCATCCTCTGCACGTGCGCATTCCAGTATCTTCTGCGTTGTCTGCCCCATCTCACGACATCCTCCACCTTGCAGATCTTGCGGATGGCCGTATTCCTCACCCTAGCGCGAATAGTCTTTCCTGCTATCATCCTCAGCGTCCTCATCTCTGTCACCCGTACTTTAGCCTTCGTTCTTGCGGTATCCGCTCTGGTCTCAATGCCATATGTCAGTATAGGCCTTACGCAGGTTTTATATATTCTGACCTTACTGTCAGTTCTCATATACCTACTTGTTTTTCCATATTATATCCTTGAGACAACCTGATACCGCCGAAGCCTTGTTGACTTGTCCTATTGTTTCACTGAGAGGATCATTTTGACTGAGCAGGTCCATTCCCAGATTTCTATACTTTGTAAACTGTTCCAGCATTCTGTCATTTAAGGATAACCTGCATCCTAAGGGTTCTTTTGAGAATGTCATGGTTTTTATTTTTTCAACTGAGATCATCATATTGAAGTTGGCGGCCGATGTCTGAAATCTATTTTAAAGTCTCTGCAGTTCGTCTTCCGACTCCGCTATCAGTGCAGCATCGTCCGCGTAGCATATGACGCTTACTACATCCTTCCCTATACAGTATCCCAAACCAAACTAACTAACTAACTAACCATCACGCCGTCTCCCCGAAGGGGTAAGCAGAAAGGATGGACTGCCACACCTTTCTTTCCTGACATATTTCTCTCGCTTCCTCAACATTCATACATCGTGTCATACACGCGCGTCGATTTCTCTGACTCCTCACATGGCCGACATTCAATATTTGATTTATTTGATCGTGCCACGTTTTCCTTGGTCTACCTCTATTTCTGGTACCATTTACATCATTAACATATAATTTTTTTACCATTCTTTCTTCATTCATTCTTTCCATATGTCCAAACCATCTTAATGATCCTTTCATTATTTTGTTCATGACACCATCATTCGCACCGCATTCACTTCTTATATTTTCATTCGACACTCTATCATACACAGAATATCCACACATTCGTCTAAGAGATCTCATTTCGACTGCATTTATTCTACTTTCATCCTTCCTTTGCCAGTTCCATGCTTCGCTTCCATACATAAGGGTCGGTAGAAGAACACCATTGTGCACTGCCATTCTAGATTTTTTGGACAGGTTTTTGTTTGCGATGACAACTTTAAGTGCACCAAACCAAGTGATGTGATATCTCCTATTATTTCATCCATAATGAGGTTGAAAATAAATGGGCTCAAACTGTCTCCTTGTCTCATCCCTGTTGAAGTTTTTATGGGTTTGGACAGTTCTCCGTCTACTCTTATTTTTTTTTGTATTCAACAAGTTTCAAAAATCCAATTAGTGTATAAATTTTTTTTATACATTGAAATAACACAGATATACGTGTTATAATAATACACATATATCAGCTAATTGATAGGTATGTACCTATACGATCCCTAAATGACACATAGGTCACTTTGAGAACGTCCACATCGACTAACAACTTATTCAAGAATATTATCTTGGACAGTTAGTCTCCATCCACTGCTGGACGTGAGGCTCTTCAAATCCCACGCCATTGCTCTCGGTCTCTCGCTAGTGTTCTCCAGGCCCTTTCCGCCATCCGCTCAATATCATCGCTCCACCTGGTTGGCTGTCTCCCGACACTTATCCGGCCCATCGCTGGCCTCCATTCAGTTACCCTCTGGCTCCATCTTCAATCATCCCGTCGACACACATGACCAGCCTACTGCCATTTCATCCTTGCAATGCGTATCCCTACATCGGTGACCGTAGTGCGTGCTCTAATCTCCACGTTCGGTATATGGTCTCTAACCGATATATCCAACATGGATCTTTTCATGGCCCGTTGTGCAACTTTGATTTTGTGCATTGCTTCTTAAGTTAACGTCCATGTCTCACATCCACATGTCATCGCAGGTAACACACACTGGTCCAGCACTTTTGCTTTTAAATTTTGTGGCATGTATGCGGATGACGCTGTCCTACTTGCGGACAACGAACATGAACTACAAGTCAATTATTGGTAACAAGAATTCATCATGAGTGCAAAATGGCCCTTCACAATGAAATTGTGAATACAATGGCATGGGATAAGCATGGAACAGGCAGAAGAAGGATGACAGTGAAATAAACTGGAAATCAACGTGTGTGTGTAAGCCATGTTAGAAGACGAATGGATCGACGTGCGTGTATAACTCGATATATGAATGTGGAGGAATCTAGAGACGTGTGTCAAAATCGAATAGTATGTCGGTCCATTCTCTCTGCCTACCATTGCGGAGAAACGGCGTGGTGGTTTGTTGAATAAAAAACTGATTTTTTTTTTTTTAATATGTATATTTAGTTAAAATTCACTAGTTGTGCTAATAAGGTAATCGAATGATTTTACCGAAATCTCTGGATGGAAGTGCATTTTAAATAATTATTAGTTTTCTTTTTAAATAATCAACACCCTTCACCAAGTTGTCCTTAATGACCAAATACTGATTGGTTACTGCCCTTTGTTATACCCAATATAAACAAATAAAAAACATTCCTGGAATCGATTACCGTCGAAATATTGATTTGTTATGATTCCAGACCTTTGCAGCTAAAATGGATGGGGAAACCCAATATATTAAGGCGATGCCAACCTACTGGACAAAGATATGCAACATAACATGGAACAGGCAGAAGAAGGATGACAGTGAAATAAACTGGAAATCAACGTGTGTGTGTGTAAGCCATGTTAGAAGACGAATGGATCAACGTGCGTGTATAACTCGATATATGAATGTGGAGGAATCTAGAGACGTGTGTCAAAATCGAATAGTATGTCGGTCCATATATATTTAAATTAAAAAACAAACAAACCATCACACCGTTTCATCGTAGGGGTAGACAGAAAGAATGGACTGCCACACTACTCTATCCTGGAACACCTGTTTAGGTTCCTCCACATTCATACAGCGAGTCATACACGCACGTTGATTCTTCCGACTTCTAACATGACATCTCATTTAAAATTTGATTAAATTGTTCATACCCTGTTTTCCTCGGTCTGCCTCGACTGCGTACTCCATTTACATCATAAACGTATACTTTCTTAACCATTCTTTCTCCGCCCGAACCAACGCAGCGATCCTTTGAAAAAAAATTTCATAATGCCTTTATGAAAAAAATAAAGCTCCGCTCTACATTCCTTTCTTATATCAGCATTTCAGATTCTGTCGTATATTGTTCTATCACACATACGTCTTAGGGACCTCATATCTACCACATTTATTCTACTTTCATCCTTCTTCTGCCAGTTCCATGCTTCGCTTCCATACATTAGGGTTGGGACCAGAACTCCATTTTGAACGGCCATTTTCGCTTTCATAGATAAATTCTTGTTTCCAAGTGGCCGCTTTTTAGTAATTGATTAATTTGGTCATGCCATGTTTTCTTCGGTCGTCTTCAGCTTCTTTTTCCACTGACGCTGCTTGTGTACAACTTTTTAACCATTCTACTCTCATCTATTCGTTTTATATGTCCAAACCATCTCAGGGATCCTTTTTTTGTTTTATTTCTGTTGTTTTTTTTCTGCCTTACATTTCCTTCTTATTTCATCGTTCGGAATTCTATCATACAACGTTTTCCAGCACATTCTTCTTAGTGATCTCATTTCTACGGCGTTTAACCTGCTTTCATCCTTCTTGTGCCAGCTCCAAGCTTCACTTCCATAAATGAGGGTTGGCACTAGAACTCCATTATGTACTACCATCTTTGCTTCTGTGGATATATTTATATGTTCAGTTATGACTTTGAGTGCGCCATTTCTTTTATTCCCAGCACCAACCTTTCTTTCGACATCTTTCTCCATTTTTCCGTCCCTTTTAAACATGCTTCCCAGATATGATAATTAGGTAACTTGCTCTAATAAGTCTAACGGGGTTAATGAAATTCTAATAATTATAAACGATTGAGTCTATTTGCATCATTAGCATATAATTTTTTTTAACATTCTTTCTTCATTCATACTTTCCATATGTCTAAACCAACTTAATGATCCTTTCATAATTTTGTACGACGTAGTACAGCGCTGTATGAATATGAAGGAGAGTGAGATGTGTCAGGATCAAATCAAATCAAATCAAATCAAATCAAATCAGTTTATTAACTCAATAGACATTACAAACAGGAAAATGTTTAAGGCATCTATTAAGTACAGGTAAAATATTATAAAAATACAACAAAGTACCAGGAACGCATTAGAGATGGTTCGACATTAGGAAGACAAGATACTTTCTAAAGTCAATAGTATTTGCCCCCTGAACGTACTTTCACTAATATGAAAGACGTCGATCTCCGAGGAGACCGCGTTCAGCAGACTAATTGCTCTTCCCACCGGTGTCACCAGAGGCAGATTGGTTCTGGCGGCCGGTAGGTAAAACAATCTGTGCTGTCGCTGTCGGAGATATCTATCGGGGACAAAAAGACCAACATCCTCCAGTACGGCCGAGTTCTCGAAGTATCCCCTAATTAATCTGAAGAAATGGGTTATTAGATGTCCATCTCTTCGAAGCTGTAAAGAATTGGTTCCGAGCATTCCCAGAAGAAATGCCGTGGGATAGAGCCACGGATAGCTACCATACTCCCTCATGTAGAGATACCTCAGAAATTTTTTCTGAACCCTCTCCAGCATAACGGAATATCTCGCCTCGTGAGGACTCCATATCACAGAACCACTTTCGAGCCTGCTCCGAACCAATGCGTTGTATAGGACTCTGAGCACATTGGGATCCCTGAAAACCCTTCCGGTCCGGACGATGAACCCCAACATCCTCAGTGCAATGCCACAAATCCTCTCGATATGTGCACGAAAAGTCAGCCTACTCGTACTCTCATAGATGATTCCGAGATCCTTCATCTAGGATAGAATAGTGTGGCGGCTCATTTTCTCTGCTTACCTTTTTCAAAGAAACAGTCCAGTTTCAACGAACACGGAATCTTCAGTAATCGAAATAATCGTAATATGCTTTTTTAATAATGTGAATTTTGGTCTTATTAAATATTTATATTTGAGCTGTTATTATGGTAGGTATAAATAGTAACATTTATTTTTGTGGAATTGTCTAGACAGCTATTAGACCAAACTACATTGTCAGCATCAGTTTAATATTGAAGTATCAAAGGGTTTCAATAATCTTGCCAAGAAAATTAACAACATTAATAGTATACTTTCGTTAGGATGTGGAATATTACGGAACCACTACATGGACTGTATTTGGTTGAAGATGGTTGTGATGATGGAGCGCTGATGTTGGGTGGTGCGAAAACAATTGTTTGATGGTTTTGAAGAGTTTATTTTTAAATAATTCAATTTAATCTTACACAAGAGTTTATAACAATAATAACGGCCACACATACTATGTAAAACTTAGGTCTAAGAAGAATACTTAAAACTAACATGTTGCACCGCAACCATCTGACGCGGCTTTGACCTAATAGGCTAGCGTAGGAGGCAGGCTGGTAGCACGGGACCATTATATAGGGTCTGAGGTCTCTGGAGGGCCAGAGTGCTATTTCTTGTCATTCGTAGTCAGTATGACATACCTTGGCCCTCTTCACTTCATACACAACTTTAGTATAAAGGTACACACGCTGTTAATAAGCGTGAGATTCATAAAACATTACTTTTTTTAACCATTGTTTGTAGGTCGAACGTTCAAATATGATTTATTCTGATTAAATTGTTTTGTTGGCGTAAATTAACTGCAAGCCGTTTTCTGCACGCTGAACATTAAACGTTTTTCAGATTTGGTTCTCAATGACTAATTACCCACTGAAAATTCTAATGATTATACTTATGAATAAATACGCAAATGTTTTAATTCCCCAGTCCTTCTAAAAGATTTATTGAGCATTTCAATAATTTTACATCGGAATGAGTAAGTAAATGCCTATTTAAGCCACATTTTCCTCTATTTCGTTTGTTGCACATCGAGCATTTAAATAGTTTTACATCTAAAATGAATAAGCAAATGACAAGTTAAATGAGATTTTCTTGTAAACTTTTTGTCGCACATCGAGCAATCAAATGAATGAATAAGCAAATGACGAGTTAATTTGTCTTTTCTTTTAAACTGTTTATTGCACATCTTGCATTCAAATAATTTTACATCTGAATGAACAAGCAAATGTTGCTTTAATTTATCTTTTCTTTTAAACCGTTTGTGGCACATCGAGCATTCAAATGGTTTAACATGTAAATGATTACGCAAATGGCGAATGAAATTAGATTTTCTTTTAAACCGTTTGTTGCACATCGAGCATTCGAATGGTTTGACGTCTGAATGAATCAGAAAATGTCGCGTTAATGTCGATTTGTTTGCTAACTGCTTCCCGCAAGTCGCACATTCAAATGATTTTACTTTCGTTTTTTTGCTAATTTGAACAGAATTATTTGGACTCGGGTTTTCGCTATGTTTTGCTCCATCCAATTCTATGGGATCGCGCTTCACAATACTGTTTGACTCATCTATATCTACGGAGAACATATTATCACATTCAAAATCACTTTCACTACTGGACGGCGCCACCTTAGTATAAGTGGCAGTTTTCGAATCATTTTCTTTTTTTACGTTAATTGTTACATCATCGGTGTCCTTGGCGAGAGACTCAGTCTTGACAATTATGATGTTCATCGAATTTTCGTCGAGATTTAGTTGCTGCACAGATGAACTGCATTTGTCGTCTCTGTTAGTATTCCAGAAGGTCGGGTCCGGTTCAGACTTAACACATGATATTAACACACTCTCCGAAACTTCGGGCTCACTGCTCCAATACATCACGTCATCCATCCTTCCAAGTTTGAATTTTGGTCACTGAACTCGCAACGGTCGATAATATATTATTAAAAAACTTTATGTGAAATGTAGATCACTGTTCGTTTCACACGAATGAACAAATGTATAATAATGAGGCACAGTTCTACTGACACTGAGTCAGAAACGATTCACATGTACTTTGTAAATAACTGTTTTCTACTGTCCCGATACAACGCATGCATATCCAAACATCGACTGGCTAGTTGTGATTGCTCGCAGCATAAACACAGATTCGACATTAGATAGAGCATTTCCATAGACAACATTTCCGTAGACAATATTTTATATTAATTATACTACCTCCGGACTCGTGCCAAGTGTGGGCTAGCGACGACTTCACCTCACATTTATCGAGACTTACCGAGCTCTGATGCCGTTCGGCTCGGTATCGGTATTTTGTCACAAACTAAATGGCGCTAGCGGTACACGTTTATCCGCCATCCATGTAGAGTTCAAGTCATTAGAGACGCACGTATGAATATTATTTAGCGAATCGATTAAACCGTGTCTCATTTTATTTATAATCTATCTTCAAAATTTAATAATCTCCTTTAAAATTTAATAATTTGGTTGTGCCATGTTTACCGTATACATACGTATATATATCGCACCGTGAGTGTAAAACCGAGATAAGTGCAAATATAAATTTTGGAGATAGGGGAGTTTAAAGACTTCACGTTGCTTGGAAAAACTGTTTTTTTTTTAATAAACCAATGAATTTCGGTTTATAGGTATATTTCTATAAACCAAAAATCATTGGTTTATTTTCCAAGCAATATGAAGTCTTTAAACTCCCATATCTCCAAAATGTATATTTGCACTTATCTCGGTTTTACACTCACGGTGCGATATAATAACTTCACGGATTCCAATACTACATTCGGCCACATTATTTTCTATGGTGAAAATTATTGTCTATGTGTATACGGCCTGGTAAATACATTCTTGACGGCATTGGTCTGGAGTCCGTTGTAGAGCTCCGGCTAGATGGAGAGCAGTAATTTCTCTCCCTGGCAACTTTATAGCGCTAGGTTCTAATGGTGGTAGTGGTGAGAGTGAATGGGTGGCAATTATACAAATACAAAATTACACATGTTACAATTTTAATAATTATAAAAAGGGAAACAGGGGCTTAGGGCTAAATTCTTAACATTAACCTGGTTGTAGCGGCGATTACAGAAGTAGGCTGGCGAGGTTGGTCAGCAACAGGGCAGTCTCTGGTGAGTGCGGCGAGCAGGTCTGTCAGCAACAGGGCAGCCTGATGATGGCGGTTGGCAGGTTTGTCAGCAATGCGTCAAGCGCAGGATGTATGGAGGTCTACGGGGTTCGGTCCCAACTCCAGATCGATTCTCCAATAGGGAAGACTGACCGCTAATAATAGCAGTGATGGCGGTGTTTTTCTGCACCAGCAGAATCCGTCTTAGCACGGAGGAGTACTTTCCTCCTTGTATGACACAATCAGCGAGGGGCAGTGTCCCCTCTGTACACTACGATATCCAGAATCGGAAGAGAGTGATTTTCTTCCCTAGTACTGCTTATATTTGCAAGGGGGGCGTTTCCCTTTGTAGGTTGTAACCCCTACTATTGGCTGACAGCAAACCTTCTCCCTCACACAGCTCTCTCCTCATTTATTTTAGACAAAAATTAACATAACATATCACAAAAATACGAAATATACACAATATTATAATTAATTACCTTATTATTAACTACATTTATTTCTTCACATTATATTCTAATTCTATTACATGATTTAATCTTAGCCTAGCGACAATATGGAGGAATTTAGAGCTGATTAAATTAATAGGCTACCAATCAATCTACCTCTTACCACCTAAATTTATCATAACATTATACCTAAGCATTATACCTACTATCTACACATTAGTCTTTAACATTATTAGTTAAAACCTTAATTAATTAATTACAATTCTTACTTCTAGTTATTCCTATATTTACACATTTTAGAACAGGAGATATGATTCTCTATATCTATCTAGGTCTATAATCCTTAATCAAAATTATCCTTAATTATTAACTAGTTAGGTAAGATTGATTGATTGCTCTTAATTATTAATTAGCTCTTTAATTAATTTGAAGCTAAAATCCTGGGCGACATCTTCCGAGGGACGGACTTAACTATAGCGAGGGCGCAACTCATTCCCTTGCGGGCGGAGAGTAGATCTCTTTAATGTTGATTCGGGAGTATATTATTAGGGACTATCGTACCCCTAGATGGCGCTAATAGTACCGATTCTTGATTCTTGCAATTGCAATGTGACAGTTACGTTGGAGTCAGTATCGCTTCGCCGAGACAAGAATTTTTATGGCCGGATTACATTTATAACGCAACGGAGCGGCTTTTTCCTATGGGGTTTATTACCTCCTACCCCGGGTGGGTAATAAACGCGCTGTTGCGCTTTCCGATTTATTGGAGCAAAAACCGCTTGTAAAATTAAAAGAATTTTGCATTATCCTGCGTCTTGGGTTTTTTTAACTGCCCAGCGCTTTCCCATTTATAATTTAAATACAAATAGAGTTCGTGTCCCACAGCCTTTGAAAAGACCGCCGCCATGGCGACACTAAGTCGCTCCAGGATCGTAAAATATTAATATTGGTGGTCCGTGTTTCCGACACCATCTAACAGAGTTATATCACCGTATTATAAATATATATGTCTATGGAATATAAGTCTATGGAAATGCGCTATCTAAAGTCAAGAATCTGTGTTTATGCTGCGAGCATCACATACATACAAATACATTCTTGACGGCATTGGCAGTGCCATCTTGACGTAATAACAAGCCGCAGGGTTCGATTCAATGTGGCCGACGGAGGAGGCCTTCGCCTCAGCTGTCACTTTAGCTGTTATTCGGTCGTACCTTTCATACAGATTTGTTACGATGAATCGATGTTTTTTTAATTGTATTCGATATATTTTAAGAATGCAAATGATTCTTCATGACATTCCTAGTAAACTTAAAATTTCAATATTTATTAATAAAACTTTACGAGCGAAATAATCGAGCCTGCAATCAAATCATGTGCATTACTTATTTTAATAAATCTGATTCGATGAAAAAAAATATGGAAAATAAAATAATGTTCATTGTAATATCTCAAAGAAATATTTTTATGTAATTTTAATACTTCACAGCCTTGATGTTTTAACCCAAGTTTCGCAAAATAATATTATATCATTTAATTTTTATGCAGAAATTGCATGACAACACAAATTATTTCAAAGTATCAAAACACCTAGGAATCCAATGTGAAAAAGTACATTTAATAAAATAAAAATAGTATATAAGAAAATAGTTCATCCAAAAGGGAAGAAAATATTTTTTACATATTAAAGCATGTGCAATTGTTGTGTGTGAAATGGAAGTTAACAAGACTAATAAGTTGTCCGTCGTCCACTGCAGAACGTAAACCTTTCCCAACGCATGTCACCAGTGAGTCCTCCGACAAATATGGCCGGCTCACTGCCATTTCAGTCTGCTTACCTTCTAAGCCATCTCAGATACCTCGGTTCTTTGTCGAGTAAATTCATTTCTAGCTCTCAAACATGAATAATTCTAACGAAATCGAAGCAAGAGCAGACACTGTCAGAACCAAACATCTCTTAAGAGAAGCAGAATTGAGAACATTGCGACTTATTGTGGGGAGAACTCTTAGAGATACAATAACCAATGAAGAAATTCGCAAATCCTGCAAAATTGAAGACATAGTGAGATGGAATAGGTAGAGAAGATGATTCTGGAGGGACCACATTGAGAGAATGAATTCAGCAAGAATTCCTAATATCGTGATACACGAGACTCCAGAGGGCCGTCGACCACCAGAACGACCACCAAAGAGATGGAGAGAAGGCTGGTCGTCTTCATCATAGGAAGAAAGTTGATATCCTGCATAAACAGATCACAAGATCTACAATTAGAAGAATAAGAAGATGAAGAAGAACATGAATATCGCTGGTTATGATATTATATGGAAGCTTTATTAAATTGTGAGTGTAATGAAGGAATAGGGTGGTGATTGAAAACATGTTTTTGTATTCAATATATATTTTATTGAGTTTTTATGATCTACCGATTCTATTAGTACTGTCAGAAAGAATCGGCAAAGAAAACCGACAGACTGAACAAACAAACACAAACAAACCATCACGCCGTTTCTCCGCAGGGGTAGGCAGAGAATGGACCACCACACTACTCTATCCTGGCAAACCTCTCTAGCTTCCTCCACATTCATACAACGAGTCATACACATACGTTGATTCCTCCAACTTCTAACATGACCAACCTTTAAAATTTGATTAATTTGGTCATGCCATGTTTTCCTCGGTCTGCCTCGACTTCGTACCCCATTTACATCATTTACATATACTTTCTTAACCATTCTTTCTCCATCCTTACGTTCCATATGTCTGAACCAACGCAGCGATCCTTTCATAATTTTGTTCATAATACCTTCTTCCGCTCTACATTCCTTTCTTATATCAGCATTTGAGATTCTGTCGTTTATCGTTCTACCACACATACGTCTTAGGGACCTCATCTCTACCGCATTTATTCTGCTCTCATCCTTCTTCTGCCAGTTCCATGCTTCGCTTCCATACATTAGGGTTGGGACCAGAACTCCATTGTGAACGGCCGAGTATTAAAAAAGAAAAAAAGCTGTGTTCCAGTGTCTGCAACAGAAAATGTGAACAGTGTCAAACAAAAAAAAAAAATTTATTTGAATCAAACGGTGAGGGAATACTTGATTTCATCACACCGCCACACATCCTTTTAAACAAATTTCTGTTCACCTGATTATTATCACTAATAACACTTAAAATTTCATAACCCACATTACTGAGTACCCCCAAAACCTTTGTGACGATTTCCAATAAATAATGACTATCTAAATTTTTTACAGGAAAAATACCAACAACATCAGTTTTACCAGAAAATACTGATGTAACCATAAAGGTTTGCACCGTGGTGGCTAATTCTAAATTTTTATTCATAGAAAACCCTTGGAGTTTCCCACCTTTATAATTAACTTCTGGTTTCACATATATTTCATCTAATAAGAGATTCACTAACCTTTCATTAGCTGGTAATCTTTTAATTGTTTCTTCGAGATATTTCTTATGTATTATCCCAGTGCAATTAGAACCTACATTAAATGTTTTGATGTAATTTGGGTGAGGTAGCACTAACAAACCAGAATCCCGTAAAAAACGATATGCGGCAGGATACATAAAAAACATTGAGCTACTAAATATCAATAATTCTGTTGAATATTTATTCTTTGAGCTAACCCATAAACTTAATTGTTGTTCAATGAACTGTAAATTTTTTTTGTCTTCAGTACCAGAATATAATTGTTGGAATTTTGTTGTTACATCATTAACTATTTCAGTGGCTGTTAGTGAATCTATGATTGTATTGTCTAGTGAACTTAACAAATTCTCAAGTTTTGAAAACCGATCACATTTTAAGTCTTTCCCCAAAACCCACAGAAATTTCTTTATATCTAACTCATTATTATTATAAAATATTTTAATATCAAATTGATCAGTTATTGTAATGGAATGTGAAATTGAAGCTTTACGATTGAAATTTAATTTGTATAAAATAATATGATCATCAAATATTTTTGATCCCCAATTCCTGATATTGAACTTCAGCGGTTGGTTCAATATATCCTCCATCCTCGAAATTTGGTCCGATACGAGCCAATTGGTGTTTGCTTCGTCAGACCGCCTCAAAATCTCAGCTCGTCTTTGGGAAGGATCTTGTCGTGAAGTAGTCTCTGGCTTGAAAAGATACGAATGCAAGTTTGGGAAAATCGATGGAACTGCTCCATTTCGAAGACGCGTTCTTTTCTTTGGCAAGATGTGTATTTGGTCTGAAAACCGAATAAATAAAAACATTACATATTGTGCCTACTCAATTAACTATAGCAAATCTGAAGCACATTCGAATTCATATAGTTATGACGGTATTTTTTCAAATGTATGTAAAAATATATTTTCAAACTAATATACAGCTATAATTTCACTTTATTTCATCACAATTTCATCACTGTATATTTAAACTACTTTTAATTAAAGAAGGAAGAAGAAAATATATACCTTCAAAAGAAAACTTGTCCTCTGTAAGGATGTCACTGGTATGAAAATGTTTCGAACATACAATCATATGTCGTGAGACCACTAAATTTTTTCTGGGAATGCAGGACACCCACTTTTTGGACATTTCGGCATCGAGGGGGAATTTGAATCCGGAGACATATTCCCCTTGATTTGCATAGTTCGATTTGCAGCCGGGAACACAGCATTTTCTAGGCATCTAAAAATTAGACAGTCATTGTGAATATATGACAAAAAAATGATAACGTTCGAAACGATAACATGTAACTTATTTAAATAAAAATATATTATTTATACTTTTAATATCCAACATCACTAACATCACTAATCTATATTGAAAGAACAACTGCAAACGGCAAACTTGAGGTTATTCAATTGAAATTGAAATATTTTGCTTGAATTACATCTCAATACACAATATTTTGTTTTTGATAACACACATTGATTTAACTTATTGAACGCTAAGGCATTAACTTTGTGGAATTCCATAGTTATATACTTAGGAAATTGAAAATAACTTTGTTTAATCCACTAAGTACACGTTGATTTAATTAAATAATGGTTTTATCACAAAAACATATCTGTTTAAATTTAATAACACAAAAAGCACTCGCTTCTAAATGTCAAATCACACGCGATACTGAAAACAGGAAATATATCAACTGAAACTTAAATTTATAACACAGACATATCAAATACATATATATTCACACCTTTTATGAATTCTCATAAAGATTTTACCAGAAATGATGTAAGAAAACCCATAAATTTATCGAAATACACTTGATAAACGAGAGCTCATGTTATGGAGGTTAGAGTGAAGATGGAGGTATGCTCCGAAACATGTCGTGTTTTTTAATAATTAGTGGATTAAACAAAGCTATTTTCAATTTCCTAAGCACACGTTGATTTAATTAAATAATGGTTTTATCACAAAAACACATCTGTTTAAATTTAATAACACAAAAAGCACTCACTTCGAAATTTCAAATCACACGTGATACGTGATACTGAAAACAGGAAATATATCAACTGTAACTTAAATTTATAACACAGACATATCAAATACATATATATTCACACCTTTTATGAATTCTCGTAAAGATTTTACCGGAAATAATGTAAGAAAACCCAAAAATTTATCGAAATACACTTGATAAACGAGAGCGGCCGGTACGAATCCCTAGGAGACTCGAAGAAGTGCAAGGCCTCAGGCCAAGTCAAACCATAGACAATATCAAGGAACATTGCGGCTTGATATAATGTCAAGATGGCACTGGCATTGGTCTGGAGTCCGTATTATAAATATATATGTCTATGGAATATAAGTCTATGGAAATGCGCTATCTAAAGTCAAGAATCTGTGTTTATGCTGCGAGCATCACATACATACAAATACATTCTTGACGGCATTGGTCTGGAGTCCGTATTATAAATATATATGTTAATCAAATGATTTTACTGAAATCTCTTGATGGAAGTTCATTTTAAATAATAATTAAATAAAACGATGTTTTTTAACTACTTCCACTTTTGTCTTTATTTAGACAGCGACCGGTTTCGCCAGGCTCGCTGGCATCTGTCGATGCCAGTCCAGTCTGTCGATGCCAGCGAGCCTGGCGAAACCGGTCGCTGTCTAAATAAAGACAAAAGTGGAAGTAGTTAAAAAACATCGTTTTATTTAATTATTATTTTAAATATATATGTCTATGGAATATAAGTCTATGGAAATGCGCTATCTAAAGTCAAGAATCTGTGTTTATGCTGCGAGCATCACAACTCGCCAGTCGATGTTTGGACACCTATCGCGTTGCATCGGGATCTTGAAATAATTAATTTCAACAGTGAGAGTGAATTGTTTCTGACTCGCTGTCAAGAGAATACGAATCTTCGTGTCTCATTATTATATCTTTGTTCATTCAAGTGAAACGAAAAGTGATCTACATTATTCATACAGTTTTAATAATACTTTTTCAACCGTTGCATGTTCAGTGACCAATAATCAATTTTGAAGAAAAGAAGACGTCATGTATAATAACAGTGAGCGCAAAATTTCGAGACAATCGAAGAGTGCGTTAATATCATGTGTTAAGTCTGAACCTGACCCGACCTTCTGGGATACCGACCGAGACGACAAACGCATTTCGGAGCATCTAAATCTCGAAGAAGACAATTCGATGAACATTATAATTGTCAAGACTGAATCTCTCGCAAAGGCAGCCTACGAGGAAACAAACAACGCAGACAAAAAAAAACGATATAAAGACCCCGACTAATATAAAGATTGAGCCGCTCAGTAGTAAAAGCGATTTTGAATGTGATAATATGTTTTCCGTAGATATAGACGTGTCATACAGTATTGTGAAGTGAGATCCCGTAGAATTGTATGGAGCTAAAAATGGTGAAAATTCGAGTCCGGTAAACTTAGTCCAAATTCCCAAAAAAACAAAAGAAAAATCATTCGAATGTTCGACTTGCAGCAGACAGTTTGTAAACAAATCGAGATTAACAAATCATTTGGTTATTCATTCCAAAGAAAAACTGTTTTTTTGTTCAGTGTGCAACAAATCGTTTAAAACAAAACAATATTTAAAATGTCATTTGCGTATACATTCGGATATAAAACCATTTGAATGCTCAATATGCGACAAACGGTTTAAAACAAATGCGGAATTAAAAAAACATTTGGTTATTCATTCGGATGAAAAATTAAATGAATGCATGATGTGCAACAAAAGGTTCAAAGCACAATCTACTTTAATTTATCATTTGCATACTCATTCAGATGTAAAACCATTTGAATGCTCGACGTGCAACAAACGGTTTATAACAAAATGTTATTTAAAAAATCATCTCCTTATTCATTCGGATGTAAAATTAAATGAATGCATGGTGTGCAACAAAAGTTTTAAAAGAAAATCTTCTTTAAGGAAACATTTGCTTATTCATTCAGATGTAAAATCATTTGAATACTCGACGTGCAACAAACGGTTCAAAACACAAGGTGAATTAAATAATCATTTGGTTATTCATTCCGATGTAAAACCTTTTTTCTTTTATTTTTTATTTTTATTTTTATTTATTTTTTTAAAAACCCAATTGGGTTATATGGTTACATTTTTAGATTTTACTATTAATTATGTATTGTTTCAGATATTTTTTATATTGAGTTGTAGTGAGATTCCTTGTGTCTTTAGGTAGTTCATTGTAAAGTTTCAGTCCATTGTTCAATATCCTTGATTGTCCTGTTTTAGTTCGTGCAATCGGTAAGTGATATCTGTCACAATTCCTGGTCCAGTGTCTGTGTATGTCTGAATTTTTAGTTAATTTGTAGGTGCTGTCTGTTGGCTTTTCCATGGTCACTCTGTGTACAATTTTTAAGGTCTCATATTTGGTCAGGTCTGATATGTCCATTTGTTTTGTTTGCCTGTAAACTTGTATGGTTGGGGTAAGGTAGTCAATGTTATATGCTAGTTTTATTATTTTATTTTGCTGTCTTTGGAGTCTGGAGATGTCCTTTTGGTTTCCTGTCCCCCAGAAGGGAATCATATATGTCAGTCGGCTTTTTACATACGCTTCGTACATCATAACTTTTTCCCTTCTTGGTATGTAATTCTGTATTTTGTAGAAGAGGGAGTATAGCGATGCTAACTTGTCTGTTAGGTTGTCTATGTGTTTTGTCCATTTTAATTGTCTGTCCATTGTTAGTCCTAGGTACTTTACATAGTCGAGTTCGGTTATTGCGTCATTTTTTATTTTTATACACATGTTATGGTTTTTCTTGCTTGTTTCAAAGTGTATAATGTTACACTTTTTTACATTTAAGGTCAGGTAGTTGTTGGTTGTCCAGTTGGTTAGTGTCTCTATATCTATGTTCATTTGTTTACAGGTCTCATTGTCGTTGTCGTTTTTGTAAAATATAGCAAGGTCGTCTGCGTACATAATTATTTTCCCTGTCATTTTGTATCTTGTTATGTCGTTAATGTAAAGTATGTAAAGTAGTGGTCCCAGGATGGACCCTTGTGGCACACCAAATTCTGTCATTGTTTCGTTGCTGGTCATTCCTGACACAACTGTGTATTGTTTTCTTTGGGTGAGGTAGCATTTGAACGTGTTGTACGCCTTGCCCCTCACCCCTGCGGATGTCAGTTTGTCAAGTAGTGTGTCCAGATGTACGGTATCAAAAGCTTTTTTGAAGTCCAGTATTAGTCCTGTTATGCATTCGCCCGCATCCAGTGCTGACTGAATGTAGTTACATATGTTGGTGATAGCTGTTGCTGTTCCCTTCTGTTCTTGGAATCCATATTGCTCTTCAGCTATGTAGTTGAATGCTTTGAGGTGCTGGTACAGTCTTTTGTGTAGTATTCTTTCAGTTAACTTTGCAAATACTGTCAGATTTGCGATCGGTCGGTAGTTTGATGGTTGGTTTTTTTCACCGTCTTTGTACACAGGTGTGATTCTTGCAGTTTTCAGCTCTTCTGGGAAAGTTCCCTCTTTCATATTTTTGTTAATAATTTTTGTTATCGTGGGCAATATAAGTTCAGATATGGATTTGACTGTCGCTATCTTTATTCCGTCGTATCCTGGAGCTGTGTTATTTTTCATCTGGTTTATTATTTGTCTGATTTCTTCTTCTGTCGTAGGTCTCAGGAAAAGCTCCCCGTCCACTTCGGGTGGTCTGAACCGTGCTGGTTCGGAGATTACAATTTCGCTAGCCAGTTTTACTCCGATTCTTGTATAGTAATGGTTTATAATTTCGGCTATTTCAGCTGCGTCCGTTGTCTCGGATCCGTCATCCTTTTTAAGTTTAGATACATTGGGCTTTGGTGTACAGTTCTCTGACGTTATGTTTTTGATCTCCTTCCATATTTTGTGACTGTTTCCCTTTGCTTCATTTATACGCGATGCGTAGTGGTCTTTTTTGCTTTCTTAATACTTTTTCTTATGTTAGCTTGTAAGAGTTTAAATTCGTCTACGAGATTATGCTGGTTGCTCATTTTTTTGTAAAGGTAATTTCTTTTCTCTATTTTGTTATAGATATCCTTTGTCATCCAGCCCTCTTTAAGCGATGTAGTATATTTTCTGTTCCTGCTCGTAGTGTGTTTCTTCAGTTCCTCCCTTATTATGTCTTGAAGCGCTTTGAAGGTTCCTGGTTCTTCTTTATGTATTGTTTCTCCTAGGCTTTCTTTTAGTTTGTTGTAGTTAATTTTCTTTGCGGTATATTGTTGATGTTTTATTCTCTGTCTGGGTATGGTTTTTAGTTCAATATTTATTCCTCTGTGGTCGCTCAGTGGTGTGTCGAATAGTTCAAGTATCGTTGAATCAGCTAATTCCTGGTTTGTCATTTTAAATTATCTTTTGTAATAAACCCCTTGTTGCACGTCGAGCATTCAAATGGTTTTACATCTGAATGAATAACCAAATGTTTATTTAATTCACCTTTTGTTTTGAACCGTTTGTTGCACGTCGAGAATTCAAATGATTTTACATCTGAATGAATAAGCATAATTACATTTGAATGCTCGACGTGCAACAAGGGGTTTAGAACAAAAAATAATTTAAAAAGTCTTTTGCTTATTCATTCGGATGTAAAATTAAATGAATGCATGATGTGCAACAAAAGGTTTAAAAGAAAATCTACTTTAAGGAATCATTTGCTTATTCATTCAGATGTAAAATCATTTGAATGCTCGACGTGAAACAAACGGTTCAAAACAAAAGGTGAATTAAAAAACATTTGGTTATTCATTCAGATGTAAAACCATCTGAATTGCTAATGAGCAAAATATCTTTTAGAATAAAAGAGGATTAAACAAACATTTGCGCATTCATTCACATAATAAACCGAATTTTCAGGCGGTAATAAGCCATTGAAAAACCAAATCTAAAAACATTTATTTATTTAATTATCAATCTTATACAAAACAATTTGAATGTTCAACGCGCTGAAAACGGTTTTTAGTTAATTTACGGCAATAACATATTTACATTTAGACAAGATGTTATCGCTTGGGGCTACTTGCTATTACTAAACGTTGCTCCAAAACAGCAAAAATGTATTTTCTGTCTTGCAAAAGTTGTATTTTTGTTCTATATATTGATGATAAAAGGTGATGTGTAAACTTTGTAAGATGTTGTAGTTTTTGAGTTTGTGTTTTGATATTCATAAAACTAACTAACTAACTTACCATCACGCCGTCTCCCCGGAGGGGTAGGCAGAAAGAATGGAACGCCACACTGTTCTGTCCTGACATACGTCTCTCGCTTCCTCTACATTCATACATCTTGTCATGCACGCACGTCGATTTTTCCGACTCCTCACGTGACCGACATTCAATATTTGATTGATTTGATCGTGCCACGTTTTCCTCGGCCTTCCTCTATTTCTAGCTCCGTTCACGCCGTTTACATATACCTTCTTTACCATTCTGTCTTCACTCATTCTTTCCATGTGTCCAAACCATCTTAATGACCCTTTCCTTATTTTGTTCATAACACTTTCATTCGCACCACATTCACTTCTTATACTTGCATTTGTCACTCTATCATATACAGATTTGCCACACATTCGTCTTAGAGATCTCATTTCTACTGCATTTATTCTACTTTCATCCTTCTTTTGCCAGTTCCATGCTTCACTTCCATACATAAGGGTCGGCACAAGAACACCATTGTGCACTGCCATCTTAGCTTTTTTGGATAGGCTTTTGTTTGCGATGATATTCATAATATTCATAAATGATACACGATGATATTCATAAATGATTTTGTAATCTTTGTAATATGTTTTAGTTTATATATCTGCCTTTTTTTTCCAAATGTTTCTATAATTACATTTGTAAACTTTGTAATATGTCTTAGTTCTATGTCTGTTTACCGATATTTCCTGAACGCTTTTATCATTATGTAAACTTTGTAATATATTCTAGTTTCTATGTGTTTTATATTTCCTGAATGCTTATGTTATTTAGTATTTTTGTAAGATGTTTTTATTTTCGAAGTCTGTGATTTGATGTTTCCATTTATCATTGTTGTATTTATATGTGATTATTAAGTAAGTAAATTGTTATTTTGTCCCAGGATGAGTAGTATACTCATGGAAATACAGTATAACCACTGTATGTCTATAAAATAAATAAAAAATAACCCATTTATGACAAGAAAACATATTTGTTATTTAGAGCCAGAAGAAATGTTCATAAAAAAAGTCTTGCTTTAAGAATCCTACGCCTATTAACAGCGTGTATACGCAGGTAGTCTCTGAAGTGAAGAGGATGGTGTTTCATGCTGAATACCGAATGGTAGGAAATAGAACTCTGGCCCTCCAGAGATCGCGGGGTTCCCCAACCAAATTATATCCCCGCGTCAGATGGTAGCAGTGCAACATGTTGGTTTCAAGTTTACTTCTTAGACTTCTTCTCTTCTTCTTCTTTTTGTCCTGTCACACCTCCGTGGTGCATAGGGCCTCAAGGAATCTTCTCCACCCGACTCTATCGCATGCCTGATGCTTAACATCGTCCCAAGTGAGACCTGCTGCCTTAACCTCGTCCTGCAGGGTTCTTCTCCAGGTGGCTCTAGGTCTACCTCGCTTTCTCTTTCCCCCCATAGGGGACCAGTCTAGTGCGCCCTGAGCGATGCAGGCTGGGTTCCGTCTCAGAGTGTGACCGATCCACTGTCATTTGCGTCTAGCGACTTGTTCTCTAATTGGCTTTTCGCCTGCTATGGTCCAGAGAACGGCATTTGACACTGTTTGGGGCCAATAGATTTTGAATATTGAGCGAAGGCACCTATTTATAAACACCTGGAGTTTACCAATAATGTCTGCGGTAGACTTCCAAGTCTCACATCCGTACAGCAGTACGCTTTTAACGTTACTGCTGAATACTTGGAGCTTGAGCTTTCTCGAAATGATACCGGAGCGCCATACAGGGCGAAGCATAGCGAAAGCTCCCCTTGCCTTGTTAAGTCTGCTGGCTACATCCTCCTCCGTACCTCCTGAGCCTGCTATCATACTACCGAGGTAGCAGAAGCTGGTCGTGGTCACAAGGGGGACACCGTGGAGCAAGATTGGGGTGGGGTCATTTGTGGACACTCGTAGGTCTACTGTCTTGGACATGTTAATCTTGAGACCTACATTTGCCGCTTCCTCGTGAAGTCTACAAAGTTTCCGCCCTGCATCCACCCGGTTTACCGAAAGCAAACAGAGGTCATCAGCATAATCCAGATCCTCCAACTGGGTATCACGCATCCATGGAATGCCACGGGGACCGTCGAAAGAACGGCGCAACACATCCTCCAGAACCACTATGAAGAGCAGGGGTGATAGTAGACATCCCTGTCGCACTCCCGCACTCAGTTTGATGGCCTCGGAGAGTTTGCCCTGGTGCACTACACGACAAGAACAACCGTCATACATTGCCCTGATGACATTCACAATCTTCCGTGGGACTCCTCTGCGAATGAGAGTTGACCAGATTGAAGTCCACGATAAATGTATCGAAGGCCTTTTCAAAGTCGACGAACGTTAGGTACATGCTGTACTGCCATTCAGAGGCCTCTTCAATTATGATGCGGAGTGTATTTATGTGCTCAACGCAAGACCGGCCACTTCGGAAGCCAGCCTGTTCCTCTCGCATACCTCCTTCGAGTGCACTAGTCATTCTCCTCAGTATAATTCTCGCAAGGATCTTTGTCACCACGGAAAGGATAGTGATTCCCCTCCAGTTGTTACAGTTGCTCAGGTCTCCCTTTTTGGGCACTGTTACAAGGAGTCCTTCCTTCCAGGCGGGTGGCAGCCTCTCTGAGATCCATATGCGTTCCAACAGAGGGGCCAGGATGCTCGTTGAGGAGGTCTCGCTTGCCTTGAGCATCTCAGCTACAATCCCGTCACTGCCAGGAGCCTTATTGTTCTTTAGAGAGCGGATTGCTGACATTATTTCGGCTTGCGTAGGAGGGTGAGTAGCGATCTGCAGCAAGGGCTGATTGGGTTCCTCCGTTTGTGGGGCAGTTGCGGCGTCTGGAACATTGCTGAGGATGCCTGAAAAATGATCGTGCCATCGAGCTAGCTGCTTGTCTAAGGAGGCAATTGGTACTCCCAACCTGTCTCTAATAGGGCGATTAACACGATGCGAGAAAACGTCTCCAGAGAGTTGCTTAGTAATCTTGTACACATCTCCAAAATTTTTCCGGGCTGCAGCAGACTGTGCTTGATTTGCCAAATTAGATATGTACAAGCGCTTGTCCTCTCTGATGCGTCGCTTTATAAATTTGCGACATTCTTTACGTTCTTCCTGCAGTGTCTCCTTTTCTGCCCGAGTCTGTGCCTGCAGCAGTTGCTGATTTATTTCATTCCGTCGCTCGATCAGTCCCCAACTGGCGTCAGACATCCAGGGCTTCTTCTTATTAGTATTGTGGCCCAAAAGTCTGCCATTAACATCCGAGAAAACCTCTGAGATCCGACCCCATGCCTCGTGTGTATCCATATCCGCAACGTCGAGAGCACTGAACCTGTTAGCGAGTTCCAACTGGTACTCATTTCGGACGTCTTCATCCTGCAGCCTGGTCACATCGAAACGTCTCGTTACCCTCCTTGAGAGAGATTTAGGGACAGCCAGCTTTAGACGCAACTCTGCCAGCACCAAATGGTGATCAGAGTCTACGTCAGCCCCTCTCTTGTTCCTAACATCGAGCAGAGACCTTTTCCATTTGCAGGCTATGGCAATATGGTCGATCTGGTTTTTGTTTACTCCGTTTGGATGGTTCCATGTATATTTGTGGCAATCTCTATGTGGAAACATCGTACCTCCGATTGCCAGGTCATGTGCGGAGCAAAAGTCAATAAAACGCTGCCCGTTATCGTTCCTAGTGCCCATGCCGTGCTTACCCATGAAGCGTTCCAAGTGCGTATTCTCTGCGCCAACCTGGGCATTGAAGTCTCCTAGTATCATCACAATATCCTGCCGCTTGATGGATGCCAGGGTGGTAGCAAGCTGGTCGTAGAATTTGTCCTTATCGCTATCTTGGGACATGTTTGTGGGGGCATAGCACTGTACCACAGAGACTTTCCGAACTGCAGTGAGTTTTTACACCATTTTGTAGGGGTATACCTTGCCACAGGCTCCCCAGCGCCCCTCCGGTGAACCGCCCCATTGTCCGCGGCTGCTTATTGGTTATTCGCAGCTAACCCCTTGCAAAAGAAAGGGCCGTATCGCTATCCGCAACCTGCGACGCGTGTGGTGGCAAAGGGGCATTGCCTCTGGGAATGTTCCCCAGACCACTTCTTAGACTTAAGTTTTACATTATATGTGTGGCCGTTACTATTGTTATCAATCCTTGTGTAGGCCTAAATTAAAATGTATTTTTAAATAAACTCTTCAAAACCAACCATTAATTGTTTTAGTACAACCTTTCACCGTCAGCAAACCTCTCTACAACCCAGGACTACCATCTGCAACCAAATACCAATCCGCGTTGTGGTATTAAAATTTCTTCATTGTAAAAAATTAAAATCGAAATCCGGTCGATGCTATTAATCCATTGTTTACGAAACCCTATGATACCTCAACATAATTAAATATGATGCTGACAATATAGTTGGTCCAAACAGCTGTCATGACAATCTCATCAATATAATGTTTGATATGTATACCATAATAACAGCTCAAATATAAAAATTAGTAAGAAATATTTTTAAATACCAAAATTTACATTATTAAAAGAGTAATATTTTATTTTTATTAGTAGTATTTAAAATAATATAAAATTCAAACACTGTACTTTGTTATTCACCACTATGCGGTTATTTTAATTGCCGACTAGCTTCGCTTGTACCCAAGCTTCCTCCGGGTTTCGTAATAACAGCAGTTATTACAAAACAAGCTGTTATTACGAAGCCCTGAGGAAGCTTGTTTACAAGCGAAACTAGTCGACAATTAAAATGACCGCTTGATGGTGAAAAACAATGTACAGTGTTTTTATTTTTATTTTAAATTTAAATACAATAAATAATAAAAATAATAAAATGTCTAACCACAAAGTGAATGACGGTATAGCAGTCTACACTGCGATCAGCTAAGTCTTCTGCGATCGGTAGATTGACTGCCAAAACGCTGTCCAAGCACAAACGTTAGCGACCGAGCCTTCACGGTAGCCGGCCCTTTAGCCTGGAACAATCTTCCTTAAGTGCATTGAGAATCAATCAGAGTTTCGATCGAGACTCAAAACTCACCTTTTCAAATTATCATTTCCTGACAAGAAGGGCTGATCGACTACGTCAGGTGCAGCCCTCATACTAAATATATATTTTTTTTTTTATCTAGTTGATAAAAAGGAGCATCTTCTACAGGGCTCTTGATAAGAATGGCGAATAATTCACAAATGAGTAAATTATAAAAATGGCGCTCTACGTATAAATTATCTAATCTTATATATATATATAAAACAAAGTCAAAAATCGTGTTAGTTACACCATTTATAACTCGAGAACGGCTGGACTAATTTTGAAGATCTTATATTTGCTGGATTTGTCTCCGTTCCGGATAACAGAATAATTATTAAAACATTTGAAAAAATCACTTAAATGATTTAAAATTAATTATATTTGTCATAAGTTTGACTAAATTTGACTTTTGAGACAAAGTACAAAAAACATCATGGCTTCCATTTTAGTTTCGGAAACGCCCGTAGGTGGTGTAGTATTCTGACGTGCGTGGGTCGTGTTTTATCGGTATTTTTTTCGAGTTTTACCAATTTTCGTTCAGTTTTCGGACGTAATTGCATTTTAAATCCATTCAATTAATTCTCTTAAATCTGTTTGATTTTCCAGGCGGATTCGTTCGTGAACCTTTCGTTACATGCCATACGGTGAGCACGTGTGCGTCGCGATTAATCAGTATTTTTTTAATCAAATTTTCATTCAGTTTTTGACCGTTATTGCATTTAAATTCCATTCAATTAATTCTCTTACATGTGTTTGATTTTCCAGGCGGATTCGTTCGTAATTCAATTTCATTTTGTTTATCATTTTATTCCGACGTCTTTGAACAGGTAAGTTGTTCACTTTGTGAGGTTATCATATTTCTGATTTTGCGCGCATCGATAATTGCTTTATTATGTAATTTTGAATTGTGTGATTAATTTTACAGTGTTGTTTACTATTTTATCTATATCTATCTATTTATCTATCTAGGACGTGTTCATGAATTTCTGGGCCGGGAGCGAGACAAAAACTCATTACTTTAGTTTCGTACACACGGTGCAAAAAGTGCACAGCCAGCAGCCACCATTCTTATGACTACCGTCCAATTTGTAAGCCGAGCACAGCCAGCAGCCACCATTCTTACGACCACCGTCCAATTTGTAAGACGAGTCATTAATTTAGTTTTATCACGGTGTTCAAAAACCTTACGAGTAATCTCTATATCTTCTTCTATATATATAAAACAAAGTCAAAAGTCGTGTTAGTTACACCATTTATAACTCGAGAACAGCTGGACCAATTTTGAAGATCTTTGATTTGCTGGATTTGTCTCCGTTCCGGATAACAGAATAACTTTTTCGAGTTTTTATCAAATTTTCATTAAGTTTTTGAACGTTATTGCATTTAAATTCCATTCAATTAACTCTCTTACTTTGTGAGGTTATCATATTTCTGATTGTGCGCGCATCGATAATTGCTCTATTATGTAATTTTGAATTGTATGATTTATTTTCCAGTGTCATTTACAATGCCGCGAGCCAGAAGATCTAATCTTTCACAACGAAGTCGTAATGCAATCAGACTTCGGAATATTGCGAATCAATCCACTGTAGATGACCAAGAAATCGCACGAGAAGAGCGCCGCGTTAGTTTGGCCCAACTTCGTGCTTCGCAAACGCAAGAACAAAGAAGGGCATTACGTCAAACGGCTCAGTTTGCAACGCAAAATCTTCGAGCCAATCGTCAATGTGATAATCTTCGAGGCCCAACAAGTTTGTATCAAGTAGCGTTTCAATATGTTTGCACAGTTAACTACAGTTCGCATCCTTTCGTTCGAATAGGCCCAATAGATATTGTGTGCGACCATTGCGGTGCATTGAAGTTCGCTGGAGAAACACCTGGATTGTGTTGTCTCAGTGGTAAGGTGAAATTGCCATTATTGCCCCCGCCACCTGAGCCATTGCATTCATTGCTTCGTGGCGAAACACCAGAATCACGACATTTTCTATTGAACACTCAAAGATACAACGGATGTTTCCAAATGACTTCATTTGGAGCAGAAATTATCGAAGAACGCAGATTCAATCCGACATTCAAGGTAATTTCTGCTCGAGAGAGTAAACATTCATTTTCTTTTATTGATCATAAATCAGTAATTCTGACTTCGCCTTCTTGACTTTACAGATCCAAGGCCAAATTCACCACCGAATTGGATCATTGCAACCACTTGAAGATGCACAGCATAAATTTATACAAATTTACTTCATGGGCAATATGGAGGAACAACTTGATCGGCGTCAAACGATCTGCAACAACTGCTTCATGAACATCATGCATTGGTTCGGTTGTTCAAAATTGCGTTGGATCGCATGCCAAGTGATGAATACAAAGTCGTGATCAGAGCGGATAAACGACCTGCTGGAACACACGAACGCCAATTCAACGCTCCCACTATAGATGAAATCGCAATTGGAATGGTTGGTGAAAATTTGCAAACGCGCGATATTGTGCTTACACGTCGCAACACTGGACAACTACAACGAATATACGAAACACACCGTTCATACGATACATTGCAATACCCGCTGATGTTTTGGCAAGGAGACGATGGATATCACTTCAATATTAAGATGATAAATCCATTGAGCGGTGAGTATATCGCACCGTGAGTGAAAAACCGATGTAAGTGCAAATATACAGTTTGGGGATATGGGAGTTTAAATATTTCATATTACTTTGAACAACTGTTTTTTTTTTAAATTAACCAATGATTTTCGGTTTATAGTAATACACCTATAAACCGAAAATCATTGGTTTATTAAAATAGTTTTTCCAAGCAATATGAAACCTTCAAACTCCCATATCTCCAAAATGTATATTTGCACTTACCTACGTCGGTTTTACACTCACGGTGCGATATAAATTATAATTTTCATTTCAACATGATTATAATTTCACTTATTTCACTAATTTCATTTTAGGTGAGGAAACTACCAAGAAGGTTAGCTCGATGAATTATTACGCATATCGTTTGATGATTCGTCAAAATGTTGACAACTATTTGCTGCGATTTCGTCGATTACTTCAGCAATATTGTGTCGACATGTACGTCAAAATCGAAACGGAGCGCCTCACTTTCATTCGGTTGAACCAAGCCAAACTGCGTTCGGAGCAGTATATTCATTTACGCGATGCAATCAGCACCGAAGGAGACTCGGCTAATATTGGTCGATTGACTATTTTACCAGCGACGTACATTGGCAGCCCGCGTCATATGCATGACATACGGTCGTCCAGATCTATTCATCACCTTTACGTGCAATCCAAAATGGATAGAAATTGTTCAACTGCTGCTCCCCGGACAAACACCAAGTGATCGGCACGACATCACCGCACGTGTCTTCAAACAAAAAATCCGGTCGCTGATGAACTTTATTGTTAAGCATCGCGTCTTTGGGAATACTCGATGCTGGATGTATGCGATTGAATGGCAAAAGCGAGGCTTGCCGCATGCACACATTCTTATATGGTTAGTCGAAAAAATTCGACCAGACCAAATAAATTCCATCATACTCGTATGTGCAGAAATTCCTGATCCCGAAACCGATCCAGACCTGCATGCTGTTGTAATTACAAACATGATTCACGGACCATGTGGTGCCATCAACCCCCAATCACCATGCATGGTCGACGGCAAGTGTTCCAAGCGTTTTCCACGAACTTTAACGGCGGAAACTATCACTGGCAACGATGGTTATCCACTGTATTGGCGTCTATTGAAATAAACGCTTGCCTCAAATCATCTACTCTGTGGCGCTATGTGAAGAAACTTCAGCTGACGACAAACATGCGAGTTGCATTGCTAAACGATCTATCTGCCGAAGATTTCTCCAGGCAATTACTGACTATCGGTAACGGTCGTGTTCCTATCGACGAATCGAACGGATTGATTTCATTTCCACCAATTTTTTGCAATTTCGTCTCAACGAAGGACGACCTCATCAACAAAGTGTTCCCGAACATCATTGCTAACCACAAAAATCACAATTGGTTGAGTGAACGAGCAATTCTTGCCGCAAAGAACAAAGATGTGCATCACTTAAACTTCACTATTCAAAATCAAATCGTTGGTCCACTGCATTCCTTCAAATCTATTGACTGTGTAACAAACGAAGACGAAGCAACTAACTATCCAACTGAATGTTTAAACTCATTGGATCTGCCTGGCTTGCCACCTCACAATTTGCAACTGAAGGTTGGCTCGGTAGTTATCATGCTTCGAAATCTGAACCAACCAAAGCTATGTAACGGAACGCGTCTGGTGGTGAGAAAACTAATGGGCAATTTGATTCAAGCGTCGATAATCAAAGGAAAGTTCAATGGTGAGGAAGTTCTCATTCCGAGAATTCCGATGATCCCAACTGATATGCCTTTCGAGTTTAAACGAATTCAATTTCCGATTTGTCATGCATTCGCCATGACGATCAACAAATCACAAGGCCAATCTTTGAGTGTTTGTGGCGTGAATCTTGAAAATGAATGTTTCTCACACGGTCAATTATACGTAGCATGTTCACGTGTCGGTAAACCATCCGCTTTGTTCGTTCTCGCACCTGGAAACAAAACGAAAAATATCGTATATCACAAGGTGCTTCAATGAAGGAAATCGACGGAAGTGCAACCCATCCATCCCGAATAATTTCATTTATTCGATTCGAATAACATTAATTTCCATGTAATTATTTGATTTTTGCACATTTCTTGAACTTAATTCATTTGAAGTATTAATGCTTGCTTCCACGTGAATTAAATTGATTTCAATATAATTATTTGATTTTTGCAGAGAGATGCAGACCCTGAGGTACCAGAATCCCACACGCAGTGGCTCATCAGATTCGTCCGTCTACCGTCCCCCCGGAAGACCACAAAAGAAATTGTGGGATAGCTGGGAATCGACCTCCTAAGAGAGGCCAGTCTGATTAAATGAACAGACCAAAGGTCTAAAAGAAGAAGCTTGCTTTCCCGTGAATTACATTACAATGTTATTAAAATAATTTACATTTTGATTTTTGCACTTTTATTGAACTTAATTCATTATAAGTATTATTATTTAGTTAATAATTTAATGCAACATTTATTGATTCGGAGGCGGTACGAAGTTCGCCGGGTCAGCTAGTTTATTATAATTATTAAAGTAATTTTGGCTGCAGATCTCTACTCCCAAATATCTGAAACTCATTAGTTGCTTCACAAGTATATCATCAACAGTCAGCTTACATCTTTTTGTTTTGTTGACTGATATAGCCATATTTAGCTTTTGTGATACTGTGCAATGATTTAACTGAAATCTCTTGATAAAACTAACTAACTAACCATCACGCCATTTCCCCGGAGGGGTGCCCAGAGAGGATGGATCGCCACAATGCTCTGTCTTGGCATACCTTTTGGGATTCCTCTACATTCATACATCGTACCATGCACGCACGTCGATTATTCCGACTTGGAATGTGACCGCCTTTTAGTAATTAATTAATTTCCACATGTATGGATGTAAAACTTGAATCTGGCAAAAGTAGAATGAAAGCAGGATAAAAGCCGTAGAAATGAGATCACTAAAAATAAAATGATGTGCGGGAAAACGTCGTATGATAGAAATGTAAGGCAGGAGACTGCATCATGGATAAAATTAAAAAAAGGATCCCTGAGATGGTTTGGACATATGGAACGAATGGATGAGAGTAGAATAGTTTAAAAGTTGTACACAAGCAGCATGAGTGGAAAAAGAAGCTGAGGACGCTCAAGGAAAACATGGCATGACCAAATTAATAAATTACTAAAAGGCGGCCACATTCGAAATCGGAATAATCGACGTGCGTGCATGGTACGATTTACGAATGTAGAGGAAGCCCGAGAGGTATGCCAGGACAGAACATTGTTGCGAGCCATCCTCTCCTTTCTTATTTCATCGCTCGGTATTCTATAATATCATACAACATTTTCCCGCACATCTTTCTTTGTGATCTCATTTCTACGGCGTTTATCCTGCTTTCAAACTTATTTTGCCAGCTCCAAGCTTCACTACCATAAATGGGTTGGCACTAGATCTCCATGGTGCACTGTCATCTTTGCTTCTGTGGATATATTTCTATTTGCAGTAATGACTTTGAGTGCGCCATTTGTTTTATTCCCAGCACCAATCATTCTTTCGATGTCTTTCTCCATTTTTCCGTCTCTTGTAAACATGCTTCCCAGATACGTAAATGCGGTAACTTGCTCCAATAAGTTTAATGAAATTCTAATAATTATAAACGATTGAGTCTATAGTGCTTCCTCTCAAGATAAAGTGTAATTGGTGGATTGCTAGTGTCTAAGGAATGATTGAATAAATTAAAATGTTTTGCAAATTAGGGCAAATTTATTATTTTTATAAGATCTGACATGTCTGTGAATCGTTCTTGAAACTAACTAACTAACTAACCATCACGCCGTCTCCCCGAAGGGATAGGCAGAAAGAATGCACTGCCAAACTTTTTTCCTGACATATTTCTCTCGATTCCTAAACATTCATACATCGTATCATGCACGCGCGTTGATATCTATGACTCCTCACGTGGCCGACATTCAATTTTTAATTTATTTGATCATGCCACGTTTTCCTCGGTCTTTCTCTATTTGTGGTTCCATTTGCATCATTAACATATAATTGTTTTACAATTCTTTCTTCATTCATTCTTTCCATATGTCCAAACCATCTTAACGATCCTTTCATTATTTTGTTCACAACACCAACATTCGCACCGCATTCACTTCTTATATTAGGTCCTTACATATGAAATTGGCGTTTTGCCGTACTGGCAACTTTGATCTCAAATATCTTCTCTATGGTTAGGAATTCCAAATTCAAATTTATACAGCTATTTACTCAAGTATTTGTGTTTCGAAAATTATAATTCATTTGTTTTTTCCCCAATTGTTTTTTTCTTTGCATCACTCAGTTTACAAAATGATAAATTTGAAATATCGCGTTATTTACGAGTACGAGTTCCACCGTGGCACCAGTGCTGCAGAAACGGCTCGAAGGATTAATGATGTGTATGGCGACGGTGCCGCAAAAGAAAACACAGTGCGTTTTTGGTTCCAACGTTTTCGTTCTGGAAATTTCGACCTGCAGAACAAGCCCCGTGGACGGCCGGAGACCAAAGTTGATAATGAAGAATTGAAGGCTATTGTGGAAGCGGATCCATCGCAAACCACGTCCGAGTTAGCTGCAGGCTGCGGTGTTAGTGAGTTTACCTGTGACACGTGACGGATCGTTTTTTGACGTCCGAGTAAATTAATTCTTTTTTTGTATTATTTGTTCGCGAAACATCGTTTGCAATGGATTCGCCAACGTACATGAGTCTTCTGCAACAAGTTCTCGATCTGCATGTTAAATTTGATAAAATATCAGCATTTGTCGAATCATTGAAGAAATGTAATAGCCACCATGGCAGTGTTTCTACCGCCGCCGACACAAGTACATACGCATGTACTGCGGGACTTGCGCCGGCTCTGCCGGTGTCGCCCCCCCCGGCCCCTCTGACGCCGCGGCCGAGTGATGCCGATACTTCCCGAGTGGGCCATTCGGCACCCGCACCGGCTCTGTGCAACACAGGACCAACAGAGCCGGCAAATGTTACAAGTGATACTAGCGCCGCGTCACATGCTGATGTAGCGGCTAGCGCACACGATGTGGGTGCGCGTACTTTGCCTCGCCCGGCTACACGGGCCTCGACACGTGCCGCTGCGCGTGTGGCATCATCCAATTCGCTCGCAGTACCCTCGATTTCCTACGCTGCTCAGGCATCACGGCTGGTTGTAGGGAGTGTCACCAAGGGAAAACGTCCTGTATCTGGTGTATCGGCTGCCAAGAAATCGAAGGACCCGACAACCGACGCATCAGGAGCTGCAGCAGTCAATACCCGTCCTCAGAATGATGGAGGGAATGGGAATATTGTCTCGCAGCCCAGTGTTCCGGGAGGGTGGAGTGTTGTTTTGGGAAGGCGTCGGCTCGCTGTCCGTGGTTCCCGCAAGGAGCAAACACCCACAACGTCCCAGAAAAACTTCCACTTTTATCCCTTCCATCCGGAAACCTCGGCGGAGGAGATGAAAACCTACTTAAATTCTCTGTGTAAGGCTTCGTATACGGTCCATAGATTGAAGCCCAGAGATGGTTCCTATGCGTCGTTCAAAATTGGCGTTCCTACGTCGGCCGTGTCGGAGGTCTTAAAGCCGAAACACTGGCCGCGACAGTCTTTCATTAAGGAGTGGCGGTCAAGTGTGGCGGCTCCTCGACTTCCGATGCTCAGCTGACGTGATAATTTTGGTATTCTGTATCAGAATGTTCGAGGATTGAAGACAAAATGCTCGACGTTTTACACCAGTGTTTTGGCGAGTGACGCAAATATAATTGCACTCTCCGAAACATGGCTTAATCCGAGTGTCTTCTCCTCTGAGCTTTTTGATACGGATTCATTCCTTGTTTTTAGGAGAGACAGAGACAACGGCAGTGGCCATAGGCAGGGTGGCGGTTGTCTTCTGGCTATCAGGAAAGAGGACGCGCTTATGGCCGAGCGCGTCCTCGGCCTTGAATCCGAAAATGAGGACTTATGGGTAAAACTGACTTACAACTCAAATGTCAATATTTTTTTATGCGTGGTATACATTCCACCGGGATCTTCTTGGGATGTCTACAAACGCTTTTTTGATTCAATGCATATGAACCACGGTCTGATAGGAGATCGGAATGTCATTGTGATGGGGGACTTCAATCTTCACTCCGCGCGTGGGAGCGACAGTGTTCAGCAGGACCTGGAGTTCTTGTGCGCGGTGTTTGGGCTCACCCAGTGCAATGGTATTCTGAACTCTGATCTCAGAGTTCTTGACTTGATTCTGAGCAACATGAAGTTGCAAGTTTTTCGGTCATTGTTTCCTCTGGTACCCGAAGATAGTTACCATCCATCGCTGGAGTTTGTGTGTGACGGTAAGATGGTCTCGGGGGTCACTAGAGTACCCAAACATGATGCCAGCACCTTCCGCGGTTGGAATTTTGGGCGAGGAAACTTTGACAAACTTTATCATTTAATGACTCAGATTGATTGGAGTAGCTTATACAACTTGAATACCGTAAATGAAGCCTTACAATACTTTTACCGTATTTTATATAACATTTTTGATTTGTGCTTCCCCAGGAAACGCATGAGCAATGGTGGACGGAGATATCCTAAGTGGTTTACTGAGGATATCATACGAAATATAAGGATGAAGCATGCTCATCATAAGAAGTGGAAAGCTACTGGCTCTCGTGGTGAGTATGAACAATTCAGTCACTACCGCTCGATGGTGGTTCGCAGTGTCCGATTGGCCTTTCGAACATATGTGGGCACCATTGAGGGTAATCTCATGGACGATCCCAAATCTTTTTGGAACTACGTCAAAAGCTTACGCAAAGATGGTGGCATGATAAACACCATGATGCATGGGGATAGAGAGGTTCGAGGTGCCGATATAGCGAATGCATTCGCTAAGCACTTCCTATCTGTCTATAGCAATATTTCCCCGCGGCTAAATCATAACGATGTGACCAATTCGAGTGCCGATACTACTCATAGCTTCAATGGTGTCAGTCAAATTGACATCTCAGACATAAAAATTTCAATTCAAGCCATGAAAAATTCGCATTCAATTGGCCCTGATTTTCTTCCTATCTTCTTTTTAAAAGGATGCTCTGAATTTTTGGTACCTCCTCTCCACTTCATTTTCAACCTCTCAGTAAATACTGATACCTTTCCCGATTTGTGGAAAATCTCCAAGATCAGTCCCATCTTCAAGAGCGGCCCGAGAGAATCAGTTGAAAACTACAGACCTGTAGCAATACTGTCTGCTCCGGCCAAACTCTTCGAATCTATTATTTATAAAATGATTCTCCCTAGAGTTGAACCCTTCATAATTCCAGAACAACACGGATTCAGGAAGGGGCGCTCTACTGAAACCAATCTTATGATTTTCACAGAATATGTGACAAGGGCTTTGGACAATGGTCACCAGGTTGACTGCTCTTATAATGACTTTTCTAAAGCCTTTGATACCGTCAACCATGATGTACTTCTGCGAAAGCTGTCGGAAATTGGTTTCTCTTCTAAGTTGGTTTTATTTTTTATTAGCTACCTGAGGGAAAGGAAACAGTTTGCCTCATACGGTATATTTCAATCTGCACTTTTTCCCGTATATTCCGGAGTGCCACAGGGCTCAAACCTTGGTCCACTCCTCTTCACCATCTTCATTAATGATGTCGCGAGGGTTATACAATTTTCGCGATTTCTTTTATTTGCAGATGATCTTAAATTATTCCTTGAGATAAAAAGCCCCGAAGATTGCCTCCATCTCCAGTCAGATATAAATAATATCGTCCGCTGGAGTAAAACCAATCAAATTTATTTCAATATCTCTAAATGCGTAATTTTATCTTTTACGAGAGCATTGCGTACTGTTTATTACAGATACACAATGGATTTGATGATTGAAGCAACTTAAGCGTGTTTCAACGATAAAGGATCTTGGTATCGTTTATGAAAGTAGGCTGACTTTCCATGCTCACATCGAGAGAATATGTGGAGTTGCACTGAAAATGTTGGGATTTATTCTCCGAACTGGTAGAGTTTTCAAGAATCCCTATGTTTTGCGAATTTTGTATAACTCATTGGTCCGGAGCCGGCTCGAGTGTGGCTCGGTGATATGGAGTCCCCACGAGGCGAGATACTCGCTCATGTTAGAGAGGGTTCAGAAAAGATTTCTGAGATATCTCTACATGAGGGAGTTTGGTAGCTATCCGTGGCTTTATCCCACTGCATTCCTCTTGGGCATGCTGGGGACCAATAGTTTACAGATAAGAAGGGATGGGTGCACACTTACCCATTTCTTCAGACTTATCAGGGGATTCTTTGAGAACTCCGTCATCTTGGAGGCTATCCATCTTTATGTTCCGGATGGCTATCTTCGACAGCGTCAGCACAGACTGTTTTATCTCCCAGCATGCAGAACCAACCTGCCTCTGGTGATGCCGGTGGGGAGAGCAATCAAACTGCTGAACATGATCGCTTCGGAGATCGATGTCTTTCATATTCGTGAAAGTACATTCAGAAGACAAATACTCTTGACTTTGGAGAGTATTTTGTATTCCTAATGTCGAACCATCTCTCATGCGTTCCTGGTATTATATATTCCTTATGTTTTACCTGTTCTCAATAGATGCCTTAAACTATAAAAAATGTTTGTAATGTCTTTTGAGAAAATAAACTGATTTGATTTGATTTGATTTGATTTGAAAACTGTTTTAATCCACTTGAAGCAAATTGGGAAGGTGAAAAAGCTTGACAGGTGGGTACCTCACGAATTGAGTGAAGTAAATCAACAAACGCGCGTTGACTGCTGCGTTGCATTACTCAACAGGCACAATAATGAAGGGATTTTGAATCGAATCACCTGTGATGAAAAGTGGATCCTGTATGATAATCGGAAGCGCTCATCGCAATGGCTGAACCCTGCCGAACCAGCCAAACCATGCCCCAAGCGAAAAGTTTGACTCCAAAAAAGTTACTTGTGAGCGCTTGGTGGACTAGTGCTGGTGTCGTTCACTACAGCTTTCTTAAATCTGGCCAGACGATTACGGCAGATGTCTATTGTCAGCAACTGCAAACCATGATGGAAAAGCTGGCTGCTAAACAACCGAGGCTGGTTAATCGCTCTAGGCCACTGCTGCTTCATGATAACGCTAGACCACACACTGCACAACAGACGGCTACCAAATTAGAAGAGCTTCAATTGGAATGTCTAAGACATCCACCGTACTCTCCGGACCTTGCCCCAACAGATTACTATTTTTTTCGAAATTTGAAATTTTTCGGAAAAAATTCAACTCCGATGGGGCAGTCCAAACCGACTTCAAAGATTTTATTGATTCCCGTCCGAATGTTTTTTTTAGTGAAGGGATCGATGAACTACCTATGAGATGGCAAATGTGCATAGATAGCAATGGTACATACTTTGATTAAATAAATATATTATATTTAAATGAAAATCGACTTTATGTTCCTCCCATACAAAACGCCAATTTCATATGTAAGGACCTAATATTTTTATTCGACATTCTATCATGCACAAAATATTCCCTAATTCGTCTAAGAGATCTCATTTCTACTGCATTTATTCTACTTTCATTCTTCTTTTGGCAGCTCCATGCTTTGCTTCCATGCATAAGAGTTCACATAAATCTTTATTTTCTATTTTAATTATTTTAAATGACTGAATAAGATATCCTTTAGCCAATATCTGAACTATAATATCTTTCAGAGTCCAAATGTCTGATTCATATTAAAGGATTGACCATTAAATAGCTAAACCGGAAGGAAACATTGATCGCACCGTTTATTATGCTGATAGGTTACAGCCATTTCAGAAGTCGGAAGAAACGACGCGCGAGTACGACGCTGTATGAATATGGAGGAGGATAGTGAGATGTGTCAGGATAGCGTAGTGTGGCGGTTCATTTTCTCTGCTTACCTTTTTCAAAGAAACAGTCCAGTTTCAAAGAACACGGAATCTTCAGTAATCGACATAATCGTAATATACTTTTTTAATAATGTGAATTTTGGTCTTATTAAATATTTATATTTGAGCTGTTATTATGGTATAAATAGCTGCATTTATTTTTGTGGGATTGTCTGGACAGCTATTTAACCCTTAACGTACCGTGTTCAAAACAAAACGCTCGCTCCCATGTGGTAAGTTCAGTTTACCGCTAACTTTATCTAAATATCAAGCATATGACTAGATGAATCAAAATTTAATTTATGTCATCTTGTAGGGAATTTCATTAGGAATAGATCGATATCTATAACATACATGGATTATTTGAAAAAAATATCATTATTAATTTTTTTCTGGAACCATGCGATTTCTGATATGTAATGCGTCATAGCATACGGGCGACTGGACATCGGGTATAAACTTGTCTGCGCGCAGCGGCCGGCGGGGCGGGGATAAAGGCACCTAGGCAAAATGTATAGTACGTTCAAGACAACGAGTACGTATTAATATTTTTCCCTTTTGGTAAAGTGTTAATATTTTCACAGTTCTGATATTATTAAGTTGCGTCCTGCGTTTCCGTCCACAGTGGTATTATTACGTACATATTGAAAAGGTCAAAGATATAATTTATAATACGTTCAAAACAGCGAATAAGTATTTGTCACTTTTGATAAAGTTGTAAATATTAGCAAAACAAATTCTACCTTAACACGAATGAAGGTGAGGGCAGTCTTAGAAAATATATTTTTTTGGGATGAAGGAAGTAATTTTTGCTTTTTTTTTTATTACGAAATATTGAGAACACTTCAATGGAGGATTACAATTTTTTTTATAATATTAGGGTCCATAGGTTTTAAGAAAATCAACTTTAAATTGGCAGTGGAAACTCAATTTACCACATGGCAACGCGACGGTTAAACATTGTCTACTACATTGTTAGCATCAGTTTAATATTGAAGTATCAAATGGTTTCAAACATCTTACCAAGAAAATTTAATTACCAACATTAATAGTATTCTTTCGTTAGGATGTGGAATATTACGGAACCACTGCATGGACTGTATTTGGTTGAAGATGGTAGAGATGATGGATCGCTGATGTTGGGTGGTGCTAAAACAATGGTTTGATGGTTTTTAAGAGTTTATTTTTAAAAAATTCAATTTAATCTTACACAAGAGTTGACAACAATAATAACGGCCACACATACTATAATATGTAAAACTTAAGTCTAAGAAGAATACTTAAAACTAACATGTTGCACCGCAACCATCTGACGCGGCTTTGGCCTAATAGGCTAGCGTAGGAGGCAGGCTGGTAGCACGAGGCCATGATATAGGGATAGAACTCTGAGGTCTCTGGAGGGCCAGAGTCCTATTTCCTGTCATTCAGTAGTCAGTATGACATACCATGGCCCTCTTCACATCATACAAAACTTTAGTATACAGGTACACAAGCTGTTAATAGGCGTGAGATTCATAAAACAAATATGATTAATTCTAATTAAATTGTTTTGTTGGCGTAAATTAACTGCAAGCCGTTTTTTGCACGCTGAACATTAAACGTTTTTCAGATTTGGTTCTCCATGGCTTATTACCCACTGAAAATTCTAATGATTATACTTATGAATAAATACCCAAATGTTTTAATTCCCCAGTTCTTCTAAAAGATTAATTGATCATTTCAATCATTTTACATCGGAATGAGTAGGTAAATGCCTATTTAAGCCACATTTTCCTCTATATCGTTTGTTGCACATCGGGCATTTAAATAGTTTTACATCTAAAATGAATAAGCAAATGACAATTAAAATGAGATTTTCTTCAAAACTTTTCGTTGCACATATTGCATTCAAATAATTTTACATCTGAGTGAACAAGCAAATGTGATTTTAATTTACAGTTTGATATAAACCGTTTGTTGCACATCGAGCAATCAAATGGTTTAACATCTGAATGAATAAGCAAATGTTTTTTTGATTTTTCTTTTGATTTAAACCGTTTGTTGCACATCGAGCAATCAAATGGTTTAACATCTGAATAAATAAGAAAATGACAAGTTAATTCATATTTTCTTTTAAACTGTTTGTTGCACATCTTGCATTCAAATAATTTTACATCTGAGTGAACAAGCAAATGTGATTTTAATTTACAGTTTGATATAAACCGTTTGTTGCACATCGAGCAATCAAATGGTTTAACATCTGAATGAATAAGCAAATGTTTTTTTAATTTTTCTTTTGATTTAAACCGTTTGTTGCACATCGAGCAATCAAATGGTTTAACATCTGAATAAATAAGAAAATGACAAGTTAAATCATATTTTCTTTTAAACTGTTTGTTGCACATCTTGCATTCAAATAATTTTACACCTGAATGAACAAGCAAATGTTGCTTTAATTCATCTTTTGATTTAAACCGTTTGTTGCACATCTCGCATTCAAATGGTTTTAAATCTGAATGAATAAGCGTATGAAAAGTTAAATTAGATTTTATTTTAAACCGTTTGTTGCACATCGTGCATTCAAATAATTTAACATCTGAATGAACAAGCAAATGTCTTTTTAATTTATATTTTGATGTAAACCGTTTGTTGCACATCGAGCATTCAAATGGTTTAACATCTAAATGAATAAGCATATGCATAGTTAAATTAGATTTACTTTTAAACCGTTTGTTGCACATCGTGCATTCAAATAATTTTACATCTGAATGAACAAGCAAATGTATTTTTAATTTATATTTTGATTCAAACCGTTTGTTGCACATCGAGCATTCAAATGGTTTAACATCTAAATGATTACGCATATGACGAGTGAAATTAGATTTACTTTTAAACCGTTTGTTGCACATTGAGCATTCAAATGGTTTGAAGTCTGAATGAATCAGAAAATGTCGCGTTAATGACGATTTGTTTGCTAACTGCTTCCCGCAAGTCGCACATTCAAATGATTTTACTTTCGTTTTTTTGCGAATTTGAACAGAATTCCACTATGTTTTGCTCCATCCAATTCTATGGGATCGCGCTTCACAATACTGTTTGACTCATCTATATCTACGGAGAACATATTATCACATTCAAAATCACTTTCACTACTGGACGGCGCCACCTTAGTATAAGTGGCAGTTTTCGAATCATTTTCTTTTTCTGCGTTAATTGTTACATCCTCTGTGTTTGGCGAGAGACTCAGTCTTGACAATTATGATGTTCATCGAATTTTCGTCGAGATTTAGTTGCTGCACAGATGAACTGCATTCGGCGTCTCTGTTGGTATCCCAGAAGGTCGGGTCCGGTTCAGACTTAACACATCGCACGTTGAAAACAAAAGTGACACTATACAAAAATCTCAATTTTTCAGTACGGTAATTTAAAGTTTTTATGATTTTTGTGAGGTCAATAACTTGATTGTGAGTTGAAATATATCTAATGTTGTTGTTTTATATTTTAGTTTAGATATTATTCTATCAGAATCTAGTTGATTTTAATTAGGTTAATAAGTAGGTTTGTCAAAAAAAAAATATTAAAAAAAAGTTCAGCATAGTGCCACTTTTGTTCTCACTTTGTCAACTATTGTTTTGCTTAGTGCCCTATACGACCCCTTAATAATAATCTACCTTATTAATTAAATCAATGAAAATCATAAAAAGAAGACAAATGGATGTAAGAATAATAAAAAAAACTATTTATTTGGCTGCTTAACCATTAACTATTACAATATTACTTTATTCAAATAAATTTATACATAGGTACAAAAAAAACTTAAGAAACATTTTGAAGGTTTGTTGAAGAACAAAAAAATTAATTCAAATACTTAATTATCAGGCGCATTATTTAAAATCGACAAAAATAACAAATATAGTCTGTATTATAAAAAAAAAACACAACAAAAAAATTTAGGTAAGGTCGTCAGTCGTTTTGTGTACTTTGAGAGTACCAAACTCTTAACATAACACTTATGCACTTAAAAGCGTATAAAATTTAGTTTAAAATGCTATCATAATAGGAACTATAGTACTTTGGAATCAAGCCTGCATCTATGAGGCTGGGTAGATGTACATGCCAATGATGAGCTGATTTCTCTGCTGGCCACAGCAGTTATCCGAATAGAAAACTATGTCAAGATCGTCACTATCAACTGAAGCCTTTTTTTGCAAAAACTTCAAAACACAGCTCCCTATTTCGTTTGCTCCACGATTTCTTTGAGATTCATCCCAAAAGTAGCATTCGGTTTTGTCAGATTTTAGTTCTGAGATGGTAAAGTTGAAACAGTTTATTTTAGACTTATAATAATAAGTCAATACTTCGCCTTTTGGGACTGGCATTACTGCTTGCAAGTCATAGCATGTAACGATAACACTTTTTCTTTATCACGTTTTTCATAATCTTCCTCCAGAGCTTCCCTTTGAGAACCAATAGACAACTTGTAAATTGTGGATTGTTCGCATTGGTTAATTTTGGGCACAAATAAACTAATGTTGAAATTTTCATTGAAAACTTTGCGATAAGCAAGCTCCAATAACCCAAGGTAATCCATTCTTTTTGCAGTCTTTTTTATAGTCTTAATATAGGTCTACCACAGTTTTTACTCCATCTATGAATTCTCTGGTGGTTTGTTGACGAAAGTGAAGGCTTTCGATACGCGGAATGCTGTTTATATGACTTTTAACTCTTTCAATCAAATAATCTACCAATTTTTTATGCTTCTGATGCTTTCCTCTCCTTTCTCCTTCTATTACACCAGTTAATTCACCTTTCTTTTGCAAAACAGTCCTGATACAGCTGTCAGTAATATCCGAAGTATTTTTGAAGAAATTTTTACCGACTCTAATTTTGGTGCCATTGACTTAGTGAAAAGCGTTTTTTGGATTTCTAGTGGAATTTTTTTTTTGTATTGATATTTGGGGGTTATGTTTTCAATATTAAGAGTACTCTTTTTGTCTTTAAATTGAAGCCGTGTCCCAGTATCTTTCAAATAGTTTTTGTATACATATTTCTGATACCTTTTCTAAGCATTTTAGCTTACAGCTATATTCACAACTTTGTTTGAAAAGTCTATCTGGAAAAACCTTTTTGGCATTAAACACATAGTGCCGTTTATTGGTATAACCTCACACAATTGAGGTAATTACCTTACGCAATAAGCGGCACTATTCAAAATATGTCATTGTTGGATTCACTAATTTATAATTAATTCACGAAAAGTTACGACAAAACCGACACTAAACAAAATGTGTCACTTTTGCACTTACGAACAAGCACAAAACCTAGAAGTATGAAGTGACATATGCTGACATCAAACCATATCTAAGTGAGATATTAGGAAGCGGATCTTTGGAGACGACGTAGTTTTTTCCGTAGATTCTAAATCTAGCTGTAACTCAATATCACAAAATTTTGTTTAGTGTCACTTTTGTTTTCAGCGTGCGACATGATATTAACACACTCTCCGAAACTTCGGGCTCACTGCTCCAATACATCACGTCATCCATCCTTCCAAGTTTGAATTTTGGTCACTGAACTCGCAACGGTCGATAATATATTAATAAAAAAACTATATGTGAAATGTAGATCACTGTTCGTTTCACACGAATGAACAAATGTATAATAATGAGGCATAGTTCTACTGACACTGAGTCAGAAACGATTCACATGTACTTTGTAAATAACTGTTTTCTACTGTCCCGATTCAACGCATGCATATCCAAACATCGACTGGCTAGTTGTGATTGCTCGCAGCATAAACACAGATTCGACATTAGATAGAACATTTCCATAGACAACATTTCCGTAGACAATATTTTATATTAATTATACTGCCTCCGGACTCGCGCCAAGTGTGGGCTAGCGACGACTTCACCTCACATTTATCGAGACTTACCGAGCTCTGATGCCGTTCGGCTCGGTATCGGTATTTTGTCACAAACTAAATGGCGCTAGCGATACACGTTTATCCGCCATCCATGAAGAGTTCAAGTCATTAGTGACGCACGTGCGAACATTATTTAGCGAATCAATAAAACCGTGTCGCATTTTATTTATAATCTAACTATTATGTTTTATTAAAAATCCAATATTTCAAACCGTATAAGAAACGAGGCTGTTTAGTTATTTCCAAAAATAGTAAAGTTTTTAAGCAGGGAAGCGCGTAAACATCTTTAGGGTTGCAATATAACTAGGCCACACCCATCCACGTCTTCTGAAGTTTTGTTTTTCGTATTGAGTTATTTTTTGTAAATATTTGTAGGATGGATGATTTTTAAATTTTATTTTTATTAATTTATTTTTTCGTATACAACAGGTTTTAAGAACCCAAATAGTGTAAACATTTTATTATACATTAAAATAACGCAGATATACATGTTATAAGAATACACATTTATCAGCTAATTGATAAGTATGTACCTATACGATCCTAAAATTTAAATGACACATAGGTCATTTTGAGAACGTCCACGTCCACAAACAACTCATTCAAGAATACTTCCTTTGACAGTTTGTCTCCATCAACTGCTGGACGTAAGTCTCAATCAATTATTGGTAACAAGAATTCATTATGAGTGCAAATTGACAATGAAATTTTAAATGAAATGGCATGGGCTAAGCATGGAACTGGCAGAAGAAGGATGACAGTGAAATAAACTGGAAATCAACGGGTGTGCCATGTTAGAAGACGGATGATTCGAAGGGCGTGTATAACTCGATGTATGAATGTGGAGAAATCAAGAGACGTGTGTCAGGATCGGGTAGTATGTCGGTCCATTATCTCTAGCTACCATTGCGGAGAAACGGCGTGGTGGTTTGTCAAAATCTTTTTAATATGTATATTTAATTAAAATTCACTAGTTGTGCTAATAATACAATCCACCAAGGTAATCGAATGATTTTACTGAAATCTCGGGATGGATGTGCGTTTTAAATTATTATTAGTTTTCATTTTAAATAATCAAGACCCCTGACCTAATAGTCCTTAATGACCGATTACTGTTTGCTTACTCCTCTTTGTTATACCTAGTATAAACAAAAATAAAATCCTGGAATCGATTACCGCCGAAAAATTGATTTATTATGATTCCAGACCTTTGCAGCTACAATAGATGGGGAAACCCGAATAAGGCGATGCCAACCTACTAGACCAAGATAATATATGCAACATATTATATTTAAATTCAAAAACAAACAAACCATCATGCCGTTTCCCCGTAGGGGTAGATAGTGAGAATGGACTGCTACGTTACTCTATCCTGGCACACCTCTTTAGATTCCTCCACATTCGTACAGCGAGTCATACATGCACAATGATTCTTCCGACTTCTAACATGACCATCTCTTTTAAAATTTAATAATTTGGTCATGCCATGTTTACCGTACACATACGTATATAAACATAATAACTTCACATAATAACTTCTCATAATAACTTCACGGATTCCAATACTACATTCGGCCGCATAATTTTCTATGTTGAAAATTATTGTCTAGGTGTATACGGCCTAGTAAATACATTCATGACGGCATTGGTCTGGAGTCCGCATTATAAATATATAAATAAAAATATTGTCTATGGAAATGCGCTATCTAAAGTCAAGAATCTGTGTTTATGCTGCGAGCATCACAGCTCCCCAGTCGATGTTTGGAGTTGGACACCTATCGCATTGCATCGGGATATTAAAATAATTAATTTCAACAGTGAAAGTGAATTGTTTCTGACTCGGTGTCAGGAGAATACGAATATTCGTGTTTCATTATTATATCTTTGTTCATTCAAGTGAAACGAAAAGTGATCTACATTATTCATACAGTTTTAATAATACTTTTTCGACCGTTGCATGTTCAGTGACCAATAATCAATTTTGAAGAAAAGAAGACGTCATGTATAATAACAGTGAGCGCAAAATTTCGAGACAATCGGAGAGTGCGTTAATATCATGTGTTAGGTCTGAGCCTGACCCGACCTTCTGGGATACCAACCGAGACGACAAACGCATTTCGGAGCATCTAAATCTCGAGGAAGACAATGCGATGAACATTATAATTGTCAAGACTGAATCTCTCGCAAAGGCAGCCTACGAGGAAACAAACAATATAAAGACCCCGACTAATATAAAGATTGAGCCGCCCAGTTGTGAAAGCGATTATGAATGTGGTAGTATGTTTTCCGTAGATATAGACGTGTCATACAGTATTGTGAAGCGAGATCCCATAGAATTGGATGGAGAAAATTCGAGTCCGGTAAACTCAGTCCAAATTCCCAAAAAAACAAAAGAAAAATCATTCGAATGTTCGATTTGCAGCAGACAGTTTGTATACAAATCGAGATTAACAAATCATTTAATTATTCATTCCAAAGAAAAACTGTTTTTTTGTTCAGTGTGCAACAAATCGTTTAAAACAAAACAATATTTAAAACGTCATTTGCGTTTACATTCGGATATAAAACCATTTAAATGTTCAATGTGCAACAAACGGTTTAAAAACAAAGATGTATTAAAAGAACATTTGATTATTCATTCGGATGTAAAAAAAATTGAATGCACGATGTGCAACAAAAGGTTTACAGCAAAATCTACTTTACGGAAACATTTGCTTATTCATTCAGATGTAAAATCATTTGAATGCTCGATGTGCAACAAACGGTTCAAAACAAAAGGTGAATTAAATAAACATTTGGTTATTCATTCGGATGTAAAATTAAACGAATGCATGATGTGCAAAAAAAGGTTTAAAGCAAAATCAACTTTATTTAAACATTTGCGCATTCATTCAGATGTAAAACCATTCGAATGCTCGACGTGCAACAAACGGTTCAAAACAAAAGGTGAATTAAATAAACATTTGGTTATTCATTCCGATGTAAAACTATTTGAATGCTCGACGTGCAACAAGGGGTTTATTACAAAAGATTATTTAAAAAGTCATTTGCTTATTCATTCAGGTGTAAAATCATTTGAATGCTCGACGTGCAACAAACGGTTCAAAACAAAAGCTGAATTAAAAAAACATTTGGTTATTCATTCGGATGTAAAATTAAATGAATGCATGATGTGCAACAAAAGGTTTAAAAGAAAATCTAATTTAAGGAATCATTTGCTTATTCATTCAGATGTAAAATCATTTGAATGCTCGACGTGCAACAAACGGTTCAAAACAAAAGGTGATTTAAAGAAACATTTGGTTATTCATTCAAATGTAAAACGATTTGAATGCTCGACGTGCAACAAGGGGTTTATTACAAAAGATAATTTAAAAAGTCATTTGCTTATTCATTCGGATGTAAAATTAAATGAATGCATGATGTGCAACAAAAGGTTTAAAAGAAAATTTACTTTAAGGAATCATTTGCTTATTCATTCAGATGTAAAATAATTTGAATGCTCGACGTGGAACAAACGGTTCAAAACAAAAGGTGAATTAAAAAAACATTTGGTTATTCATTCAGATGTAAAACCATCTGAATTGCTAATGAGCAAAATATCTTTTAGAAGAAAAGAGGATTAAACAAACATTTGCGCATTCATTCACATAATAAATCGAATTTTCAGGCGGTAATAAGCCATTGAAAAACCAAATCTAAAAACATTTATTTATTTAATTATCAATCTTATACAAAACAATTTGAATGTTCAACGCGCTGAAAACGGTTTTTAGTTAATTTACGGCAATAACATATTTACATTTAGACAAGATGTTATCGCTTGGGGCTACTTGCTATTACTTAACGTTGCTCCAAAACAGCAAAAATGTATTTTCTGTCTTGCAAAAGTTGCATTTTTGTTCTATATTTTGATGATAAAAGGTGATGTGTAAACTTTGTAAGATGTTGAAGTTTTTGAGTTCGTGTTTTGATATTCCTAAATGATTTTGTAATCTTTGTAATATGTTTTAGTTTCTATAACCGTGTATTGATTTTTCCTAAATGTTTCTATAATTACTTTTGTTAACTTTGTAATATGTCTTAGTTCTATGTCTGTTTACATATATTTCCTGAATGCTTTGGTCATTATGTAAACTTTTTAATATGTTTTAGTTTCTATGTGTTTGATATTACCTGAATGCTTATGTTATTTAGTATTTTTGTATAATGTTTTTATTTTCTATGTCTGTGTATTGATGTTTCCATTTACAATTGTTGTATATTTATATGTAAGTATTAAGTAATTAAATTGTCCTTTTGTCCCTGAATGAGTAGAATAACCACTGTATGTCTATAAAATAATAAAAAAAAAGACCCATTTATCAGAAGAAATAATATTTGTGCTTTCGAGCTAGAAGAAATGTTCCTAAATAAAGTCTTGCTTTAAGAATCCTTCGCCTATGAACAGCGTGTATACGCAGGTAGTCTCTGAAGTGAAGAGGATGGTGTTTCATGCTGAATACCGAATGGTAGGAAATAGAACTCTGGCCCTCCAGATATCGCTGGTTCCCAAACCTAATTATATCCCCGCGTCAGATGGTAGCAGTGCAACATGTTAGTTTCAAGTATACTTCTTAGACTTAAGTTTTACATTATATGTGTGGCCGTTACTATTGTTATCAATCCTTGTGTAAGCCTAAATTAAAATGTATTTTTAAATAAACTCTTCAAAACCAACCATTAATTGTTTTAGTACAACCTTTCACCGTCACCAAACCTCTCTACTACCCAGGACTACCATCTACAACCAAATACCAATCCGCGTTGTGGTTTAGTAGTTTACCGAGATAAGATAATTAAAATTTCTTCATTGTAAAAAATTAAGATCGAAATCCGGTCGATGCTATTAATCCGTTGTTTACGAAACCCTATGATACCTCAATATAATTAAATATGATGCTGACAATATAGTTGGTCCAAACAGCTGTCATGACAATCTCATCATTATAATGTTTGATATGTATACCATAATAACAGCTCAAATATAAAAATTAGTAAGAAATATTTTTAAAGACCAAAATTTACATTATTAAAAGAGTAATATTTTATTTTTATTATTAGTATTTAAAATAATATAAAATAAAAACACTGTTCTTTGTTATTCACCATAATGTGGTTATTTTAAGATTCCTCGGGGCTTCGTAATAACAGCCGTTATTACAAAACAAACTAGGTACTATTATGAAGCCCTGAAATACTAATATTCGGTAAATTTTACATGATTGTATTATGATTATTTTTGTTTAGAATCATGTTTACCGCCCCTGAGCTGTATGCTTATAAAGGACTCAATTTGCAATAGTGTCACCAGTCTGTCGATGCCAACAAGCCTGGCGAAACGGGTCGCTGTCGAAATAAATACGAAAGTGGAAGTATTTCTGTTTTTCTTTTTTATATGCTTTGTATATACAACACTAATATTTAAAAAAAAATTACATTGACACGTTTCGGACAACTAGTCCTTCTTCAGTGATACATATTTAAAATATTTTAAAACAGTTAACATGATCTGACAAATGTTATAAATCAATTTTATAATATTTTAGATATGTTTCTTTATAATATGTATCAATGAAGAAGGACTGGTTGTCAAACATGTCGTGTAATTGTATTTTTTTTAATGTTAGTGTTGTATATACAAAGTATATTAAAAAAAATAAGATAAATATAGCATCTACAACACAAAGTAAGGCGAACATAGAAGAAAAAGTGGAAGAAGTTAAAAAAATATATATTTTAATTAATTTATTATTTATTCCACTCAGGTCGAAGACACAAACATTAGTGTATTTTAATTAAATATACACTTTATAGAATTTTTACATTTTTTTGTCACTATGAACTTTTACCATGAAATTTCATATAACAAATATTTTATTAAATTTTATAAATCTCAGCAACCGTAAAAATTAAGCCTAAGACAATATTGAAGATAAAAATATTAAGATCATTAAAGAAGGATGGATTAATAAATAAATGTACCAACGTTTAAAATTTGGTTATGCCATATTATCCGAACTCCATTTACATTGTTAAAGTATACTTTCTTAGCCGTTATTTTTCCATCCATGACCTCAATTTTTTTTTTCATTTGATTTATTAAAAAAAAAACAATTGGGTTATATGGATAAATTTTTAGATCTTACTATTAATTATGTATTGTTTCAGATATATTTTATATTGAGTTGTAGTGAGTCTCCATGGGTCTTTTGGTAGTTCGTTGTAATTTTTCAGTCCATTGTTCAATATCCTTGATTGTTCTGTCTTAGTTCGTGCAATCGGTAAGTGGTATCTGTCGCAGTTCCTGGTCCAGTGTCTGTGTATGTCTGAATTTTAAGTTAGTTTGAAGCTGCTGTCTGTTGTCTTTTCATATATACATTAATATTATACTTTTGTTATGATGTGGAATATTACGGAACCACTACATAGACTGTATTTGGTTGAAGATGGAAGTGATGATGGAGCGCTGATGTTGGGTGGTGCTAAAACAATTGTTTGATGGTTTTAAAGAGTTTATTTTTTAAAAATTCAATTTCTTCTTACAAAACAGTTGATAAATATAATAACGGCCACACATACTATGTAAAACTTAAGTCTAAGAAAAATACTTAAAACTAACATGTTGCACTGCTACCATCTGACGCGGCTTTGGCCTAATAGGCTAGCGTAAGAGGCAGGCTGGTAGCACATCTTGCATTCAAATAATTTTACACCTGAATGAACAAGCAAGTGTTGCTTTAATTCTTTTTTTGATTTAAACCGTTTTTTGCTCATCTCGCATTCAAATGGTTTTAAATCTGAATGAATAAGCATATGAAAAGTTAAATTAGATTTTATTTTAAACCGTTTGTTACACATCGAGCATTCAAATAATTTTACATTGGAATGAACAAGCAAATGTTGCTTTAATTTATCTTTTCTTTTAAACCGTTTGTTGCACATCTCGCATTCAAATGGTTTAACATCTAAATGATTACGCATATGACGAGTGAAATTAGATTTTATTTTAAACCGTTTGTTGCACATCGAGCATTCAAATGGTTTGACGTCTGAATGAATCAGTAAATGTCGCGTTAATGTCCATTTGTTTGCTAACTGCTTCCCGCAAGTCGCACATTCAAATGATTTTACTTTCGTTTTTTTGCGAATTTGAACAGAATTTATCGAACTCGGGTTTTTGCTATGTTTTGCTCCATCCAATTCTATAGGATCGCGCTTCACAATACTGTTTGACTCATCTATATCTACGGAGAACATATTATCACATTCAAAATCACTTTCACTACTGGACGGCGCCACCTTAGTATAAGTGGCAGTTTTCGAATCATTTTCTTTTTCTGCGTTAATTGTTACATCCTCTGTGTTTGGCGAGAGACTCAGTCTTGACAATTATGATGTTCATCGAATTTTCGTCGAGATTTAGTTGCTGCACAGATGAACTGCATTCGTCGTCTCTGTTAGTATCCCAGAAGGTCGGGTCCGGTTCAGACTTAACACATGATATTAACACACTCTCCGAAACTTCGGGCTCACTGCTCCAATACATCACGTCATCCATCCTTCCAAGTTTGAATTTTGGTCACTGAACTCGCAACGGTCGATAATATATTAATAAAAAAACTATATGTGAAATGTAGATCACTGTTCGTTTCACACGAATGAACAAATGTATAATAATGAGGCATAGTTCTACTGACACTGAGTCAGAAACGATTCACATGTACTTTGTAAATAACTGTTTTCTACTGTCCCGATGCAACGCATGCATATCCAAAGTGTTGTGATTGCTCGCAGCATAAACACAGATTCGACATTAGATAGAACATTTCCATAGACAACATTTCCGTAGACAATATTTTATATTAATTATACTGCCTCCGGACTCGCGCCAAGTGTGGGCTAGCGACGACTTCACCTCACATTTATCGAGACTTACCGAGCTCTGATGCCGTTCGGCTCGGTATCGGTATTTTGTCACAAACTAAATGGCGCTAGCGATACACGTTTATCCGCCATCCATGTAGAGTTCAAGTCATTAGTGACGCACGTGCGAACATTATTTAGCGAATCAATAAAACCGTGTCGCATTTTATTTATAATCTAACTACTATGTTTTATTAACCGTCGCGTTGCCATGTGGTCAATTGAGTTTCCACTGCCAATTTAAAGTTGATTTTCTTAAAACCTATGGACCCTAATATTATAAAAAAAATTGTAATCCTCCATTGAAGTGTTCTCAATATTTCGTAATAAAAAAAAGCAAAAAATTACTTCCTTCATCCCAAAAAAAAATATTTTCTAAGACTGCCCTCACCTTCATTCGTGTTAAGGTAGAATTTGTTTTGCAAACAATTACTACTTTATCAAAAGTGACAAATACTTACTCGCTGTTTTGAACGTATTATAAATTATATGTTTGGCCTTTTTCATAGGTACGTAATAATACCGAGGATAATAGGAGTGGACGGAAACGCAGCACGCAACTTAATAATATCAGAACTGTGAAAATATTAACACTTTACCAAAAGGGACAAATATTAATACGTACTCATTGTCTTGAACGTACTATACATTTTGCCTAGGTGCCTTTATCATACGTAAAATCTCGTAAAGTCTCGCCCCGCCGGCCGCGGCGCGAGACAAGTTTATACTTGGTGTCCAGTTGCTCGTATGCTGTGACGCATTCCATATCAGAAATCGCATGGTTCCAGAAAAAAATTAATAATGATATGTTTTTCAAATAATCCATGTATGTTATAGATATCGATCTATTCCTAATGAAATTCCCTACAAGATGACATAAATTAAATTTTGATTCATCGAGTCATATGCTTGATATTTAGATAAAGTTAGCGGTAAACTGAATTTACCACATGGGAGCGAGCGTTTTGTTTTGAACACGGTACGTTAAGGGTTAAAAATTCAATATTTCAAACCGTATAAAAAAGGAGGCTGTTTAGTTATTTCCAACAATAGTAAAGTTTTTAAGCAGGGAAGCGCGTAAACATCTTTAGGGTTGCAATATAACTAGGCCACACTCATCCACGTCTTCTGAAATTTTGTTTTTCATATTGAGTTATTTTTTGTAAATATTTGTAGGATGGAGGATTTTTAATTTTTTTTTTGTTAATTTATTTATTTGTATACAACAGGTTTTAAGAACCCAAATAGTGTAAACATTTTATTATACATTAAAATAACACAGATATACATGTTATAAGAATACACATTTATCAGCTAATTGATAGGTATGTACCTATACGATCCTAAAATCCTAAAATGACACAGAGGTCATTTTGAGAACGTCCACGTCCACAAACAACTCATTCAAGAATACTTCCTTCGACAGTTTGTCTCCATCCACTGCTGGACGTAAGTCTCAATCAATTATTGGTAACAAGAATTCATTATGAGTGCAAAATGGCCGTTGACAATGAAATTTTAAATGAAATGGCATTGGCTAATCATTTTAAATAATCAAGACCCCTGACCTAATAGTCCTTAAAGACCAATTACTGTTTGCTTACTCCTCTTTGTTATACCTAGTATAAACAAATAAAAAAATTCCTGGACCTTTGCAGCTACAATAGATGGGGAAACCCGAAATAGGCGATGCCAACCTACTAGACCAAGATAATATATGCAAAATATTTATATACTTTTACAATGAAGAAATTTTAATACCACAACGCGGATTGGTATTTGGTTGTAGATGGTAGTCCTGGGTTGTAGAGAGGTTTGCTGACGGTGAAAGGATGTACTAAAACAATTAATGGTTGGTTTTGAAGAGTTTATTTAAAAATAAATTTTAATTTAGGCTTACACAAGGATCGATAACAATAGGAACGGCCACACATATAATGTAAAACTTAAGTCTAAGAAGTATACTTGAAACTAACATGTTGCACTGCTACCATTTGACGCGGGGATATGATTAGGTTTGGGAACCAGCGATATCTGGAGGCCCAGAGTTCTATTTCCTACCATTCGATATTCAGCATGAAACACCATCCTCTTCACTTCAGAGACTACTTGCGTATACACGCTGTTAATAGGCGTAGGATTCTTAAAGCAAGACTTTATTTATGAACATTTCTTCTAGCTCTAAATAACAAATATGTTTTCTTCTCATAAATGGGTTATTTTTTATTTATTTTATAGACATACAGTGGTTATACTGTATTTCCATGAGTATACTACTCACCCTGGGACAAAATAACAATTTACTTACTTAATAATCACATATAAATACAACAATGATAAATGGAAACATCAAATCACAGACTTCGAAAATAAAAACATCTTACAAAAATACTAAATAACATAAGCATTCAGGAAATATAAAACACATAGAAACTAGTATATATTACAAAGTTTACATAATGATAAAAGCGTTCAGGAAAAATCGGTAAACAGACATAGAACTAAGACATATTACAAAGTTTACATATGTAATTATAGAAACATTTGGAAAAAATCAAAACGCAGATATATAAACTAAAACATATTACAAAGATTACAAAATCATTTATGAATATCAAAACACGAACTCAAAAACTACAACATCTTACAAAGTTTACACATCACCTTTTATCATCAATATATAGAACAAAAATATAACTTTTGCAAGACAGAAAATACATTTTTGCTGTTTTGGAGCAACGTTTAGTAATAGCAAGTAGCCCCAAGCGATAACATCTTGTCTAAATGTAAATATGTTATTGCCGTAAATTAACTAAAAACCGTTTTCAGCGCGTTGAACATTCAAATTGTTTTGTATAAGATTGATAATTAAATAAATACATGTTTTTAGATTTGGTTTTTCAATGGCTTATTACCGCCTGAAAATTCGATTTATTATGTGAATGAATGCGCAAATGTTTGTTTAATCCTCTTTTCTTCTAAAAGATATTTTGCTCATTAGCAATTCAGATGGTTTTACATCTGAATGAATAACCAAATGTTTTTTTAATTCACCTTTTGTTTTGAACCGTTTGTTGCACGTCGAGCATTCAAATGATTTTACATCTGAATGAATAAGCAAATGATTCCTTAAAGTAGATTTTATTTTAAACCTTTTGTTGCACATCATGCATTCATTTAATTTTACATCCGAATGAATAAACAAATGACTTTTTAAATTATATTTTGTAATAAACCCCTTGTTGCACGTCGAGCATTTAAATGGTTTTACATCTGAATGAATAACCAAATGTTTTTTTAAATCACCTTTTGTTTTGAACCGTTTGTTGCACGTCGAGCATTCAAATGATTTTACATCTGAATGAATAAGCAAATGACTCCTTAAATTAGATTTTCTTTTAAACCTTTTGTTGCACATCATGCATTCATTTAATTTTACATCCGAATGAATAACCAAATGTTTTTTTAATTCACCTTTTGTTTTGAACCGTTTGTTGCACATCGAGCATTCAAATGGTTTTACATCTGAATGAATAACCAAATGTTTATTTAAATCACCTTTTGTTTTGAACCGTTTGTTGCACGTCGAGCATTCAAATGATTTTACACCTGAATGAATAAGCAAATGACTTTTTAAATGATCTTTTGTAATAAACCCCTTGTTGCACGTCGAGCATTCAAATAGTTTTACATCGGAATGAATAACCAAATGTTTATTTAATTCACCTTTTGTTTTGAACCGTTTGTTGCACGTCGAGCATTCGAATGGTTTTACATCTGAATGAATGCGCAAATGTTTGATTAAAGTTGATTTTGCTTTAAACCTTTTTTTGCACATCATGCATTCGTTTAATTTTACATCCGAATGAATAACCAAATGTGTTTTTAATTCACCTTTTGTTTTGAACCGTTTGTTGCACATCGAGCATTCAAATGGTTTGACATCTGAATGAATAACCAAATGTTTATTTAATTCACCTTTTGTTTTGAACCGTTTGTTGCACATCGAGCATTCAAATGATTTTACATCTGAATGAATAAGCAAATGTTTCCGTAAAGTAGATTTTGCTGTAAACCTTTTGTTGCACATCGTGCATTCAATTTTTTTTACATCCGAATGAATAATCAAATGTTCTTTTAATACATCTTTGTATTTAAACCGTTTGTTGCACATTGAACATTCAAATGGTTTTATATCCGAATGTAAACGCAAATGACGTTTTAAATATTGTTTTGTTTTAAACGGTTTGTTGCACACTGAACAAAAAAACAGTTTTTCTTTGGAATGAATAATTAAATGATTTGTTAATCTCGATTTGTATACAAACTGTCTGCTGCAAATCGAACATTCGAATGATTTTTCTTTCGTTTTTTTGGGAATTTGGATTGAGTTTACCGGACTCGAATTTTCACCATTTTTAGCTCCATCCAATTCTATGGGATCTCGCTTCACAATACTGTATGACACGTCTATATCTACGGAAAACATACTACCACATTCATAATCGCTTTCACAACTGGGCGGCTCAATCTTTATATTAGTCGGGGTCTTAATATCGCTTTCTTTGTCTGCGTTGTTTGTTTCCTCGTAGGCTGCCTTTGCGAGTGATTCAGTCTTGACAATTATAATGTTCATCAAATTGTCTTCCTCAAGATTTAGATGCTCCGAAATGCGTTTGTCGTCTCGGTTGGTATCCCACAAGGTCGGGTCAGGCTCAGACTTAACACATGATATTAACGCACTCTTCGATTGTCTCGAAATTTTGCGCTCACTGTTATTATACATGACGTCTTCTTTTCTTCAAAATTGATTATTGGTCACTGAACATGCAACGGTTAAAAAGTATTATTAAAACTGTATGAATAATGTAGATCACTTTTCGTTTCACTTAAATGAACAAAGATATAATAATGAGACACGAAGATTCGTATTCTCTTGACAGCGAGTCAGAAACAATTCACTTTCACTGTTGAAATTAATTTTTTCAAGATCCCGATGCAACGCGATAGGTGTCCAAACATCGACTGGCGAGTTGTGATGCTCGCAGCATAAACACAGATTCTTGACTTTAGATAGCGCATTTCCATAGACATATATTCCATAGACATTCCATAGACATATATATTTATAATACGGACTCCAGACCATTGCCGTCAAGAATGTATTTACCAGGCCGTATACACATAGACAATAATTTTCACCATAGAAAATAATGTGGCCGAATGTAGTATGGGAATCCGTGAAGTTATTATATCGCACCGTGTGTGTTAAACCGAGATAAGTGCAAATTAAAATTTTATATATTACTATAAACCAAAAATCATTGGTTTATATAAAAAAAAAACAGTTTTTCCAAGCAATATGAAGTCTTTAAACTCCCATATCTCCAAAATGTATTTTTGCACTTATCTCGGTTTTACACACACGGTGCGATATATATACGTATGTATACGGTAAACATGGCATGACCAAATTATTAAATTTCAAAGGAGATGGTATTGTTAGAAGTCGGAAGAATCAACCTGCGTGTATGACTCGCTGTATGAATGTGGAGGAAGCTAAAGAGGTGTGCCAGGATAGAGTAACGTAGCAGTCCATTCTCACTATCTACCCCTACGGGGAAACGGCGTGATGGTTTGTTTGTTTTTGAATTTAAATATAATATTTTGCATATATTAGAATCATTAGAAATATTAAAATCAGTTAAACTAGGCAAAAACATTATTAATAACCAAGCAAGTTCGTAAGCAATTTAATGTACGCACGAAAGTGAATGAGAAGGTATTTGTTTGCGTTAATATGCAGTATACTCGTATATACCCACTGTACAGTCCCCGCTATTTAATTCAATAACTTTGTATTTGTAAACATATTTGATAACCCCAATTCTTATATTTGTGTTTTAGCTGGTTGGATACATTTAGGTACTTGCCCTATTATATTACCAAATTTTTCAATTTGTTTCTTTGTCTGGAAAAATTTAAATTGATGTTTGTATAATTTTTTGTCATTTCTTCCATTCGATCATAACAACCGTAAGATGGACCTTTTGTTAAAAATTGCATTTTGTAATCGTCGTTTTCTACTGGTGTGTCTAGGACCATCTGTTTTTGTCTTAAATATTAACTGTTCCTCTACTAAATCAATAGGTCTAGGGTAATAAATCTCTCTCAACTCAATATGTGTTTACTCTAATTCTTGTAATTGTGTTTTTTTTAGCTATTTAGATACATTTAGGTACTTGCCCTATAATATTGCCAAAATTTCTCTGTTTGTAAAGATCTTACCCCGTCACAAATTGAATTTATGTAACTGCTTTTGGCCTATTATATGTATAGGGGCACAAAGTTAATGTGTTACTTTTTAAATAATTTTGTCATTTCTTTCGTACAATCATAAAACCGTGAAACGGATCTTAGTATTATCTAAAGTATTATTTTTCCAACTTGTGTCAATGTCCATTTGTTTTGTCTGAAAATATAAACTGTCCCCTTACTTAATCAATAGCCTTAGAGCAATAAAACACCCTCAACTCAATACTTCCATCTAAAAATCCTTTCAAAATTTAACCCATTGATACGTTTATTGTTATCTCTCTAGTACTAGCCATGTTAACTAACACATGTTAAATATAATTCTAGGTTCTTGCACTCAGTTTGTAATAATTTTGGTTAGTTTATATATACTCAGTTTGTAATAAGGGGTAAGCCTTTGAAACATGTCGAGAAAAATAAGCTCAAAAGTGGAAAAAACAGTGTTTTAATTCATAAAAAAAACATGTTTATGATTAAACCACTTAGCACTTTTACAAAAAACAGTTTTCAATTGATTACAAATATTTTTTATTCCATTTCAGTACAAATGGTCGCGAGCAGTCGTTTTACGATGGGCGCGAGACCTCTCCGGTGGGCGTGTGCCACCTGCCCATGTACCCTCCCTTCTGCGGGCGCCTGCGCGACGTGCTGGCGCGCTCCTGCCTCGCGCTGGGCGTGCCCGCCCGCCTGCAGGGGACCTGCGTCACCGTGCAGGGCCCGCGCTTCTCTTCTAGGGCAGAGAGCAACATCTTCCGCTCCTGGGGTGGCAGCGTCATCAACATGACCACCGTGCCCGAGGTAGCTATCATATTTGTCAGTTAGTTCACCATCGTGTTGAGGCAACTCAATCAAATAATATCGGTCCAGATTTATGCCAGTTAGACCACACTGAATGATAGATAGATTCGTAAGAAAAGTGAACGATAGATTGAATGAGCGGGATGTAAGTGAGTTGAGTATTGACAAGACCTGGAAATACTTAAAGGAAAATTTGTGTGAATCAGCGAAAGAATCGTGTGGTGTGTGTGTACAAGGTAGAAGGAAAGGGGATGCGTGGTGGAATGATGACGTAAAGAGTGCTGTTAAAGAGAAGAAAGATGCTTGGTTGAATATGCTGTCGATAAATAAGAATGACAGAGTTAAGTATGAAAGAGCAAAAGATTTGTATAAGGTATGCAAGAAGAGAGTGAAGTCGGTAGTGAAAGCGCGGAAAGAAAAGCTGAAGGAGGAAGAAGGGCTCAAAATGACAAACAACTTCCAAGCAAATTTAAAAATGTTTTGGAAAGAAGTAAAAAAAAGCCCGAAATCCTCCTGATAGTGGATGTGTGAAAGCAATTTTAGAAAACGAGGGAAGAATTTTAACGGAGAGTAAGATCATACAAGAAAGATTGATGGAATATTTTAAGGAGATGTATGGTGGTGATACAAGCGTGATCGAAAGTATAACAACTAGTGCGAGTGCGGGACCTATGAATGATAATATTGAGAAAATAAGTACGAATGAGATGAAAAGATCTGTGAATGCAATGAAAAGTGTAAAAGCTGTTGGATTTGATTGTATTGCCATAGATTTTATTAAAAGCGGTGGCGAAGTGGTTTCTGCATGATTATGTAAGTTATTTAACCAGTCCTTGGAGGAGGGATATACGCCGCTAGACTGGAGGAGAGCAGTAATTATACCCCTGTACAAAGGAAAAGGATCGCGTATGGAATGTGGAAACCACAGAGCTATTGGTCTTTTGAGTGTCGTTGGTAAAGTCTATGGCAGAATTTTAATAGAAAGAGTAAGAAAATTGATGAGTGACAAAGTTTGGGATGTGCAAGGTGCCTTTATGAATGGTAGAGGATGTATGGATCAAATTTTTGGACTTCGTACATTGACAGAAGTTTCTGGCCAAAAACCGCAAACTTTTCTGTGCATTTGATGATGAATGTGAATAAGTCCAAGGTAATGATTTTTGAAAAGGAAGAAACCACGACAGTCTGCAACATTAGCGTGAATGGTGAAAATTTGGAGAAAGTAGTTGAGTTCGTGTATTTAGGTAGTTTGTTTACAAGAGATGGGCGAGTGGAGAGGGATATTGAAAGAAGGGTTGGGGCAGGCAACAAAGTGAATGGTGCACTTAAAGTTGTCATCGCAAACAAAAACCTATCCAAAAAAGCTAGAATGGCAGTGCACAATGGTGTTCTTCTACCGACCCTTATGTATGGAAGCGAAGCATGGAACTGGCAAAAGAATAATGAAAGTAGAATAAATGCAGTTGAAATGAGATCTCTTAGAAGAATGTGTGGATAGTTAGTTTAGTTTTTTTTAAATGAATTCCATCAAGAAATTTCAGTAAAATCATTACAGTTTTTAAAAACTTTCGATCTATTTATTGTACTTTCAATTAATTCTTGAACAATGATGCAAAAGTCCATATTAAATTATTAAGAGAAATGAATATAGAGAGAAAGCATGATGGATCATTATTTAATTTAAAATTCACCGTCTTCTAGCGTGTGAGTGGATAATCTTGTTCACTCTGTCAAATTTTATTGTATTCTGTCAAATTTTAGGTTGTACTGGCCAAGGAGGCAGGGCTTTGCTACGCGGCCATCGCTATGGCGACAGACTACGACTGCTGGCGTGACACCGGCGCCAAGGTATGCGTGGCCGATGTGCTGGCCACGTTCAAGAGGAACGTGGGCACGGTTAAAGAGGTCCTGCTGAAAGCCGTGGAACTCGTCGCTTTGGAGGACTGGTCCGACACTATCAAGGAGTTGCAGGTGACTAATACATTCCTAATATTATAATAATAACTTATTAACTAACTAACCATCACGCCATCTCTCCAAAGGGGTAGGCAGAATGAATAGACCGCCACATTGTTCTTTCCTGACATACTTCTCTCTCTTCCTTAAAATTCATACATCGCATATAACAAACAGCTGACTGACGAACTGCTCATCTTAAGTCATTATTATTACAAAACAATTATTTTAAATTATTGGCAAAGAAACATTTATAGTACAAAAAAATTATATAATTAACAAGACATATATGTACAGTAGACTCCCGATTTTCGGGGGTCAGGTTAACCGGGAAACCGATTATCCGGAACATTGAAAAAATATTTTATAAAAACGAAAAGATTTCACAATAGTACTTATAGTATCTGTCACAATGACATTAGGCGTTTAGTTCACATTGGCGCCCCCGCCAACATACGTTTGTGGCTCTAAAGTCATAGTTTTATTTTACTGTGAAAAAGTGTCTTTGGTATAATTTCTATGTCTATGGTATAGTGGATAAACGCAAAAGAGTCATACTTTCAATTGAACAAGTGCTCGAAATAATTCAATGTTTGAAAGTGGTTTTTTTCACCATCCATCCCGGAAAATCGGCAGTCTACTGTATAATAATTTCAATAATATTAAATTAGGTCATTTGTAATAACTTAATCATTCTCATTTTTTTTATCTGTTTGAGTATTTACTTATTTATTTGTTTACCTTTTAATTCCAGGATACTGTGAGGGACAGCGTGATGTTGCCGCATTAAAATTGTCCCTTAGAAAGGAACAACACAATTTGAATCTCTTTTGAGAAAAATAAATTAATATAATTTGAATTTAGAAGCAATTATGATCAAAAATTTCTATAGCTATGTGATATTTAAGAGAGTGAGCACTTTCTTATGAAACTTGTCAGTTTATATTGGCAGAAAAATCTCATTGAGTACCTACCTTCATAATAATTTTATGGTCTATTAGTATTCTTAGCAGATTATCTAATAATAATACGTAATTTTGTCTATGAAATTTTACTAACCTAACTCTTGTAAAATATAGCTTGTCCAATTATTGACTGATGCTTATGGAGTTATGAAATTCTTATTAAATATTCAAAGGAATATTTATATCTTGTAAAATAAAACATTTGACAATGCCTGAAGGCAAATTATGCCCTAATATATTCAAATAAAACCCTTGGAATGTACAATAGTTTTCTTAACAAATAAAAGTTTTACTCTCAATAAGAGTACAAAATGTGATATAGCCATGTTTCATGGCATAATAGGTGAGGTTGCACTAGACAAGTTTTACACGACCGAAAAGGCGTTTTCTCTCTGGAGGCTTGTTTGATCTTAGTTAAGTTTAATTTTAATTAGTGATAAGATTATGAAAGACATTTTAAAACACTAATCGTGATAATGACAATTCTGTGAGTGAAAATAAATAGCGTTCTGCCCCGGTATCGCAAAGCAGTTAGGTACTGCCGGGCCCAATTTTCGAGAGTGGCCGCACTTGAGAGGGGACGATCCAACCCTCCGCCCTGTAAAGTTCCGGGCAGCTCTCGCGCCCCAGTCTATCACCGGCCTCCGGGAGAGAAGCATCTCCCCCTCGCGCGGACGCGCGCTGTAGGGGAGATCGCGAAGTGTTGTCTAAAAAGATCGCGAAGTGTTATACCGAACGCCGGGAAGTGATTCTGAAGAAGATCGCGATATCGCCGCATGGCGTCAGCTCATCATCATTGGGACCTGATGCTGACCACGGCTGTCTCAGCGATGGAGACCACTCGCTCCTCGCTCTCCTTCGCTCTTCCGCCTCGGACGTCCGTCGTGGTGTGGACGCCACGTGTCGGCTGGATCGTCGACTTCTCAGATCAGATCAAGTAGTGTTAATTCAGTGACGGAGTAGCTTTAAGTCGTTGGCCAACGAATAGAAGTAAGTCATCTTTAGTTTATAAGTGATCTTGTGTATTTGTTTTTGTATGTTTGTGTTTAAATATAAGTGTAAATAGCAAATATTGGTTTCAATCTCATATCACTATACCTCCCGGAGCATCTTAGAGATCGAATAATAATCACATTAGCGAATAAACACTGGGCAATACGTGTGAGGGGGTGCTTCGAGATATGGAGTGAGATACGGCTAATCTTCATGTTTCACCCTGTGTCGAGAGCATCTTACTTACAAATGATTATTTGAGTCCTGTTGGAACACTATGTCAGTCAACTATTTCAGAAAGAATAATACATTTTATAAAAACATTTAAATGTTATGTTGGTATTACCACAGAAAACTAATTTATTTATTATTGTAATTTATCTATGGTCAATTGAATTCTATGTTATTTTCATATTATTATTTTAATGTTCTTTAGTATCTACAAGTGATATTTATACAATGTTTTTACTGTTCTTTTTTATTTAATTACTAGCTGACCCGGCAACGCTTCGCTATTGCTATATTAGAGTATATAAATACTCGTACACCCAATATATATTAAAGAAATACAATGAAAGTTCAATATCAATTATTTTATTGGATAAAATGACATGTGTATAGGTGCAAGAATGTGTGTATCCCTAATTCAGTTCATATCTTTAAAACATTTGTTTAATCCAAGCAAACTTGCTGTGAACTTGAATAATACTAATGTGAATTGAACAATTGAAGGCTGGGCATTACCAAGGTGGCAAGTTTGCAAAAAGTCTGAAATGAGTTTTTGATGCCAATTGGTCTTAAACATAGCTGTGCAAAAGCGCGTTATGATTTAATAATATAGTGTAGTTCAAACGTTACCCTAAAGATGCCACCCAAAAAAAAGTTTATATATATCTTTTTCAGCTTTATGTTTAAACCATTAAACGTCCAGTCTTAATTTTTTTCCTCAATATTTTAAGTGAAATTAAAAAAACAAATAAATATACTATATCACATTTGCATAAAACATTCATACATATACAATTCATATCCGTTCACTCCTGGGCGTAGGCCTCCTCCATCTGCTTCAATGTCTGTCGATCCTGGGCAACACGCATCCAATGTCGTCCCTCCATCGAAGTTGAGGACGTCCTGGGTTTCGGGTTGCACTTCATCTACGCATATATCGAGGTGTGGATCCATCCTCTGCACACGCGCATTCCATTATCTTCTGGGTTGTCTGCCTCATCTCATGACATCTTTCAGCTTGCAGATTTCACCGTTTCATGTTACCTAGAAATAAAAGGAAAAATATTAAATTAATATAGTGTAGTTCAAATGTTACCCTAAAGATGCCACCCAAAAAAAAGTTAATATATATCTTTTTCAGCTTAATGTTTAAACCATTAAACGTCCAGTCTTAATTTTTTTCCTTAATATTTTAAGTGAAATTAAAAAAACAAATAAATATACTATATCACATTTGCATGAAACATTCATACATATACCATTCAAGGTCATAATAATGCTCTTAGAAATACAATGTTTAGAGAAACAAAACTCTTGATTTTGATGTCCATTAGATGAAGCTAATAATGCACATTCACTTAACCAATGACGAAATTTGTAAATTTGTGTGATGTCTGAAATATACATTGAATCAATTCTCCTTTGGAGTGTGATTCTACAGAAATCAGTTGATAATTTAAAGCATTCATTCCATACAATGAACTTTCATTGTTGCAGAATTTTACCCATTCCAGAAATATTTAAAATGTTGCATGTAGGTGTTTCAATGTTTTGTATCATCATCATCATGAGCCTATATCCGTTCACTCCTGGGCGTAGGCCTCCTCCATCTGATTCAATGTCTGTCGATCCTGGGCAAAACGCATCCAATGTCGTCCCTCCATCGAAGTTGAGGACGTCCTGGGTTTCGGGTTGCAGTTCATCTATCATCAGGGCTGCGAGCGGCATGCCATTTTAGCGCTGCCACTCTTCCGATGATGTCCGACACTCCTGTTCTGCCTCTAATAGTGGAATTAAACCAATTAATCCAACCTGTACATACCATTTCAAAATTAGTTCATAAATATAACAATCGGGTGTGGGATCCATACATGCCAGTATCTTGCGTTGCGTGCCCCATCTCACGACATCTTCCACCTTGGAGATATCGTGGATAGCCGTGTTCCTCACCCTATCTCAAAGAGTCTTTCCTGGTATCATCCTTAGCGTCGGCATCTCTGCAAAAATCAAATAATTATATTAAAATGAGCAGTATATTTAAAAAAAAAACACTCGATCATTGTAAGATTGGCGTGGGAACATCAGACCATTTGGAAATGTTATATTAGTGGATTTTTCCAACTGAGGCAGCTAATGCTGTATGTAAGGATATGTTTACCTATCACAGCATAACAGAGAAAAACTAAAACAGCTGAAGTAAATCGTCTAATCCAAAAGATATTATAGGTTATCGCCCTGCCAGAACAATTTTACATTAAAATAACTAACTAACTAACTAACCATCACGCCGTTTCCCCGAAAGGGTAGACAGAAAGAATGGACTGCAACATTTTAATCGATGCTGCACTCCATTCTTCTCTTTTCGCCAACGCGAGAGACGCGGTGTGATGGGTTGCGAACCTCATCGCCACCAATAGGCATCTCCCGCGCACACTTCAATCATTCAACGTCTACATAATAAATCTAAAACAAATTATACAAAATACAATGATATAAAATTAAATAACACATAAAAATAATTTAACACATAATGTTCTTTTAGATGGTGCACTTGTCGTCAGCTGGACGATCCGGACATTTGTGTTTATTTAATTTTTTATTCCACTGTTTTAATTTTAATTAGGCACTTAAAACAATCCAACACCAGCAAAAACTTGAAAATTTGATTGAAGAATTTATTCAAATTGTAATTGGAACAAATGAAAAATTTATTTTTACACCTGTCAAAATTCTTTTTATAAACGAAAAAACTTGTATTATTTTAACATCAGAAGAGTGAAAACGTATTTCGTGTCACAAATAACTATCACAAAGTGCGGCAACAATCAAATTGACCAAAACAATTCACTTATACAGGAAATATCTCCAAATTGACAGGAGCACCACATGAATCAAATATTTTTTTTTAAATCAGAACCAGAACCAGATTCCTTGCAGGATTTGCGAATTTATTCGTTGGGTATCCTATCTCTAACGGTTCTCCCACAATAAAATAACATTATTAAAATAGATTATACCAATTCATAGAATTGTTACTTAGAATTTAACGTTTTTCCATGTATTCATAACATAACCTAAAATAATACGTAAGTAAAACGATAGGTATGTAATTTCATTTCTATCTATATAAATTTGATATAATTTAGAACTAAAACTTTGAAATATGTAATGCGGAAATATAATCTGTATTCATTTCAACGGCAAAATAGAATAAACTGAAGATATATATGAATTAGAAATATAAATATTTTACTTACGAAACTAACACGCACTTCAAATTTGACATTTCAGAGATAGGGATGGGCAATCCGCTCACGAGTCGACTCAAAGATTCGAATCTTTTTGGTGAGCGGGTGAGCGATGATCCATAAAAAAAAGAGCGGCAGCTCAATGATCCGCTAGGTCAGGGGGTCGGCAAAATTATTAGCCAAAGAGCCAAATGCGTACTTTACAACGATTTAAAAAAAAATTGAGAGCCAAATATGTTTATTGATTTAGATAACCTTTATTATAATTTTTGCACTTCATTCAATTACGGGTACACTGAATAAAACATTAATTCATACTTCTTCCTGTGATGAAGGCGACCAGCCTTCTCTCCATCTCTTTGGTGGTCATCCTGGTGGTCGACGGCCCTCTGGAGTCTCTTGCATCACGATATTAGGAATTCTTGCTGGATCCATTCTCTCGATGTCTCTGCCTACTCCATCTCTCTATGTCTTCAATGTTGCAGGATTTGCGAATTTATTCGTTGGGTATCCTATCTCTAACGGTTCTCCCCACAATAGGTCGCAGTCTGGTTCTGACAGTGTCTGTTCTTGCTTTGATTCCGTATGTTATTATGGACCTGATGCATGCTTGTTTGTTGTTATTCTTAATTTTAGGCACAATTCCATGTTCTCATCAATAAGACGACTTCGTAGTTTACTCTTGTTAAAATTCATGCTTGAATAAAATTGTCCGCATGAATATGTAGAAGCGAAAAGCGAAAGATCAGCAAGAGTCAGTAATACTATTTCAGGCGTTGAAGATGATGACTAAAAATCTTTGAATTGGCGATGATGATTAAGAGTTTTAGCCAAACCGGAATTGATAATCGTAATCACCAATTCCATAACTTTACAAATTTCTTCTGGAAATGTCTGCGGACAGAGCGTTCTTGATGAATGATGCGATGGTAAGCAAGTATCTCGCGATTATTTTTTCTTTCAACA